>JAMJFZ010001203.1:6722500-6902500 GCA_026225945.1 Cricetomys ansorgei
TATCTTTGGGATGTTAAATTTAACCCCAGGGCTAATTACAAAGTCGTGCTGTGTAACACAAGAGGAAATGGCCTGACTCTTAACTTCCATAGCAATACCAACAACACATCATCAACAATGAAGAGAACAGAGCCTGTAGATGAGAGACAGGACAGCTGCGAGGAATACAGAAAGTCAGTAGCCAGGTAGGAAAGAAGTAAGCCCTCAAATCAGCCTGAAAAGCAAAGGAAACTTGACCCCTGCTATACTTGGGTGGCCACTAAGGACTTCGTGCCAAGTGAAGAAGCCACACAAGATAGACAAACAGCATATGATTCCATGTCTTTGTGCTTCTTCAACAAAGTAAATTTATTTTTTCACCAAGCAGAATGGTGGCCATTAGCTGGTGACAACTATATCAGAGTTCTTGTTCCTTGAGCGAGGAGTTTGAGTTTAGAAAGGTGATAAGATTTCTTGGGGTAGAGAGGCTGTAGTGGGCACTAAGAAACATGGGTGTACTCCGTACCCCTGAGAAGCATACTGAAATGCTTAACATGACTATTTCACTAATGTGTATTTTATTATAACAAAGAGAATTTAAAGATAATGACAACATTGGATTGTTGTGGGAACGCAAAGACAAGATGGAGCTGAGGAACTCCATGTGGGCGTGTCTGGAAAGAGGCTTGAATGTCAGCCAAGATGAGGTACTGTCACTTGGGAATGGAAAAAGGAACACGGTCAGACTTCATTCATTGTGGTGTTCATGATCACACAGTGGTCTCTGAGAGTCCCGGCCAATCCTTAAGATTCTTGCCAAACTGGGACAGCGTATAGGAAAGGAGAAGCCCACAGGTCAGGAGTTGTTAGAGAATTCTGAGGATGAGTGGAGTCTGGAAAAGGAGAGACATTCAGTAGTGTTAGTTTCACTTAATGCTAAGCATTAGATGCATAAATAATGCCTTCTTCTGCCCTGACCGCTTTAACATTGCTAGGTGATTGCTTTGCACATTGACTATCTGCCAGTAGCTTACGGTTTGCAAGATAAGAAAAGGAGAGGCTCTAGGTGGTGAGATCATTTTGCTTTGTTGTATCATTGACTGTCTCTAGCTAAGGCCGGCAGTTCCTAGGTGTGATCTGTTGGTATTGTGGGTGGGATATTTCGTTGTCTTCTAGAGACAGCACACCGGAGAACTTTTAGTGATGCTTAGAATATTCTGCGGTTATCCTTACTGACCCCCAACAAATGAGACCTTAAAAAGCCCCTCTCCATTTCCAAATGCCGTTAAGGACTTTGGCTAGATCCAGCATTTTCTTTCCCACCCATTATTGTAGATCCAAGAGGATTAGAGGTTGTCAAATTCAAGAGCTTCCCCCATCTTTCCTCAGGGCACAGCTGCACACACATGACGGCAGCAGGATTCCCTTGCTGTCATGGAGGCTCCACATTTTTTTTGCAGTTGATGTGAAGTGCATGTAGGTGTGTGGTTGCCAGTTCTTTCTGAAGCACACACAGGAATGCCTCCTTTCAGAAAATGCTTCAGAGCATGCACCACACAACAGCCACCAAACCAAGTCTCCTTCAGTCTCAACAGAAGAAATATATTTGAAAGGGAAAAGAATAGATTATTTTTGCAAATATGAAATATCTCTCTGAAGGGTGATTTTCTTTTGTTGACTGACAGGAAAATAAGCATCAATTACATTGCCTGGTAAGATCTGGAAGAATAGAGTTAGCATTGGAAACTTTTCTACTAATTGCCTTATGGGAGCCATCACAAGCATCAGAAACCATGTTATCAGAGAGGTGCCGAGGCAGCTATCTCCCTAGCAAGACACAGGGGTCTGGATGTGTGCTTGAAGGACAGCACTTGTCCCTGCTTGGGCTGGTGGTGTGGGACCTGGGGAAAATCTGAACGGGGAGTTACAGGTGGGAGAGGCGGACTTTCCATGTCCATCCTGTGTGCTTCTTCTGCCTCCTTGGAACCAGGTGAGGGTTTGCACGAGAGGGTTGCAGATGTCCCAGGACTTTCAGGACGCCCATCTCTCTCATCACGTGTGCCAGAGATGCAGGGACTGGGAGAATACGCCTGGCCCTAGTGATAGAATTCTTTGGAAAGAGCACAAAGTGTAGCTTAGAAATGGAAAATGAAATGATGGCTTGCTTTCTGATAGCTGTCATTCCAGGATGGAAATTTGGGGTGAACAGGGAGCCCCAGAAAGTGTTGACAAATGGCAGTTTGCAGAGGTTAGAGGCCCAGCTTTTGTACTGTGCTGGAATTCCAGATGAGATAAAGCCAGCAGCTCCACTAAGTTGTAGTGCAGAGCTTACATGGCTGCTCGAGAAAAGCAATTTATTTTAGATTATAGCACAGCAGCTATCGTTTAAACTGCTAGGGATTGTAATTGAACTCAGACCCGGCCTCCTCGGTGAAGACAAGGTGTAGTAATAAGTTTACGCAGGCTCTCCTAAATAACATGGGTGCCAGGCCTTTGAGAAAGATGAGGGGAGTGAGGAGAAGACGAGTCACTAGTCTCCCGAACCACCTGCAAGTAGCCGGTTCAAGCCCTGCCTCCCTGGAAAGTGAGAAAATTCTCAAAGCCCTGAGAATTTCAAACATGCTCTTTTTCTCCTTCCTCCCTCCCCCCTCCCTTCCTTCCTCCCTCCCTTCCTTCCTTCCTTCTTCCTTCTCTCCCTCCCTCCCTCCCTTCCTTCCTTCCTTCTCCCCTCCCTTCCTCCCTCCCGATGTGGGTGGCCGAGGGGCAGGGAAGGGGTGGCATGGAGAATCTAGGATAAAGAGTCCCTCTCGGAACTCGTGATCTCTGATTTGATACTGAAGGGGATGTATTCACCCTCTTTCTTACCCTTAATGCAGACTACCATCCTGTCATTAAGTCCTAATGAAGGCTTAATTGTTCTGTTGGGGGAAAGTGCTGTGTCTCATTTCCGAACGCCGCACCCGCTCTCTCCTCATTAGAAATAAATCCAGTTAGACTCCAGTCCCCCCTCCTCCGCCACTGTCCGCCGGCTCCCAAGGCCGCACCCAGCTCAGTTATTTATTTCTGGTTTTAGTGCAAAGTGCTCGTCAAGGTGTACCAGCCCGTTTTTAAATTTCCTTTCTTTAAAAACAATCAATACACAGTTAAAACTCAAATGGTGTAGAAACACTCTGAGCAGTTAGCAGGTCCCAGTCCCGGCCTTCCCCAGCGCTTCCGAGAGGAGCTGTTTTTAAAGCTCACGTCTAGGGTACCTCCCACACTGCTGGCTAGTATCTTTTGGCTTCCGAAAGGAAAAGCACTAGCTCCTTGTTTTCTTGTGAAGATGGGAAGGGCTTACTTTACATCGTCAGGCATCCTTCCATTGTAACAGCAGTACTCTCCTTCCTTCTTGCCACATCTGGGTGTCTCACTGGCCGGCCAGTCTGCTCTGTCTGATGCTGCACCACCTCCTTTCCATTGGCTCAGCCACACCACTGTTCAGCACTGCCAAGTTCCCTGTACAGTTGCTCCGAGAGCGAGCAGTCCTTTTTTGCCTGTGTATCCAAAGTGGAAAATAAGAACGTTTGCACAATTGTTTCGCAGGATCCACGTGGTCTCTGCAGTTACAGCCTCACTGTGGTGCCCAGAGGCCATTCGGTCTAGGGACCAGTTTCTTCCTTTCTGTCACTTTGTTAAACTCCTTCTAACTTTTCATTTGCGTGCCGTACGTTTCAGGTCTTTCTTACGAAGTATTTCTGCTTGTTTTAGCTTGGGCTCCTAATGTCCTAATGTCCTTCTGACCTTTTGGGGTACAGGATATATATATATACACACACACACACACGCACATGCACACACGCACACACATATATATACATATACACAAGTGTGTATATGTATATATATATATGTATTACACACACACACACATTTGCAAATTGTTTCTGTACTCTGTTCTCTTGGTTCCCTCTCTTTCTCAGAAGCCCCCGTTTTGCTTTCCTTTGGGCAAGTTGCCCCTAGCCCAGCTGTTGGAAACATCCAGAGATTTCCCCCAGAGCCCTTCAGGGCTGGGGTCACAGAGGAAAACAATGGACTTTCTTTTTTTATTTCTTACCCTGTAAGTTTCCTTCCCTCCCTCCCTCCCTCCCTTCCCTCCCTCCCTCGCTTTCTTTCTTCCTTCCTCCCTCCCTTCCTTCCTTCCTCCCTCCCTCCCTCCTTTCTTTCTTTCTTTCTTTCTTTCTTTCTTTCTTTCTTTCTTTCTTTCTTTCTTTCTTTCTTTCTTTCTTCTCTCTCTCTCTCTCTCTCTCTCTCTCTCTCTCTCTCTCTCTCTCTCCCTCCCTCCCTCCCTCCCTCTCTCCTTTCCTTCCTTCCTTCCTTCCTACTAAGTAGGGAAAGATGACCGGGAGGACAGCTATCTCAGCCTTGTGTGTTTGGAGTTTCTTAGTTGGCTCTCAAAACATGGTTGACAGTTTGGATGTCAGCTTTGGCATCTGACATAATGTCTCTAGTTTTTTATTATCTCTTCACGGGTGCTAAGTCTGCTGCCTCTCAAATCATTCCTTTTGGGGAGATTATCTTCTTTTTGTCTAGTCAGGAAGGTGTCAAGAATTTCCCTTCATTTTCTGACACTTCATAATTCATTATTTGCCTTGAGGATTTGTGCCTCGCTTTAATTCAGGAAATAACGTAATGCGATAGCGTTGATAATTTCCATTGCTTGTTTCTCCCTCTTACTCTGAAAACTGTGTTAACCCATTCTTACTTAGGCCTTCTGGATTGATTTGTTTATATCCTGTTTCACCCCACGTATTCTGGCACCTAACTTTGTAATCCAGGGGATTTCTCTGTCTTGAAATCGCACTTTCTCTTGAATCATTTTTATTTAAGGAATCATAAATCTCAAGAAACTTTCCCTGTGTGATTGCTCCCTTTCTTGTAATATTGCTTTGTTCTTGCAGTTACCCAACCACCCCATTCTTTTTTGATAACATTAAATGGCTTTTCTTTTTAAAGTTTATTTTGGTTTTTTCTTCTCTCCAGACTGTCTCTGCCTATTTCCTCCTATTTATATTTGTGCATTGCTTTTTCTTGGCATATTATATTTCTGATGGGACACATGTAGTCCATGTGAAAGGTCGATTTGCCAGCTCTTTTTAAGCTACTGGGTCCTATATATCGTAGGCTGGACAACCTTCCTGTAGGGTGTTTGCATGGGAATGGGGAAATCCCAGCATGCTAAATAAGATCCTACTTGCTTTCTATTCTTACTGCCGTGAAGCTGGGGTTTGCTTCAGGATGGCCTACATGGAGAGTGAGGTCAGCCTATCTGCTGACCTGTCATCAACTGCCCTCCTGGCCCCACCACCTGATCCCCCTGTGTTTCTCCTGCTCTGTGTGAGGCCTGCTTCAGGGATGCAGGCAGGTCTGCACTTCTTGGCTGTAGCCCCCTCCCAGGTTTTGATTCCCTGTGCTACAGTTCATGGACCAACAGGCTTACTGAAATAATTTGTCTTCCAATGGCTTCTGCCCCTTGCCGTCTGTGATGACCAGTTTATACCTGTGCGTTCCTTCAATATTATGAAATTTATGAAATACTTCTGATGGCAAAGCAGAAAGGAGGTTTGCTCAGTCTTTGTTACAAAGTAGAGTGTGATCTCTTGAGCTTTCGTTTTATTTTACTCTGGCAGTGCTGGGGCTAGAGCCTCCTGCCTCCTGCGTGCCAGCCACGTGCTCCACTCCTTCGCTGCATCCACCCCACCCAGAAGACGTTCTTTCTTTATTTTACATGATAGTTTGTAATTGTCATATGCCCTGTGCCATGCAGCGCTTCCTCTAGTCACTCATCCATTTGCTAATCTGATATTCAGAATCGGCACATAAAAATTCTCCTGCGCATAGCACGAATTAGATAGAGCCCTTGTGAGTTACACTTGAGGGTTGTGTGTGCTTTTATCTTTTTTCTGCCTTCCTTAACTGGATCTGTTCTTTTTTTCTTAAGCTTTAATGATTTTAGTAAAGGTTATTAAATTGTTACAAGTTTCATTTTTTTCTTTATTTGTTTGGGAAAGATGACTAGATGTCTTCAGAGGACTTGCTTCTCCGTTCTGATCATTTTAAACATGGGTAAAGTCTTCAGGAGTCGATTTACCAACAGAAAATGTCAGACAATGACCAGGACGGCTATGAAGCTATTTAATGACCGAGACTCAAATAGCATTAACCAGGATTTAACAAGATCTATGACTTGTCTGGAGCGAGGGCTCAGGGGGCAAAGGTGCTGGCTGCCATCCCTGAGTTCAGCTCCTCAGACTCACATGGTGGCAGCGAAGAGAACTGGCTCCTGAGAGCTGTCCTCTGATCTCTCCAGAAACCCTGCAGCACATTTGTCCCAACCCCCCCTGAACCACAAGCAAATGTACAAAATCATGATAAGAACTTTGTTACTTAAAAAGTGTAAGATGGATACTTCTGTGTGCTCTGAGTAAGAATAAGAAAACCTGTTACACGCTTTCTAATAATATAAATGTTCATAGAAGTTAATCCAGTACTCCCTATTGTAGTAATGAAGACTAGGGAAAGTATCAGGAATTAAAATCCAAGTTCATCTTATAAAGTGGTATTTATAGCTTTATATATCCATTATGTACAATAGAAACCACCCAACTGATGTGTATAAAGAAAAATGTAATTCCAAATACGCAGGGCCACACTGTGGGACATTGTTCACACACCAAGACAGTGTTGCTAGCAGGGCCTTCGGCATGTTAGGCAGGAGGCATGTGCTCGGCCTCCGGGCACCGCATCCAGTCCTTACAAACGGATTTTTGTAAGCTGATATAATGAACCGATAAAAGGCTTAGTTATGATTCAGGTTCTAGAATAAGCTCAAAAATTCTTACTATATATAAGAATAAATAAAAGGAACTATACCCAAATTTTAGCTGAGTTATCCCCCAGTTAAATTTTGTAAGATTTCTGTTGTTTTGCTGTGTTTCATAGATGTCTTATACTTTATAGGTTTAGATTTAATAGGGAAGATAAAACGAACTTTAAAATCTGTGCTTCTGACATTAAACCTTTTAAAAGCGTCACCAAATGACCCAAGTGGCTTCCCCAGCCTCCACCGTGAACTCCGCCAAACACTTTACCTTTACAGTTAGCGGAATCAGACTGGACTTTGTAGCAGCTCATGATGTAATGTGCGTCACCCAAGCATCTCCTTGGTGCATCTGTGGAAGCTTCACCACGTTAGCATTTTCTCCCTGTGCCTCATGTTAAAAGTTTGATGCACGTCTATATTAGCCAAATAAATGTCCGTATTCTCTAGAAGCAGGCGCCCTCCAGCGTGTCCTTGAGTGGAATTAGAGGTCGTTAGAGTCTTAGTGTCTCTGTTGCTGTGAAGAGACGCCATGGCCACAGCAACTCTTATAAAAGAAAGCATTTAATTGGGGCTGGCTTACGGTTTCAGAGGTTTAGAAAATTATTGTCATAGCAGGAAGCATGTCAGACACTGGAGAGTAGCTGAGAGTTCTACATCCGGATCCTCAGGCAGCAGAGAGAGAGTGAACACTGGGCCTGGCTTGAGCTTCTGAAACCTTAAAGGCCACCTCCAGTGACATACTTTCTCCAACAAGGCCATACCTCTTCATGCCATTCTCTGGTGACCAGGCGTTTGAATCTACAGAAGCTGTTCCTATTCAAACCACAGCATTTGGTAAACAGTGGGCTGGAGCCAGCTTTTCAGTTTTTGCCCCATTTGGCTCTTCTGTGAGTGGTTTCTCTTGTGAACAATAAGGGCATTGATTGGAATGCACATGAAGGTCTCTTGGTCTCTTATTCTGTTGTCACAAATATCTTCCCCTAGCACGGCCCACGGGAGACAGACTGGCTCAGTGAGAAATGTGCTTCACAGATAATTTTGCATTTCAAAAAGAGAATACTGGGTTTCATGAGATGACTCAGTTGGTAAAGCACTTGACTGCAAGCACACAGAAAGGAATTTGAGCCTTAGAAGCTACATTTCAAACAAGTCAGATGCTGGGCAGTGGTGGTCCATGCCTTTAATCCCAGCATTTGGGAGGCAGAAGCAGGAGGATCTCTGTGAGTTTGAGGCCAGCCTGGTCTACAGAGTGAGTTCCAGGACAGCCAGAGTTACAACAGAGAAACCCTGTCTCAAAAAAAATTAATTAAGTAAGTAAGAAAGTAATAAATTAAATTAAATTAAATTAAACAGGTCAGACATGGCAGCAGATGTCTACAGCCCCAGAATAAGAGAGCTGGAGACAGTCAGAGATTGGGCTCTGTCCAGCTGGTACCGCCCACTTGGAGAATTAAGGTCAGTGACAGGTCCTGTCTGAACAAACAAAATGGACACGGACAGTGACTGAGAAACAACACTTGGGGCCCTGGTCTGCCCGCCCTCCTCTTCCCTCCCTCCCTCTCTCTCTGTCACACACACACACACACACACACACACACACACACACACACACTAGAGGGAGTACATGAACTATCTGAATGATAGTTTCATGGGTCCACTTGAACCTCAGGAACACAGAGGCACCAATAAGCCGAGTTCCAGAGTTTTCTAGACATATTGGAGGTGTAGAAAGATATTCTTTGCTCTCAGAGGGAGAGTTGTGGCTATGATTCATGGCCTAGGGGTCATAAAGGTAGGGTTGGACAAATGATCCATTTCAGCGTGTCTGCTTGCCCTCCTCAGCAAAGCATCTTGGCCTGTGTGAGTTCCTGAAAGCACACAGCCGTAAGAGGACAGGGCTTGTGCCTCGTGTGATGGCGGCTGCAAGGGCTCTGGCTGGCCTCTGCTTGTGTAAGGCTATGGCCCCTCCCATCCTTTCAAAAGACACAAAATAGAAAATGTGGTATTGTTTCAGATTATTAACAGAATACCTTTTTTAGCAAGTGAAAAATGTAAAGTTCCATGCAACAGAAATGTTAGAAAGTATTATTAAAATCCCTACTACACCAATGACAGTTTCATTTTACTTGCGGTTCCTTCTTTCTCTGTCACCTCCCCTCCCCCAGGTGCTAGAGATTGACACACCCAATAATGTTTTATTGTTTCCTACTGCTCTGTGCCATGTCTATAAGATTTAAGTCATATTTTTTTTTCATTTTAGTCTGATATTACTTTATATGGATGAAATGTATTTTGGTGAAATTGTTTTCTTTAATGGACTTGCAGTTTGCTTCCATCTTGTGTTCTTCGAAATCATACTGCTACAACAAACTTGGCGTGTCTTTGTACTCTTCTTCAATTATTCCTTAAGAAAAATTTTATGGAAATGGAATTTTTTTTATCAAGCATGTTTATCTATGCAAGTGTATATACGTATGTGTGCATAAACATATTCATAGGCGATAGTGAGCTGCCCTTCACAAGAATTGTACCGATTATCCTCATGCTGTTCCCACAACTTTGTCTGTGAACCCCTTCATCACTGAGTAAGCCCTCAAATGGTTCCCATCAAAGACACATCCAGCATAGAGCACCTGAGAAGCCAGTGTCTGGGTTAATGTGGAGTGAACTCACCCAGGATGGCCCAATGTGGGAGAGCTGTTGAGTGGGCCTTCAAACTGTCTCCTGCTTTAGCATTTTGTCTCATTTCCTTAGCTTCAGAGAATTTTTTTGAACAAGAAAAGCCCTCTCTTCCTCCGAGACTTCACCAAATGACAAGACACTGCATTTTGTGCGCCCATTTCTCAGTGCCTCTCCTTTTTGATTTACCTGGCATGTAGATGGTGTCTTGAACAGCATTCATGTTCTATTTGTTTTTGCCTTAGGATTCTCCTTTCCATAAACATTCCACCCCCACCACCTCAAGACTTTCCACCTGGCTCACCAGACCAAGGTGATAGCGTAGCATGCACAATTGTTCTCAAGCCCAGAAAATTGATTTTGCTGAGTTGAAGCTGGCATGATGAGCTGTTAACCCTGTTAGGAAAATACAAGTTGGATTTATGATTCCCTCTCGCAGGTAATTGGGTTCTAATTTTGAATTCTGAGCCAATTGATTTATACGATATTGCATTATAGCATCACAAAAGTGCAATTGAGTCCAGATGATGTATAAATTTGAGCTTCCAATTATGCAATAAATTATTTCAGTTCTTTAGAAGTGACACCTGGTCTAGCTTCAGCCCGTCCTGTTTTCTGTTTTCTTTTCCCATACCCGTGCTCTCCTCTCTACCCTGGTCCTTTCTCTCATTTTCTTTTCCCTTTTTCTGTTACAGACTTTAATGGCTTAAGGACAAGTTGCTTTTGAAAGCCAAACCCTGCGTATTGCAACATCACGGAGGGCATTTTCTATATCATCCGTTCCTTCCAGCTCTTGCTAGCATCTCCTCTCATTACGAGGCTTCCATCCGTATGTCACTACTACGTGGCTGTGTGTTGCATGTGTCGTGGGCCCATTATGTGTAAGAGGGTACTTTCTTGTCATCTGGCAGCTGATCCACGGGATTCCTTTGGCCTGTTGAGATCCTGCCATGTGTACCTTGAGTATGCACATTTTCCTTCTTTCTTTTCTTCTTTGCAATGATTTTCCTTTTTTGATTTATTTTTAGATGCTTGTATTCTCTATTTCTGTAAGATATACCAAATTATCTGGGAACTAGGTGTCGGATTAAATAAATAAATAACAGGACCAGAGTCAGTTCCGGGAGCCTTAGAGAATTATCCAGAAACCAGAGACAAGTAATTGGAATCCATATTTTAAATGCCTTTTCTTTTATTGGAAATCCCATGTTCTTCTGAGTAAGGGATTATCTTAAGTGAGGCTTTGGGCATTTGTCAGGGAGATCAATGAGCTAAAGAAGAGAAGTGGGGGGCACTGCAAGAGCATACAGAGCCTTGTCTCGGTCCTCACAGGCTCCTGGCAGCCCTCCAAGGCTCTCTTCACACTTTCCAAGCATTATTTTCTCTTGTCTGTGGTATTTCTAAATGTAAGAAGTTCAGACTTAAGGGTTCTGATGTTAGAAACAACTCCCAGGATGTGACCCTGTCAGTTTACCCCTGTGTTGCCTTCACTGCCTATCCTTCAGAAGAAAACAATTAAGTCTCAGCTGCAGAGTGCTAAAAGCAACGGAGGTCCCGTGATAGCCACCCTGAAAGGAACGGAGCTGCATGGCTGTAAAGAGAGTGAAGCTGGCGGGTTCCCTTCCCGCCTTCTCGTTCGTGTGTGTCTGCCTGGCGTCCACTGCCGAAGGGGAATTTCTATGAAGAGGGATGTAGGTTACGAAAGAAAGATTATGAGGTGGCAGAGGGAAGTGGGACAGAAAAATGTGTTTTGTATTAAAGAACGAGCTCTTGCCGGACATGGGACCGCAGCCAGAGCTGTTCGGAGCTGTCCTAGGAATAACCTGGAGCGTCATAATTGCTGAAGGGTTGCTGCGGTTTTTGCCATGTGTGCTTTCCGTGGCTTACAGAATTCACATCCGTCCTCCCCCATTCCTAGTAAGCTGAAGTAACGCAGAGGTTTTCAGGTTTGAATTAAGACCACGTTAAGAGAGTGAAATACTGCCTGCGACTGTACAGTTCGGTGCCCTTAAAGACCTCCTTACGCCTTTAAGGACAGCAAGCGGTGCTGTCTCTTGGCCACCTTTCAAGAACACTGGTAAGGTGCTTCTCCTTTAAAAATATTTCTCCTGGTTTCATTTTTACCAACTCCCTTTATGTTTCAAAAAATGTTCCCCAAAAGACAATCAGAATTCTTATTTTTATAAAGTCCCATTCAATAGAGACTTTGAAGTGTCTTTTTCAGCTGATTAGTGTTAT
Organism: Cricetomys ansorgei; assembly: GCA_026225945.1. Lineage (NCBI taxonomy): Eukaryota > Metazoa > Chordata > Mammalia > Rodentia > Nesomyidae > Cricetomys > Cricetomys ansorgei. The sequence goes on from JAMJFZ010001203.1 coordinate 6,734,256, forward strand.
TCTACACCCTTCAGAATAATAGGTAAAAAGATCTTGCATGGCATTGAAAGCGAAAGTTCCTTTATTTTATTGTGAATAGGCCTAAAATGGTTTATTTTTGACAGTCTTAGATAAAGGGTAATGATTGGACATCTGACTTAACTATTAGAGATCTTTAATTTGAGCCCAGACAGTTTCTCTGACTTCTTTCTCAGGTGGACACGAGTAGAGGCAAGCGAGTGAACGCCACCGCCTTGTGTTGTGATGAAATAGCGTTTTCCTAGAGTGTGTGTACTTTAGGGTGGTGTTTTTTTTAGGCCTTCTTAGACACATGATGCTACTCAATTCAGATGACAAGCTTTGGGGGTTACTAGTTTATTCTGGTAATTATCTGTTCTCTTAGTTGTAAGTACAGCCAAGAAGCTTTCTTTCAATGTGACTCTGCACCCATTGTTAATAGGATATTTAAAATCATTTCATTAAAAACAAGGATCCAAATTTGGTAAAGTTCTTTTTGACCATCTGGGTTCTTGCAAAAGTTGAAAAATCTAGGGCACTATCCAGCATGTCACCAGTAGCTAGTAATTTGGGACTAATTTAAAGTGTGAGGAGTGTGTTGGAAGACTATTTTAAGCCCACACATTTCAAGTAGGTTTTATTTATTCTAATCGGGGAGCATATGGGTTGGAAACTTCTCAAGGTAAGCTTTTGATTATAGATACATTTATAACGATCATTACCACTGGGATCAGCAGTAACCAGTGAGAGCTGGAGACTGTTTTTGAGGTCCGGAGTACTGTGGCTCTTATGTAACACTTACATTGTGCTTGACGGTGCTACAGAAACTGCATGATAAAATGCCACATACACATATATGTACCATGGGGTGCGGGTAATAGGATGCTAGAAGGTCTGTCTTCTTCTTTTAATATTTGCTGAGACACCATTCATATAGCTCCCAAAAGACCGGTATCGAGTGTGAGGAAAGCTATGGTCCTGGTCCATGGCATTTGAGTATGTAATTGTTAAGAGGAGTTTTGAGATAGCAAATCCTTGGACAGACCTATGGCCATGAAATGAGCTGTTGCCACCCTTGTGGTAGAAAAGGTAGTAGTTTAGTTAGCTCTTCATTGCCCTGACCAAATACTGAAGAAAAGCAAGATGGAAGTTTTATTTTAACTCATAGTAGCTCTGCCTTGTGTCCTTGGGGACAATGTAATGGAGGTGGGAATGCGTGGTGAAGCATATCGTAGTAGACAGGGAGCAGATGCTCGTGCCGTGAAGGTTTGCTTTCCCTCCCTCCCTCCCTCCCTTCCTTCCTTCCTTCCTTCCTTCTTTCTTTCTCCTTTTTCTCTATTACTCCATCTGGGCCACCAGCTCAGGGGTGGTGGCGCTCATCTTAATGACACACAGAAGAGTGCCTCACCAGTCTCCTGGAAGATTCTGAATCTAGTCAAATTGATATTCCAACCCTTCCAAATGGAGTGGTCTAGTTTGTAACCTCAAGCTCGAACTGAGGATGTCAAGAGGAAGAATCAAAACAAATCTCAGTTTTGTTTCTTGCCATTTGAAAAGCTATGAACGTAGGTGTCTAAATCAACCTCAGAGAATGTAAAGTGGTCCAGACTCTGTAGTCTTGCTCACCATAGGACATCTGGAAGACAAGATGTCACCTGGCCACCTCCCTGGTTGGCAGGGTAGACATACTGAAGCTTGTACTTCCCAGCCTTTCTCAGGGCATGAAACCTATGTGCGTTATCTGGAGACCAGACCTGAACAATGTGTAAAGGTCGGCCAGTGTCGAATGCATTAGGATCCAGTCCATTTATGGTCCTTATGTCTGTGGACTCTAGCATAGAAGGTCCAAGGTGGCTTGTCACCTGAGAGGCCCTGGAACCCTGTTTGGAGATTACAACCACCCACTTAAGAAAGGGGTCCAGTGAGCTGTTTTGAGTCCTCTGCAAAATCAGCAGCAGTTTCCGTGGAAGCTCCCCCCAAAAAGTCGGATCTGCCAGACCCAAAGAATGTAGAACCAGAACCAGGTTAAAAAAAAAACAAAACACTACTATTCTATGACTTCTTCAACCTTGGCATTCTGAAAACATTTGCTAGGAGGGGGAAGGAGTGGAGGAAGAAAGATTAGCCCTGTTCTTCCCCATGCAGACTTCCAGTCTGAAGCAGGGGTGAGTCATGAAGGGGAACATGGCACACAACAGTAAGGATGGGGAGTTAACTAGTACTTGGCTGAATTGATTTTGTTTACTTGATTGGGACTGCATCTGTAACCAGAAGTTGAAGAATTCCACACTCTCTATGAACAACAGACTTATGACCTAGTAGAACTTTGCCTAGGGCTGGATAAGACTTTGGCCACTTAATCAAATTTTGAGGGACAATAGAAAGAAGTCTTGTGTTATGTGTGATGTGTGAGGTATGTCCAGCATATTGGATACGAACAACTATACCTGTATGTTTCTTTCAGATAGACGTGATGTCTGTAAAACTTCTCGAAACATCTTAGTATTCATCATATATTGATAAGAACAGCATCTTTCTAGATTAATAGGTTCGTTTTTGGGGAATTCTCGTAGTAACTAACCTTGCTGAATTCATTTTAAGATTTCAGTGTTTTAGAAAGATCATTCAACATGCTTTTCTCTTCTAATGCCATTTTCTCACATTTTACAGTTTAAGGTAATCAGAAAACAGAACCCTTATGGGAACAAACACCTGTATAAAAAGGGACATAGACAATGGAAGGGCAAACATGTAAATTTTCCCTCTTCAGTCTTGTGCTGCCTCTCTGTTCTTGAATATCGTTTCACTGTAGCAAAACAGTCTTCATAGTGGTTGGATGAATTATTTGAAATAAGGTAGTATATTGTTTAAATATGTATAGGAAGTATATTTTCATTCCCCAAGCTCTGTTTGCCTTGGGATTCCCAAAACTTTTTATGTGTTACCACGTCACTTGCAAATGTTCACATGGGTGAACATAAGTTTTTTTCTGAAGGTCATGCTTTAGAAAATTGCTCTAGAATGCTTTATAAAATTTCAGAGCCCTGGTAGCTCTAAGTGTGTTGCCTTCAAATGCCCAGCAACAGAAACATAGAATCTGATGATTTTAAAGATGGTTTAAAATGCTACTCCCTGAGTTCCAGGCTAGCCAAGGCTGTATAGTGAGGCACTGTCTCAAAATCCAAATGAACAAACAGATATAAAAATCCTAAAATAAATAAATAAATAAACGAATGAATGAATGAATAAATAAATAAATAAATAGATGAATAATAAAATAAAGATAAACAGGACAACCATTCAGAAGAGATATCATAATTTGTTGCTACTATTGAAATAAAAGTTATTAATTTTTTTCCTGAGCTTGAGTTATGATGCCACCTAAGATAATTCAAATGTCTAAGTCATGGATATTTCTGGCATCCATTGGCAACAACTCTTGTTGGAACACTTAAGGAATCACTGCTGTGTTTTCCTGTGTTCTTGTCTAGAATGCTTGTAGTTCCTTAAACTTGCAGCTGTACAAACTGGGGTGTGACATCACTGGAGTTGGGTTACATGAGTCTGGGGTGTTATATGGATACTACAGAAACTTTCTGAAAGATCTGCCATTAAATATCATAATTCAAGGTTGGGTGAAATAGCAGACTATTGAGTTTCAGAGGGAAGGAGGGAGGGGGGAAGGAGGGAGGGAGGGACGAAAAGAGAAGAGAAAGTATCTATGGAATGTAAAACCTCCTGTCTTCCCCTCCTGCCCCATCCTCTTCTCCCTCCTTCTCCCCTGCCACTGGGCAGGGAGGTGAGAGGTGTTTGAGAGGAAGGGAGTAGCCAGTCTACAATGACTAGGATTCCAGGGACCCTCAGCCGGCCCTCCCACTGGCCTTGACTTTGAATTTGCCCTTCTACCTTGCTGCCTCGCAGTTCTTTTTAACAGAGCGATGAGAAAGCCCACGGTCAGCGTGACACCGCCCTCTCCTTTTCCGTTCATTCAGTTTCTAAGAGTTTAATGTAGAAGCATTTTTTTCCCCTATTTTGGTTTTACAAGCTTGAGACTAAGTGGGTACTTATCCCCCAGTGTGATGTGTATGTGTATTATGAGGACAAGGCTTGAGCACTCGCTCTTCAGGCCTTGTGTGTAGGCTTAGCTATAGTAACATTTTAAACAAAGGACCTGAAGCAACGGGGCTGATTATATATGGCCATCCCTTTTTAACTAGCTGTGCCTTTGAGGGATATGTGTGTGTGTGTGTGTGTGTGTGTGTGTGTGTGTGTGTGTGTGTGTGTGTGTATATATGTATATATATATATATATATATATGTATATTTTAAATATATATATTTATATATATTCCAGTGTGAGGTGAATTCTCCTTTTAAAATGTGTGCTGGCTGTTCTCTCTCTCCCACCCTCCCAATCTGATCAGCAGTCTCCATGCCCTAATTGTTGACCCATGAGGTTGCTTTACAGACTTAGGTCCTAATGATCATGGCTTCCAGTTTGGGTTGGTTCATGAGGAAATCTTAGACTGAGATCATGCACTGAGCAGAAAGAGAGGAGTGCCACTGTTCAGTTCACCATGGTCTGCCTTTTCCGGGGTGTTTCTTGCAGAGCTCCTTAGTGTCTCCAGCTTGTGGAGATAGCCCCTCTTCCTTCAATGAGTGTCTGGCAGCATGTCTTCTCCTGTTACCTTTGGAGGCCCAGGGTACCACAGACAGACATCATGCTGCAGCTGCTTCTGCATCCCTGGCTTATTGCCCTGTTCGTAGCTCTGAAGATTGCTCCCTCACTCGACTCCCCTCAGACATGCGGGTGATTGTGACTTCTCCTTCCTGCAGGAGTCTGATGGATGGTTTCACAGTGCGTTTTCTACTAAGCACTTTTTTCTTTTCTTCCAGCACTGGGAAGCCTTCAGATTGAGATAACCAGGGACCAGAAGAGCAAATTCGAAATTCCCTGGATTATTCAAGTTTGGGTTCTTTACTTTGGGCTCAAAATAAATCAGTCTCTGGAGAAAATAAGGGCACTGCTTTTCATGAAATGCCTGCCAGGCTGTCATTCAGGACCTAATTGGACTCTCTTAAATTTTATTCTACTGCTTGTCATATTTCTGGACCCCTGAGGAATTTCTTGCCATGTGTGTTTTGAAGCAGGACGTTTTGATGCTGTGGGTATATTGATTTTCAGAGTAAAAAGGACAGGATTTGGGATATGTGTATCACAGAACTCTTTGCAGGCTCTTGGATTCTCTAAAGAACAGGATTTGGGGCATATGTATCACAGCAATCTTTTCAGGCTCTTGGATTCTCTACTCAATTCTAAACCACACCTTTACTTAGAGATTTTAATTTTTACTTAAAAATATTTTATGCAGTAGTCAAGGGACCAGTCAATATACTGGACTCCTGTGAGACCATTGTTGGCTTCCAGGATTGTCATCCCATCTCCCAAAATGCATTTCTTGCCTTTTGCTGAAATAACTAATCCTAGGTCTCTTATTTTACCTATACATACTCCAGTGCCTTTCTCTGACAGGTAAAGACTTTAAAATAGACAAGACAATACATGTAATACCATAAGCAACCATTCTTTCCTGTCTGATACGTATTCTATGTCTGATTTTCCTCCAGTCCCTCAAAAAACTTGTACTTGGCTTCTCCAAATCATGAGCCATTCACCATCCACACATTTTCATTGGTTCCTGTATCTCCTAATTTCTGCTTGAGTCATAGCAACTCTCCACCTTGAATTTTGTTTTAGTGAATAATAGCAAAAATACAGCAAAAGTTCACATATTTTAATTGTGTGGCCTGATGTCATTTAAAATAGAACCGCTCAGGCTGGAGACATAGCTCAGCGGTTAAGAGCCGTCGCTGCTCCTGCAGAAGACCCAAGCTTGGATCGCGCACCCACAGCACCCACAGCACCCACAGCACCCACAGCACCCACAGCGAGTGGCTCGTAACTGCTTGTAATTCCAACTAAAGCAGATCCAACACCTTTGGCCTCTGCAGGCACCCACACTCAAATGTATGTACACACACACGCACTTAATTCAAAATAATAAATTATCAATAAATTAATAAAAATAAAGATATTTTTATAAATCCAATAAAATACAACAGTCCAAGGAAGGCTGAAGAGATTGTTCAATGGTTAGGAGCACTGGCTGCTCCTCCAGACGCCCTGAGTTCAATTTCCAGCAAGGACATGGTGACTCAGAACCATCTGTAAATGCCCTCTTCTGACCTGTGTGTGTGTGTGTGTGTTTATGTATATACACATATATGCAGACAGAGCATAGAGCACTCATCTACGTAAAACAGTCCCGTGTTAGAGAAGTTTATTTCCAGTTATGTTTTAATAATTGTTTTTCATTGTTGGGGAAAAGGCTGCTAAATCTTGGCAGTTTGTATTGTCTGCAGATGTTCGCTTAATGTAAAAGATGTTTGATTATTCATGATTTGCACCTGCTCACTGCTCTCTGGCCGAGCCATTGTGGAAGAACAAAGTTCCCGTGGCCCTCTCTCCCACACTCTCTGCCAACAAGGAGAGAACACTCCTCTTAGGCCTTGAGTTCCTCCACTGAAAAGGTGACATAGCCCAGCTGCTAAAGGATTGTGGGATGAAAGTAGCTTTCACATTTCCTTCATTAAGTAAATAGGCCTCTGGATGAGGGAGCGGAGTTTTTGTATCAATAGCACACCTGAGGAGTCTCTGTATCAATAAAAACACCTGAGATCAGATGATCGGGGTTCCACTGTCCAGGATGGTGCTTTCCGTGACAGATGGTTCCCTCTGCTGAGGTCTTGCAGGATTTGCAGCTATGAAAACATCTCCTTGTCTTTCTTGGTGGACTACACAGTAGCGTACTGTTATGGTCGAGGGAAGCAGTCCTCAAATAACAATGGAATATCATTGGCATGACGTCTTGCTTGTGTATATCACCAGGTACCCACTATTCTCCTATAGATGGATTTGGCCCATTTGCTGAGCCTTATATAAAGATGCTTCTTAACCTGTGATTGGGTATGCACTTGTAAATGTGTCATAAATTGAAAATATGATAAGTTATAGCCACATACTAGTATACTTAAATATTACACATCATAGCTTTGCAACATGGTGCACTGTGAAATGCCTTTTCCCTCTAAGAATCTCGTGGTGACTGAACATGCGGAGACTCCCATTCATGTTATTCTGGGTATCTTACCAAATGTTGCTATCGCAGGAAAACACTAATAATTAAAATTTGAATTTTGATTTCTGCTGTTTTCATGTGAATTTTATAACATTGGAAATTCAAAAATATTCCTTTCTACTTCTGTTGCTACAATGTGCCAACAAAGAACAATTTAGAGGAGGAAACAGCTTATTTATCTTACAATTCCCGGTTACAGCCCATTGTTGAGGAGAAGTCAAGGTAGGAACTCAAACAACTAGTCACATCGCATCCAAATTCAAGAGTAGAGAGAAAAGAATATATCCATGCTGTATGTTTGCTGCTTTATCTGTCTTCATGTCCAGTGGAGTTCAAGACTCTCTGACCAGGGAATGGCGCCACCCACAGCAGGCCAATCTTCTGACATCAGTCAACAGTCAAGATAGTCCCACAAACCAACCTGAACTAGATAATTCCTCAAATTAAAGCTTTCTAAGGTTAATTAAAGGTTTCTAAGTTGTGGCAAGTTGACATTTAATATTAAACATCCCATTTCCTAAATCGAACCACGTATAAATGGAAGTGCATAGACACCAACTTTTGATGTGTCTGTTCTGATGGAAAGTCAACTGTTTTCTTAAAATTTGACTCATGAAGCACTGAACTATGCCCATAGCAAACATATGCCACACGGGTTCACTGATGTGACAACCAGGATGGAGATTTCTCCCCCGAAGATGGTCCTTTCCCATATTAGGGTTCCCTCATCCCCATCCTCAGGCCACCATTATTTTTTGTTCTGTCAACACTGATGTTTTGCATTTTCTAGAATTTTTAATAATTATACAGCTACCCTGCATGCATCCTCTGTGTGAACACAATGACTTGAAGAGCCATCTTCATCCATGTGCGTACACGTGGTGGCTTGTTCTCGTTTATAGACGAGCAGTACTTGACTATATAGGCAGTCCGTATTTTGTCTGTTTATAACTGATTTTCACTGAGTTGTTCACAGGTCTGTAGTGCTGTGAATAGTCCTTTCTCCATACAACCTTTGCATGCTGTGTTTTCATTTCCCTTGACATGAAATGAAATATCTTAGTGTCAGATGTCTGAGGTGAATAATATGTGTATGTGTGCTTCTAGAAGAATGACAGGTCTCCAGAGTTCTTGGACCATCCCATATTCACACAGCCAGTCTGCATGTCAACATCCCAGTTGTTCTAAAAAGAACGTACTGTCATCTCCCATGGTTTTCATTGGCTATTCCTGATGAGAAATGCTGTTGGACATCTTCCTGTGTATTTTTTGGGATTTTCTGTGGTCTCTTCAAATCTTCAGCTCTTATTTTATTCCTTTCCATTCTGCATTCTGAACACAAGTACGTTGACATTTGCAAGACATATTTTTGTTTGTTTGTTGGCTTTGGCTTTTAAGGAACAGGAATTAAGAGTTTTTGTTTATAGTTTTTGTGCATTTCTAAGAAAACTTGATCTATTCAAAGCTTGCAAATTTTCTCCCTGTGATTTCATCTAGAAACAATTTGGATTTAAGTTTCATAATCTTTGGGTCTGTGGTCTGTAAGGTACTGTTTGTAGATGGCTTAAGGACTTCTACTAACTATTCCTCGTGGTCTGTCTGTCTCATTAAAAGGTTGGTAAAAGTCTGAGTCTATTTGTGGGTTTACATCTGCCCTCTTTAATTTCCCTGCCAACTCGTTCACTGTTAACACACTATTGTAATTACTGTGTCTTTGTAGTTAGTCTTGAAATCAAGTAATGTAAGGAGTTTGTTTCTTATTTAAATTGCCTTGGCTATATTTTAGTGAATTTGCATTTTGTGCATAATTTAAAATCAGTTTGTCAATCCCTACAAGAAGTCCTGCTAGGTTTCTGATTGGACTATATTGAATCTGTGGATCGATTTGGAGAGAAATTCCATTTTAACAGTAGTGAATCTTCCAATCATCGAATGTTCTATCTTTTCATTTATTTAATTCTCTTTAATTTCTTTCTACTGTTTTACAGTTTACAGCACAAAAAACTTACATGTATTTCACATTTTTGGACAGGATGGTAAATTGAGTTGTACCTTTAGTTTTATTTTTCAGTATTCTTGCTTGGATGCTGTACTGATTTTGAATATTACTCTGACCCTTAACTCTATTACATCCATTTATTACTCCTCCTTGAAGATCGTTAAGGTTTTCTGCATACATGATTATATCATCTATAAACAAACATAACTTTATTTCTTTCTGTGGTTTATTTAATGTGTAACTAGCTTTCTCTCACCATTCCACACCGTCATTGTCCGACAAAGAATGTGCAGTAAATTCACTTCCAGTTGTTGCCATCTTCCCTCTGTACGGAAATCCAGCCCTACACCCATCTGGAATCTTTCTTAGTTTAAGTATCTTAAATCTGTATTAGTTTAGGTTTTATCTAGTTCTGTTACTTGGTAATTTCTATTCTAACATGCAGTCTATGTTTTGATCTTAGGAGTTTTTGTTCTTCCAACATAACCCGGCTGTCTCTTTTTAAATGCTGCTTCTAAAATGGCTTTGGGATCTTCTTCCACAGACTCTATACTGCTCTGGAAAGCAGACACAGCGTGGCTATAATAAAGCTCTTGGAAGCCATGCTCCTTCTTTCCCTTCCTGGACTGACAGCTCAAGCCCTCTGGGTTCTCCGCTAACTCTCTGGTGTGGTTATGGGAGCCTTCCATCCCAGACGATCTTAAATTCTTCCCTTGGTCTCCCAAGCCCCATTCACAAAATTACTTCACAATGTTTTAGTGTCTAAGCCACTCCTTGTGTGTGTGTAGTCTCTTGGCCTTCTTCATACACATTTATAGAGTAGAAATCTTTCAAGTTCTCAAGGGGACAGTTAGTTAGAGCACTTAACTTATTTTTTGTTTGATTCCCCTCTTACAGAAACCTCAGCGTCTGGAGTCCTGCCTACTGCTGGCAGGACCCTTAACTTCAAGATTTCACTCTCTAACTCCCGAACTGCTTCACGTTTCAGCTGCTGCTTTCTGCCTCCTAATATTTAGTCTACTCTGAGAATGAAAGTTAGTGGATACCTTTTACATTAAATAGTTGCTTAAAATACTTGTACCCGCCAGGGGTCTCACACACCGTGATCCAGAAGTGGTTTCTTCAAGCAGGGCTTATTCATCCATTTCGTTCCTGGTGTGTTGATCCCTGCAATGTCTCCCCATGTGGGGGGATGCAACTGCATGAGGGAAGAACAAACAAACAACAAGGAAAAAGTGTGGCAGTGCAGCATTATGAAAATGTCTTTTATATCCTAAGAGAATGGGGATTTTTGCTGAACCTCAGAACCAGAGTTAATAATATACTTTGGGGACACCTAAGACTGCTATTCTACCATATACTCAAACTCTTTGTTTAACCTGTCTTTAAGGGAACAATGTAACAATCAAGCTTACTGGCCTTGGGTTTCCCGTGTAATCAACTTTTACCACCAAAGCTAATGCATAGCTGTGGTCTTATGTGCGATCTCCACACCACAGTCCCAGATAATGCATGTGTGTCCTTTGCTGAAAACAGCAAACACAGAAGTTGAAAGCAACTTCCCAAAACCTACCAAAAGGATTGAAATCAACCATTTACAGATATTGGTTGATAAATAACATTTGTTGTTTGTGTCAGTTGAAATCAACTGGAGCTGGTCGGACTTAATATCTTATAAAGTTTTGTCAAAGATTTTGTAAAGTATCCCTTATTCACTCCCTATGAGATTTCTGTACTGTTTAATGAAGACAAAGTGAACCCCATTGTCACAGAACACACACACACACACACACACACACACACACACACACACACACACACACACGGTAGGACAGATTCAGACTCATACAACAGATGGAGAAGACATGGGGAGCCTGAGGCAGAGAATTCAAATGTGGGCGCCCTCTTCATTAAGTGACTCCAAGGGGAAGTGCTTTCTTTGATTTCTTTCCTTACTGAGACCTGATGTTTTATTGGTATCTCAAAGTAATCACTAACGCATACAATCTAGGCAGATATGTTACTTTCTGTGTCTGACTTCACCATAATAGTTTCCACTCTTTGTCAAATCCAGGATATTTGAGTCCTGGCTGTTTTTGTTATCGGCAGTGCTTTTTATTTTCTAGATTTATTTGTTTTTACTTTATGTGTGTAAATGTTTTTGTCTGAAAGTATGTAAGAGTACTGCATTCATGTCTAATGCCTTCATTGGCCGGAGAATGGAACTGGATCTCCTGGAACTTGAGTTATGGATAGTTGTAAGCTGCCATACGCGTGCTGGGAGCTGAACTTAGGTCCTCTGGAAAATTGGCCAGTGCTCTTAACTACTGAGCTATCTCTCTAACCCCATTTGAAATGCTTTAAATTAATTAATTTTCATTATCATTCATTTTTACAAAATAGTGGGTTTCATTATATTTTACCTTGTAGTTTGGTCATATTTATCTGCAGTGTTTTTTATGTAGCTCATTGTGTTCTTTTGTTTTCTGCAGTTATTATAAATGTTTTCTACAGGATTAGTCAGGTACAATTTACTCTCAGCTATAATCCTTCAGCTATAGTTTAAGAATGGCCTTCTAAACAACCCTTATTCGTAAAAAAAAAAAAAACAAAAAAAAAAAAAACATTTATTTACTAAAAAGTACAGGGCACTCACGTCCCCTTGGTCATGTCTTCCCATTGGGTTTCTGATTGTTTTTGTGAAATGTCACTGTGTAACGTGTTTCCATATCCTCCATGATTCTGGCGAACAAACAGATCTGAAGTTTTAGTTAACAACACATCACAGGAGCATTGTTCCTCATGTACAATGCAACATGACATCGGGATTCACCAGCAGACACAGCTCCTGAACTTTACATTGGAGTCACCTGGAAAATCTTAAAGCAGGAAGAAATAAGTTATTGATGAATGACTTCTACTTCAGACACAGTGACTTAATTGGCTTGGGGCTTGACCTTAATGCTCGGAGTTTCAAAATCTCCCCAGGTGTTTCGAATAGGCAGCAAAATAGGGGAACCTCTGATGTAATGTCTGGTTTCCCCTCACTAAGTTGGATTACAATTGACTCATAGATTCAGGTGTTGTCGGACTGATCCCTTATGTGCCAAGTTACCCATCAATCTTCCAGCCAACATTTCCACAGCCATGGATGGTAGAGCCTAGGCACATTATTTCATGAACAGTTATGAAATGGACACTTTTTAATTTTGTGAATCTTGTTGTGTGCAGTGCTAGGATTCCTCTTAAAGGAGCAATTTCTCAGTTGCTAGTTTACCTATCTTGAGGTATTGCAGAAGCAGAAAAGATAGATGAAATGTGTATTTTCCATAATCTTTATATCATGTGAACAACAAGTTGGTGTCACAGTGAGTTCTGAGGGTGACCAACGATGTTTCTACAATACTAAGGAGACTTCCTTGCTCTGTGTATCGGCCCAGTTTCATTCCATCATGTCTGCTGTTCCTTTTGATGTTGAAGCTGAGTGGTCTTTGGCTCCTAGTCCATTTGACTTGACTCAAGTAGGTTTTGACAGCTCGCCGTGGGAGACTGTGCTGGTGCATGGCGTCATTAGCTGGTAGAGCCCTGAAAGTGGTCATTTCCTCCAGGATTCTCAAATCCTTTCTGTTAGGGCTCAGACTAGGGACAAACTGCCGGATGAAATACCTATTTAACATATCAGAGTGGACTGGCCACCAGGTTCCTCCAGATCCCTCAGCCCCTACCTGTTACAGGGTCCCCCTGGCTTGCATACCCCTCGCCCTGAACTCTTTAGCCCAGGGGCTGGGCTACTCTTCACTATATTATCCACCCATTTTTTGTTACCTCTCTCTTTTACCTCCTTTGGCCTCATTTGGTCTCTGGCCTCTTGGTCTCCAAAATCCCCTCTTTCAAGCACTCTATCGCCTCTCTCCCCTCATCCTCACATGGCCCAGCAGCTCAGTCTCTTCATGTCCACCCTGGACTCCCCCAGATGTCTCTGCCTCTGGCAATACTCTCCCTCAAATCTACAATAATCTCTCTTCCCCACCATATCTAGGAGCAGTCATGTTCTTTTCCTTTTGATTTCTTTTTTCATTCTCTTTCATTGAAACAAAACACAGGGGGGAACAAAACAGGTAAGGCACCAAAATAAACCAAATGTAACCCAGTTCTCAACTCTCAGCCTATTCCTTCTTCACCCAAGAGTGAAAACATCATTTTCCACTCTCACCACATATTCCTGCTTGGTCTCCGTGCCCAGAGTTTTCCTATGTAGGGCGAGACTGATGAATTAAATATCCCAGGCAACGCGTCAGCCCTCCTTGTGCTTTAATTGAGAATCAACGGGGGAGTGATGTGTCCATGGTCTTGGTCCCCCTCGTGGAACAATAGCAGTTATCAGTGAGGTAGCGCCCACTTGGCAGACAGCAATGCACCTACGATGGTAAGCCCTGGGCGTAGGTGGTAGAAGTGATGGTTGAACGTCACTGCAGTTATTTGTTATTCGATAAGTAATCGTGATGTGCTGCCTCTGTGAAAGGCTGCATGTCAGCCATCAGGGATGCCATGGTTAACGAGATGGACACTGTCCTCATTTTCCATTGGAAAGACAGAAACAAATAAATTGAAGAATACAGATTATTTTTATGGATCTAGAACCATTCACACAGTATCTCTCTGGGTTCTATGAAAACCCCAAATATCTTCAAACCACCATCCAACTGACTGCCTCATAAATGAGCTGTCGGACAGCCACTTAGAACATCGTATGGATGTCTCATTCGTGGTGCTAAGTGTCCACATCAGCTTCCTAAGCAACTTCCTTTCACGGAGGATGGATGCACAACGAGAATCTTTGGCAGCAGCTCCAGACGTGGCACTAGAGCTCCTCTTCCTTCTGGACCCTTGTCAGTCCCGGCGTGACTGACGCAGAAGAGCAGACAGGTGCCTTGAAAGAGAAGCTTCTGCGGAACCCAGAGGCAGGAAGCCACTAACTTCCTCTGTGTTATTTCAGAAATAAAAATAACAAAAAACATGAAAACAAGTCTTGAGCTATCCCTTTCTGTGGATGTCTAAAGAAAAGATGAAGGTACAGCCTGCTTTCCATCCAGAGCTTGATGTCTCATCATGCTGTGTGTGGCAGACTCCCTTTCTTGGCTCCTTGTCCACAAGACAGCTCAGCAGGGCTGTAGTACAGGAGGAGAGAAGCGACTCTCCCCTCTCCCTCTGAGAAGGAGTTCACTTCCCCGGGGAGGAAGCCTCTGCATGGGCTCAAGGTGGCACAGGCTCTTCAATCTGCGGCCTCCATCCTGTTCTGTCTCCTCACTGTGTGAAAACTCCCTTGTTGGGAGATTCTGACAGCTGTTGGACCTTGTCCATAGCTGTAGACTCGATCCAACCCCTTTAGGGGAAAGTCAGTTTCACCTGACATTTACGTGTGAACGCCTACCTTGCAGTCTAAGAATGCAGGTAATTGAAGGTGTAGAGCCACCGTAGCTGCGTTCAGTGAACCTATCCATCAGCTGTGGTTGCTGTTGCAATTTATGTTCTATACGCAGAATGGTGCTGGAGAACATGTCTGGAGCCCCGAGCACAGGGACTTAGAATTTGCAGATGACTAAACACTCCTGGTCTAAGGGACTTAACCAATACCTCAACCCTACTACAACCTAGTACCAATGAAATACTACAGATAATTATAAAATAAACCTGATCTCTGAAGTTTCAGTCAATGCAGTAACGCAAGCAACATGAAAAATAAAGTTAGCATGATTCCTCATATACTTTCCAGTTCTATAGAATGGATTCCAGTGAGCAAAAGTTAGATGCAGCACCAGACAAAGAATTCAAAAGAATATTTGTTAAAACATTCACCCAAGACAAAGAGAATGCAAATAAACTCCTGAACAAAGTAAAAAAGAACATGATGAAATCAGTAAAGAAATAAATTGAAAAATCAGTCAAATGGAAATCACAGAGATACTTGTCTTGGTATTTATCACCCATTGAACGATGACTGAACAGACCCTGCATTGGGTGGCTTGGGGTTCTAATCTCAGCTCAGCCGCTTACTCCTGGGCAAGTGATTTCAACTCTTCTGAATTTTTGTCTCGTTATGTGTTAGAAGGAAATACCGAGTCGGGCAGCAGCCAGTTTCATATGGTGTTGGAAGCTTTCAGGCTTCTGGGGAGGGGTCAGAAAACAAACTTATGCCAAGAGTCCAGACGGTTTTAAATCCCTATAAAATCACCAAGAAGGCGAATGGAGCCCTGGAGTTGTTACAGGACATGGACGGTAGGCTGAGGGTATATGTGGGAAAACGGCTTGTGAGAGAGGAGTCATCTGGTCAGGTGTGTTGTTGTTGTTGTGTTTTAGTGTTTTGTTTTGTTGTGTTTTAGTTTTTGTTTTTGTTTCTTCGAGACAGGGTTTCTCTTTTGTAACTCTGTAACTCCAGAGTAAGTCCTGGAACTCACTCTGTAGACCAGGCTGGCTTTGAACAATAGAGATCCTCCTGCCTCTGCCTCCTGAGCGCTGGGATTAAAGGTGTGTGCCACCAGTGCCCCTTTCAAGCGCTAAGTAGTTAAGTGAGTGAGATTGTTGAATAGCTCTCACAAGTTTACAGGCCAGCTTTTATACGCATTTACTTGAGTTATCCCTGGCCTGTATATGTTTCATTCCAAGTAAAAACCCTGGAGCGATCTTGTTTTAAAAATTCTAATTACTAGGCCAAATTCAAACAAATGAAGAAGCATGTACATAACTCTGAGTCTGACTCCAGTAATGGCACAGCCCTGCCTACTGCCCGTTGGTTTGCGTCTCTAATCTCTGCTTCAGCATCCTCAAATTGAGGTGCTCTTGGGGTGTTCAGCTGAAACGTAGAGGAACCCATAAGCCACCAGGTCAAAATGAGCCCCACTGAGTTTTCAATACACCTCAAAGCCAAGGTTTCTGTACAGCCCTTAGGCTCATCAGCACAGAACACTCGGTGGGCTTCTGACACACAGAGGCGTTCTGAATTCCCTGACCTGCTTTGTCATTTGTCATGGACAGTCTTCCTTGAACTGCTCATCTGCGGCCGGTGACAGAACGCTGTGTCGCTAGGGAGAAAAAGACAGCACCATTACCCCAGGGAAAGGAAACAAGAAAAGGGCTGTCTCCTATTGATTTCCCTCCCCAGGCAGGGGACACTCTCATACTCTGTAATGAACCTGCGTGAGAGGGATGGCCAGCACCAGCTGTCGCTGTCCTCCGATGTGCCCCAGAAACAGAGCAGAAGTTATCAGGGAATAAATCTCAGGAGGCCCATGGCTTTACCGTGCAGCCTCCTGCTTTGCCTCTGGCCTGTTTATATAGGAGTGAGTTTTCTTCTTCTCCTGACTAAGTGTGGTGGCTCTTGGGGAAAAAATCTTAATGTGTGGATAATGTGGGGGCAGATAATGGTCAGGAGAGCAAGTGGGTTGAGCCTTAAAAAGAATCAAATCATCAAGGGAGCCAGTGAAGCTGGCTTCCGTCCATTTTACAGATAAAGCGAGGCCTCCCAAAGGTCAAGCCGGTCAAGGTCACGTGCGAATTGGGTGGGAGCAGGCAACTGGTGCCTGTTACTCTAAGCTCATGATTTCCACCCTGTGCAGCTGCCTCTGCGTCCACAGAGAGAGAAGGTTAAAATTGTTTAAAACCTGGAAACTGATGAAATATGAAGAAATCATATGCTGTGAGCCTGCGCGGTCCCCCGCTCTCCACTGAACCGGAAATTGTCAGGGCACCCCTGTGGGTCTAAAACCTTCCCCAGCAGCTGGGCTCTGTGTCTGCAAAGGCTAGCCGTGAGCCCCTGTTAAATCACGCAGATGGAAAGGAGACACCGCTGGGCTGTGGACTCATGCCTTCTCCTCGCTAGCCCAAATTAAGCTGCCTAATTCTGTTCCCAGGGAGGCTGGAGGTTCGACCGGGGTCAGCAAGCATTTCCTAACAGCTCTCTCAAGCAAAGCAAGCGTACCCTTCCTTTTCTCCAGTGACACTGTCACTGCAGAGCGGCCTAAACGAGCTTTCTAAATTTGGATCGCTTTGTTTGCCGCCTAAATTAGTCCAAAGGACAGCACACATACAAAGCCATTGCTTTTACAACTCTGTTTTGACCTTTTATTTTATAGATGGTAAGGGAAGTAAAATTCCAAGTGCATGAAGATTACATTTTATCCCCCATTGTTTTTATTTATTTATTTTTAAGACAAGGTCTCACTATATCACTCTATGGCCCTGGGTGGGCTGGAACTCACAGGAGAGTTGCCTGCCTCTACCTCTGGAGTGCTGGGTGCTGGGTACAAAGGCTCTCTGTTGCCTGGCCTACATGTGTATTCTTTTTTGGGGTGGGATTCGAGACAAGATTTCTCTATTGTAACTATGGCTGTCCTGGAGATTACTCTGAAGACCAGGCTGGCCTCCAACTCAAAGAGATCCGCCCACCTCTGCCTCCCCAGTGCTGGGATTAAAGGCGTGCACCACCACCTCCAGGCTGCTGGGTGTATTCTTGACATTAAAGTTTTGGCGCTCTGGCTGAGGGCGATGGACTGGGTTGTGTCTGCATGCCCCAGCACTAGCTGGCTCTGATAGCGAGCCTTCTGTTATGATTCTTAGGCAGGTGAGAAGGCTGACTCTCAGCATTACTGTGACTTTCTGAGGATTACACTGCTAGGTCATGGTGCAGGGTGTGGAAAGTGCTTCTGAGCTGACATCCTTCACACCACACTGCCTCCTGGTGCAGGCATAGGCTCCTAAGGATAACCTCATTTTCCTTCCTGTGAGTTAGATTATTTTAGTGGCCTTAGCTTTCTCTGAATTAGAGGCTGACTTCCTTCAGGCTTATCTTAAAGGACACTTGCATTTCCACGGCGGGATACCAACATGGAGAGAAATTCCCTGTCTGCGCTGCTGCCTCCTTCTCACCCTGGCTCTTCGCTTTCCCTCCATTCTCCTTTCCTTCTGACACCCGCCTCCCAGGAGCGTAGGCTGGTTTTCAGTCACTTACCTATCCTTCAAATATTAAGGATCCTGTGCTGCTGTGTCTTCTCTGCCTCTAAAGCACTGGTTCTCAATCTGTGGGTCACGACTCCTTTGGGGATTGAACAAACCTCTCACAGGGGTCACCTAAGACCATCAGCATGTCAGATTCTTATATTAGGGTTCATAACAGTAGCGGAATTACACTTAGGAAGTAACAATGAAAATAATTTTGTGGTTGGGGGTCAGCACAACACGAGGAACTGTATTTGTGTCGTATCTGTGCTCGGAAGAGTAAAAACTGTTGCCTTTAGTACACTGAGCCATAGGTTGGAAATTCGTCTGTATTAAAACTTGCTTAGGGGGCTAGAAAGATGGCTCAGTGGTAAAGAACACTTGCTGCTCTTGCAGAGGACCCAGGTTCAGGTCCCAGTATCCACATGGCGGCTCATAATCATCCATAACTTCAGTTCCAGGGGATCTGAAGTCCTCTTCTGACTGCAGTGCGTGGTCCACATGCATGCTTACAGACAAAACACTCATACACATAAACTAAATAAATCTTAGAAAAAAGATTTATTTACTGATTGATTAAAAAAAAATAACGACACAGTGGGTGGTGATGGTGCAGGATGGTGGTGGTACACGCCTTTAATCCCAGCACTTGGGAGGCAGAGGCAGGTGGATCTCTATGAGTCTGAGGCCAGCCTGGTCTTTAAAGTGAGTTACAGGACAGCCAGAGTTAAAACAGAGAAACCCTGTCTTGAAAAACAAAATAAATAAATTCATAAACACACAAAACACTATTTCCTATTTAAGAATTTAAGATTTATTTTAATTTAATTTAATAATTAAACCTCTTTAAGGTTTAAGAATTGAGGACTAGACATAGCCAGTAGCTTGTTCCAGAAAATACTGTAATTTAAGAAGTTCTTTGTGCTCCTGTGTAAACCATGTACTCAGCCTGGGAGCACCTCCACCATGCTTAGGCCTCTTGGGTCACCTGTTGCCACAGAAACAAGGAATGGAGACTTTGGTCATTGGCCCTGGTAAACTGTGATGTTAAAGTAGTTGTTTTAGTTAATGTTTCTGAGAAAAAGTACAGCTGTGAGGAACAGAATGCGCTCCAAGCGGAGACTCTTGTTCTCCTCCCCCTCCTGTAGTAACTGAGCAGTGAAACGTATTTGCGAAAATCAGAAATACCCTTCTCACACACAGTTGCTTTTTGCCCAGAAACCACTCTAAAGGGATTTGACCAGGGCTGGAGAGATGGCTCAGCAGTTACGAGCTGGATCAGGTTAGGTTCCCAGCACACATACACTGCAGCTCACAGTCTATAACTTTAGTTCCAGGAGACCTGAAGTCCACTTCAGACTTCTGAAGGCACCAGGCACACATCTGGTACGCATATGTACACCCAGGTAAACACTCGTACTCACACACACACACACACACACACACACACACACACACACACACACACACAAAAACTTTGAAAGGAGCGGACCACGTAAGAACTGATTAACCCTGAAGTTGGTGGCCATCTTAAGATCGTGTCCTACTGTTGAAAGTTGCTGGGTCTCTGACGCTGGGAAGCAGCCCCGCTCTCTCAAACTCTCCCCATACAAGAGCAACACATTCCGTTTGATACTAGAGACATTTTCACCAAAGTGAATTTAATTTTAAGATTTCTGCCCCTGTCCCATTTATCAATCTCTACGTCCCACTGGAAGATGCCCAGCTCAGGGTAGCTGTTTGGTACAAGTGATTATAAGCAACAGTTAATTCTTTTCTATGCTTCCTCTCAGGAGAAATCATGTTTTTCAGTACCCAAAGTGATTTATTGTTTCCTATGCACATGAGGAGAATCAAGCTTTCAAACAGCATTCGGATTGTTCTGGAAGAGAGGTCCACTCTCCTCTTAAGTCATTATCTTCCCATCATTACCTGGGGTGTACCTTGAGACACATGCCCGTGGTAGCATATGGTAGTGGTGGGTGAGCAGGGCCCTGTGAAACTTCGGAGACAATTTGATTGATTTCTCAGAGGCTCTGAATTCGACAGTGCCCCCAGGAGATGGAAGCAGAACATTTTTCTTGAGTTCTCCCCAGCACCCACAACACACACAACTGAAGTTCTTGCTTCTCTAAGGGTTAATTAAGTTTTTCCCTTCTCCATTGAGGGAATGGGCTGGATCAGGTTGGTGACAAGCTGATTGATGGGCAGGTCCGGCAAGCAGGGCTCTTTGGCTGTGTCCCGCTGTGTTTCTGCTTAGATCCCGCAGGTGTAAATCAGGGCGACAGCAAGGCAAGGGACAAGCACTGGGAAGCCAGGCTCCTGTTTGTGGGCTCTCTGGGAAACGTTCTCTTTATTTGATTCTGGTGGTTTCAGTCATATCTTCTAATACAGTTTCATACAAATGTAATCTGGCTTCCCAGCCTAGTACAACCCAAATCAAAATGATATTATATCTTTTCACAGCTGTAAATCCCTCCTCAAATTAAAACCTAGAGACCTAATCTGCTAGAGGCCCTCAGAAGAGGGCACCTCTATCCTCCCCACCCCCAAGAACAGCTGTGAGCGTCTAATGACAACTTGACACAGACTTTCATCTTTTGACCCCTGAGAAATAAAATCTTCAAAACTATCTGCCTTTTCTTTGAAACTTAGCACAGTCTGTACTTGGCCAGGTGTCTGAAATCTGATGTCAAAGGCCAAAGGCAATAAATAAATAAATACAGAAAAAACCAAACCAACCAACCAAAAAAATAATAAAACACAAAAAAAAAACAAAACAACAACAACAAAACAAAAAAAAACAAACACACCACCAACAACCCCCATACACATGCTCTTCCTTCTTTCTTCTTTTTTTTAAAATAATGACCCAGAGAAGTAAGGATGAATGTGACAGCCACAGAATCCCACCAAGGGTTCAACAGGAGATTGCTGCATCAGCTGGAGTCAGTACTTAACTGCTGAATTAATTGCTTGGTGGAAGGTGGAGGGAAGTCACTCTGAGGGTGAAGGAGTCAGTCTCAGGAAGGTGAGCCAGGTGATATGCTGGGGCTTCAGGGCAAAGATGGACAGCCAGTGTGGGTCAGGTGGAGGGGGAGGCCCAGAGTCTGTGGACAGGGCTGCCTTGCAGCTAGGTAAGTTGCTGGGACAGGTAAGAGAGGTACTGGGGCAAGTGTCTGTCATGGCCAGTCCTCAGTCCAGGAGATGCTCACTGTGAAGGCCCAGGACTGTGTCTCTTTTATCTCTGGGAATCTAGTCATGGGTGAAATGCAAATTCAGCGACTTTGAGATTCTATCTCACTCCAGTCAATGTAGTCACCACCAAACAATGGCAGCAAACACTAATGAGAATATGTAAAGAGGGGAAATTTAAACCACTGTTGCCTGGAAGATAATTTAGTTCAGCCACTATAGAAGTCAGCGTGTAGGCTTCTCAGAAAAACTGAAAACAGCCTGTACGGCTCCTGGACATATGGCCAAAGCTCTCTACATCCCACTACAAAGAAGTGTGCCTATTCGTTGCTGCTTTCCACACTATCCAGGAAATGGAATTAGTGTAACTAATCCATCAACGGGGAAATGATTAATAACAAAAATTTGGAATTTTATTCGGTTGCAAAGCGAAATGAAATCATGGAATTTGTGAAGTAGTGGGTGGAAGTAGAGAACAGGACATTCGGTAGATCCTGCCTTCTGTGTGTCTGTGAGAGAGTGACATGGATGGAGGTCAGGAAGCTAGGAAGAGACTCAGGAGCCTGAGACACAGAAGAGAGCAGTGAGGACAAATGGTGCAGCACCAGCGGCTGGAGGGGCAGGAATAATGACATATGGAAAGCCTTTACTGTGGAGCTGGAGAGATGGCTCCGTGGCTAAGCGCCCTGGTTGCTCTTGCAGAGGACCTGGTTTAAATTCCCAACACCAGTGTAGCTGTTCACAACCATCTCTAACTCCGTTTCGGGCGATCTGACCCCCTTATACAGATATACACGTAAGCAAAACCCAATGTACGTAAAAATGAAACTATTTTTTAAAAAAAGAAAAGAAAATCTTTTATCATATAAGCTAATTTAAAGACTAAAAGTAAATTTTAATATATTTTATCAATTTGATGCTAGATTAATTATATTCACCCCAGCCCTTCTCCCTAATCTTCCCATATCCACCTCTCCTATCTACCTCCTCCCCCGACTTCATGTCCTCTATTACTTTAATGACCCATCAACTCCAAAGTGTGCTGTTTTTACAGTACTTGGGTGTAGGCCATCCACTGGAGGGTTGTCAAATACCAGGAGCCACCCCCTGGGAGAAAACCTCCCCAAGAAGTCATCAGCATAATAAAAACACATGCAAGTAAGAGTCAAGGTCCAAGGCTTTACTTATGGATTCTATGCAACATTTAAGCAATAATTCCTTGGACACTCTTCCAAAATTGCCCAATACATACTAAGAGATAAATAGTATGAGGTACCAAAACATGACAGAAATCTCATAATAAACCTTGGACCAAAGCTTCCTATGAATATAGACATTAAAAATCCTCACAAGATGGCTAGAAAACACTTTCCAGTAACCTGTACAATGAACCAGGTAGCGTCTGACTGGATTTATTAGAAGGCAAGATGTGCTTAACATCTGAAAGTCAGTAAGTATAATGTAGCATATCCATAAAGTAAATACCGAAGCCACTGGTAATGTCAGTGACTTCAGGGGAAATTTTGAAAAGAATCACAGCAGTTTAGTACCTCTTTGTGACAAAAGAATTCCTTAGCAATAGGACAATAGGACTTTTCTAAATGATTTTAAAAAAAGGTATTATTCAAACTCTTTGGGTAACACTCTGCTTAGTAACTAAAAACCAAGTTCCCGCTAAGACAAGGAATGAGGCCAACATCTCCTGCCTTCCATTGCAGACTGTTCTAATAGTTTTAAGCAGAGCAGCTGTTCAGGAAACACACATTGAAGGCATCCATTCAGTTACTAGATACAGAGTGCAGGTAATGTTTCGTAGTATAGTGGGGTGACTGTGGTGGACAACTATTAAAAATAGAGAAGAGAAGATTTGGAATGCTGCACACGCGCACGCACACACACGCACACACGCGCACACACAAAGCGTGAGAGAGAAATCTGAGGTGAATGACATACCAATAATCCACATTTAATTACACAACATATACAAGTGTTAAAACATATAACTTAACTCTGTAAATATGTATAATTTTAGGACATTTAAAATAAACTTTTAAGCCAGGTGGTGGTGGTGGCACACTACTTTAATCCCAGCACTTGGAAGCAGAGGGCAGGCTCTGTGAGTTCGAGGCCAGCCTGATGTACAGAGTGACTTGTAGGACAGCCAGAGTTACAACAGAGAAACCCTGTCTCGAAAAAACAAAGAAACAAACAAACAAATAAATAAATAAAATAAACGATTAAATACGATATCAAAAAAAGCTTCCATGTTTCTAAGAAGAGAAAGTATCTGTATTTGCAGGTGACATAATCATTCCTGTGTGTGTAAGCTTATGTGCATGCATGTGTGTGCACTTGTAGTTGGCGACACCTGAATTAACAACCCAAAAATGAAATTAGAAAAACGATTTTATTTTTAAGGACCTCAAAGAGAATAAAATGCCCAGAAATAAAATTGATAAAGGATAAAGCTCTGAATTTTATAGAAGTCCCTAGACTAATTAAAGACTAACTAAATGACAAGATGGTTTATGTTCATGAGACGTGAGGGTTAATGTAGCCCTTATGTTGTAAATTGACGTGCAGATGCAATGTCTGTCATAAACTCAGCTAATGTCTTGTCCCTAATCACAAGGTGACGGTAAATTGCATGACAATTCAAATGACCCAGAAACAGTCAGATCAATCTTGAAAATAGAACACAAAGTTGGAGGACTACCTGGTATTCAAATAAAATACGCCTCCACAGTCACAGAGAGTATGGTGCGCGCATAAGAAACTCATAGAGCTATTGTGTGCAACGAGGTTCTAGAAATAAATTCGCACAGTGTCTGTAAACTCATTTCTTCCAGTGATGCCAACGTAGACCAGTGGGAGAGGATAATGCTTTAAACAAATGATTGAACTGGGTATCCACTCGGGAAAAAAGATGAAGTTGTGTCCCAAAATGGGTAAAGGACCCAAAACCTAAAACTTAAACCATCAAATTCCCCAAACAAAGCATGAACAAGATTACTGACCTTAGATGAGCTAGTAATGTTTTAGACATAGTGTCAAGTTTAAAAGGAGTGGGAAAAGATGGTAATATGTTTATGCTTTTCTAGGTACTGTCAAACTGCTGAATAAAGAATATAAGAGAAAATATTTGCAAATCATTATCAGATAAGAGACCTGTATCTACCCACTGGGCAGTGTTGGCACACGCCGTTAATCCCAGCATTCGGGAGGCAGAGGCAGGCAGATCTCCGTGAGTTGGAGGCCAGCCTGGTCTACAGAGTGAGTTTCAGGACTGTCAGTGTTACAACAGAGAAACCGTGTTTTGAAAGAACGAGAGGGGGGCGGGCGGGAGGAGAGGCAGAGAGGGAGAGCTGTATCTAAGATGTATTTTGAACTTCATAATTCAGTAATGGAAATTCAGTTGACCAATGAGATGGGCAGAGGATCTGAAGACATTTGTGTGGAGGTGTATAAAATGGCCATACGCCTGTGAAAAAATGGCTGGCGTCAATCGCCTTCAGAGAAGTGCAAATCAAAATGATAATGAAATAGCTCATCACCAGGACATCTGAAGAGACAAGCCATAGAGATGCTCAGACACTCAGGAGCTACTGCCGAGGACACAAAATGTGGCAGCCACGTCATAAAATGTCTGGTATTTCCTCAGAAGGGCGAGTATAGTTACCATGTGGTCCCACTCATACGCACACCCTCAAGAGAGATGAGAGCACACACCCAGACAAAAACATTTACCTCAGTATTCCCTGTGAAATTGTTCATCCTTACCAAAGGGAAAACAACCCAAATGTCCATCAAGACATGAAATGTGTCCACGTCTTATGACTGCTATTTGGCAGAAAAAACCAGCAGAATATTGATACAGGTGACCAGGCTAAAGAGCTTGAACCACACAGGCTAATTTGAATGGCCAGTCACAGAAAAGTGGATGCTGGAGAAGTTAATAGTGTCTGTACCTGGAACGCTGGACGTGATTAACATTGCTAGAGAAGGCTCCTAATGGTCTGCACTGTGTTCTTATGGTGTCTTTTTGTTACTTTTTCTTCTTCTCCCTGGAGGATAGTGTACTCATTCTCCCCAAGTATCTTTGCTTTGTGCGTCACTGACAAATCACTCCCTTTCCCTCCTGTCAACTGCATTTGTGGGGTTTCTGTGCTTCTGTGGGATTTCGAGGTCGCCTATGAACCTGGACCCTTGGACTTCCGTCCAACTCCGTTGAAATTCACAGTAGCCATGGGGGTTTTACTATACTTCGTGGGCAACCCGTCACTCTTCAGCCATGTTCTCCGAGTATTTGTCCACTGTGTAGGTGCTGTTCAGGCCTCCCAGTGTGGCTAACTTTTCCTACTCCTCCCGTCGCTTCTGGCTTCCTCCTTCATGTTCCAGCAGCACTGCCATGCCTGAAGGTGTGTAAAGACATGTATGTGTGTGTGGACACGCACGGAGCTGTCTGCATACGTCAGCCTGGCTGTTGCCTCCACACTGCTCTGCGTGTTCTCTCTCCTTACAGTGATTTCCATGCTCAACCCCTGCCCCCTGAGTGGATGCGGGCCCTTCTGACCAGACTGGCTGAGCCACATTCTCTATTCTTTTTTCTCTACCCTTCTTGGAAGTTGCACTTAGTCCATTTTATCTCGATCATTTAGGATTACAGGAACTTTTGAAACCAGTGTCTTACTCATTGTTACGCACACGCTCTCGGAGACGTTGAAAGGACGTAGGTGAAAATAAGGGAGGCTTTGGCCATGGGCGGTCTTCTCTTATTGCCGTATGCCTGCAGATAAGTCCAAGGGTAAGTCAGGCGGCCAGCTCTGCCATGTTTTCCTGAAGATACTCCAGAGGGAGACTTTCTTGCTCTTTCCAAAATTTTACTACCACGAAGCCTATCTCTAACTGCGGTTCAGTTTGTATATCACTAGCATAGCATAACATCCTGATACCTGTTCCTTCTGACCTGACCACTAGAGGCTAACTTAGCCTATGGCTTGCCCGGTGCCATATACGCAACAGTCTTCCATGAGTTGTAAAGGTTTGGTGTCTGTGTTTGTGTGTTTCAAGAATGTTAGTTTAGGGGTGAGCCCAGCCCAGACAAAAAGAGACATATTCTGCATGTTCTACAGCCCAGATGAAAAAGAACTTGTTCTACAGCTAAAAGAAATGCGTCTGTCATTGATTAGCTTTAGAACCGCTTATCTATGTGTCTTGATTTCTCTAAGGCCCTAATATTTCATGTGTAAAGTGAGTGTGCAGACTGATGTGAGCATCACACGGAGCTAACTGTAATGGATGTAAACTTCCAAACAGACTCTCTAGATCACTCATTTCTTGAGTCAGAGGGTCTTGTGCTTGGCAGTGGGAAAACAAACTTGTGTCTTCCTCATATGAGGAAACAGTAGTCATGGGGTCTTGCAACAAAATCAGAGGGTATTTGCTGCTCATGTAATCAAGCTGTGAATGCTGATGTATAACTACTCTGTGTGCCTTGGGCTACGTGATAGTCACTGGACAGAAAGGTTGGAGAAGACAAGAGTCTCATGGAGCCCCAATAAAGACAGGCTTAGTTGGAGGAAATGGTGCCGTTGTTTGCAACCCCTGTAGACTGAAGATACCTGATTTTTAGCAGCATCTCTGGGTTATAAGCAGGGGCCCCTCTGAATTATCTGAATATCGATTCCCCTGCCTGGTTGGACAGAGGAATGGAGATGGTGTGTGTTGGGCGGCATGGGTGGCAAAGGGAACATCCTCCTTGGAAAGTGCAGAATTCAGAATGTGGTAAAGAACAGGACTGCTTTTACAGTCAGAAGGTCTTGAAATAAGATGGTTTTCAACTCTTGATTCCTGCAGACTTCCTTCCCTAGTGAATCATCTCCATGTATAGCACACATGCCTGCCCTAGGACCAAAACAAACAACAAAACCACAGGAAGTTATGAGCTGGGAAGCAACACGTTCTTAACAAGTGTGCTTTTCAACTGGAGTCTCCAGCCAGCCTAATGCAAAATAGATTGATTTGCATTGCTGAGTGGCTGACTTCACAGCCCCTTTACAGAGCTTTTTTCTTTGTTTTGTGATGATTTTGTTGTGTTCCTTATAGAAATAATTCATACAGATACTGGGTTTACTGAATATTCTGCCTCTTTTGTTTACTTCGTAGTGAATCTGTCCTTCCCACCCAATGCTGAAGCTTCCTATGGAATTAAATACGAGCCTGAATTAAAAGGCTTTAATTTGAACTTCTTTAAAAGGAAAAAAAAAGTCCATGGAAACAATATGATGTGCTTTAAGGACAGGAAAAGACAGAAACAGGATAATGAACGTTACAGATATAACTCTGTTCTTCTGGTCACAGGCGAACATTTCAGCCAGTTTTAGACTATGAGCAAAGGGTCAGTTGGATACTTTTTGCCAGTGGGACGCACTTTCATTAGGCAACATGATGCTTCAGTGGGTGTTCAGTCTCGACTCCACTAACCACAGGCTAAGAATTTTGTTTGTTTTGTTGTTGTTGTTATTTGTTGTTTTTTATGTAGGAGCTCATGTAGTCAAGACTGGCCTTGAACTCACCATGCAGTCAAGGATGAGTTTAACTTCTCATCCTCGGGTCTCCATCTCCCAAGAGCTAAGGATGTAGACATGTGTCATCCCACATGGTTCCACTCAGTGCTGGAGATTCACAGCTTTACGTATCCTGAGCGAGCATTCTACAGCTAAGCTTCATCCCCATCTCGTGTACAGATTTTGTCATCTTCCTGGGTCTCAGTGTTCTTGCTTCAGAAATGGAGATATCAGTGTTTCCATAGCTCATAGCCACAAGAGCCAAAATCCTTAATAAAAATCGAAAGGTCCTCCCCAACACATAGAGGGGTAATCCCAACAGCAAGCAGCAAGCAAAGGGTTGAGTCTCCCCAGAACCCATGAGTTAGGCCAGGTCTAGCTGGGTATTAAGGCTGTCATCTCTTTTCATCTAGACGCAATTGCCAGTCAACCAGTTTGTAGACGTTTCTAGACGCCCTGCATCACGCTCTTTGCTGTGTAGTACTCTTGTATATTACTCTTGAAAGGCAGGCTTTTGGCTTACACAGTGCCCATGTGAAATCACATTGCCTGGGATGTACTCACCGTCAGATCCGAAGGAGACTCCACTTCCCCAAAATGCAGTGACTAACCCCCAAATGACAGTCTCGGCTCAGCTCAAGCTGGACTATAGTGGGACTGGAGGCTGAGACATAAAAGCCCACATGCAGCGTTCCTCTGGAACCTGTGAGATGGGTTTTCTGTCCACCAGAGGGAATCATTTCCATTACCTTCCCTTACCTCTGAAAAAGGGACACACAGTTCTCTATTGACATCTTCCCGTCACGCCTATCAGCGTATCCAAGCCCAAGCTGGCTTCCATTGTTAGTTCCCATTCACTGTGTGCCCCTTATGTACCTTCCAGTCCGCACCAGCATGCTGCCCCTCTCACCCCCTTCACAAGGCTAGTTCCCAGGCTGTTCCAGATTAGAGCTTGTGCCCCTTCCAGCGAGGCTCCGACCCACCCCCTTTTCTCCTGTTATCCCTCATCTCTCTTGCTTCTCTCCACGAGATGGTGCCTGAAAGTTTCAGAGTAAGGCAGGTGGCTTGCTCTTTCCTCTAATCCTGGAATCTGGGAGGTGGAAGCAGGAAGGTTTTTGCTAGTATAAGGTCAGCCTGAATTACACAGTGAGTTCTAAGCTACACTGAGGTACAAAGTGAACTTGTGTTTCAAAAAGGCGCGCACACACACACACACATACACACACACCACACCACACACACACACACACACACACACACACACACCACACCACATACACACACACACACACCACACACACACACACCACACCACATACACACACACACACCACACCACATACATGCACACACATACACACACACCATACACACACCACATACACACACGCATACCACAACACACTACATACACACACCATACACACATACATATACACACACACACACACACACACCATACACACACTATACACACACACACATACACACCACACCAGATACACACACACACACCACTTACACACACACACCACACCACATACACACACACATACCACATACACACACACACACACATACACACACATACACACACACACATACACACACAACACACCACACACACACACTACACACACACATACACACACCACACACACACACCACATACACACACACACACACCACACACACACACACCACACCACATACACACACACACACCACACCACATACATGCACACACATACACACACACCATACACACACCACATACACACACGCATACCACAACACACTACATACACACACCATACACACATACATATACACACACACACACACACACACATACACACACCATACACACACACACATACACACCACACCAGATACACACACACACACCACATACACACACACACCACACCACATACACACACACATACCACATACACACACACACACATACATACACACACATACACACACACACATACACACACAACACACCACACACACACACTACACACACACATACACACACCACACACACACACCACATACACACACACACACACCACACCACATACACGCACACACAGCGCACACACACACATACATACACACACATACACACATACACACACATACACACACATACACACATACACACACCATACACACACGCATACCACAACACACCACATACACACACCATACACACACACACACACACCATACACACAAATTCTTTTTTTTTCCTTCTTGAATGATTTATATAGAACAGATCCATGTATATTACAGAAAATTTAGTAGACAATAATTGCATTAAGAAGCTGATTAGGCCGGTGGTGGCACACACCTTTAATCCCAGTACTCGGAAGGCAGAGGCAGGTGGATCTCTGGGAATTCAAGGCCAGCCTGGTCTACACAGTGAGTTCCAGGACAACTAAAGCTAAAAAGAGAGAGAGGTTTCACTAGAGACATGGCTCAGCCATTAAGAGCACTGGCTCCTCTTCCAGAGGACCCAGAGTTCAATTCCCAGCACCCACATGGCAGCTTACAACTATCTCTAACTCCTGTTCCCTGGGCTCTGACACTCTCACACCAATGCACATAAAATAAATTATTTTAAAAAAAGAAGCTGAGTGGAACCGTGGGTACCACAGCTTTATTACCTTTGGCATGAAAGTGAGATTAGTATGAAGAGATCACTTGGAGAGGAAACATATTAGGCTGTTTTGCTTATGAATGGGTTGGCATTTCAACTATAATATATTCATGTTTTCCTAGGCTTTTAAAAATTAAAGATTTCGTTTTCTCTGGTTTCACGTTGGCAGAAAAAAAAAAAAACCTGAAAAGTATTCAATAGTCACTCTCCCTGGCTTCCTTGATTTCTAACACCTTGCATTAGTGAGGTGCAATTCTTACAGTTAATGAGACAACTCTGGCAGAGTACAACTAACCCAAATCTGTGATTTACATTAAGGTTCACTCCGTGTTTTGTACCCTGTAGCTTCTGACAAGCACTTGGTGATGTGTGACTGAGATCTCATTACCACAGAGGATAGTTCTACTGTCCCCAAACCACCTTCCTGCTTAACTTCAGTAACTTGGTACAACAGTGTTGTCTGAGGGGTCTCCAACTGGGAGATTGCCTCAATCAAAATTGTCAGCTATTATCTTGATTGCTAATTGATGTGGAAGGGCCTAAGCCACTGTGGGAGGTACTATTCCTAGGCTGGCGGCCACTATGGGAGGTGCTATTCCTAGGCTAGAGCCCACTGTGGGAGGTACTATCCCTAGGCTGGGGGCCACTGTGGGAGGTGCTATTCCTAGGCTAGAGCCCACTGTGGGAGGTACTATTCCTAGGCTAGGGGCCACTAGGGGAGGTGCTATTCCTAGGCTAGAGCCCACTGTGGGAGGTACTATCCTTAGGCTGGGGGCCACTGTGGGAGGTGCTATTCCTAGGCTAGAGCCCACTGTGGGAGGTACTATCCTTAGGCTGGGGCCACTGTGGGAGGTGCTATTCCTAGGCTAGAGCCCACTGTGGGAGGTACTATTCCTAGGCTAGGGGCCACTGTGGGAGGTGCTATTCCTAGGCTAGAGCCCACTGTGGGAGGTACTATCCTTAGGCTGGGGCCACTGTGGGAGGTGCTATTCCTAGGCTAGAGCCCACTGTGGGAGGTACTATTCCTAGGCTAGGGGCCACTGTGGGAGGTGCTATTCCTAGGCTAGAGCCCACTGTGGGAGGTACTATCCTTAGGCTGGGGCCACTGTGGGAGGTGCTATTCCTAGGCTAGAGCCCACTGTGGGAGGTGCTATTCCTAGGCTAGGGGCCACTAGGGGAGGTGCTATTCTTAGGCTCAAGCCCACTGTGGTAGGTACTATCCCTAGGCTGGGAGCCACTGTGGGAGGTGCTATTCCTAGGCTCGAGCCCACTGTGGGAGGTACTATCTCTAGTTTGGAGGTCCTAGCCAGTATAAGAAAGCTAATTGAGCAGAGGTTGGGAAGCAAGCCAGTGAGCAGTGATCCTCCACAACTACTGCTGTATCTCCCACCTGAGGTTCCTCAGTGATGCTCTGCTAGCTGGAAATGTAAAGTAACCCCTTTGACCCCCTTGTCATCCTCAAGTTTTTTTTTTTTTTTTTTTTTTTTGGTTATGGTATTTGTCACTGCAACAGAGAGCAAACTAGAACACTGCCTGTGTTCTACATGGTCATCCATTCTTCCCCACCATTCCTGAGCCTTTGGGAAGCACTGTTCAGTTTGTTGTCTCCTCCGATTTGCCCTTTCCAGTGTATGCTTTGCTTGGAATCACGCACTACATAGCCTCGAAAGGCTGGCTCAAGACACTTAGCAATATGCATATTAAGTTCTTCCTCATCTCCTGTTAGCACAGCTGAGAAATCCACTGGCTGTGTCTACCACAGTGCATTTGTCCATTTATCTATCCAAAGACACCTTAAGTGCTTCCAGGTTTGTGTGGTTTTGGAAAAAAAAATCTCCTTTAAATACCCATGTGCAAGTATACACATACAGCTTTCAGTGTTCCAAACTATACAGTTTTCAGCTCCTTTAGGTACATAAGGTATGGTCATGATTGAAAGAATGAACATTTAGCTTGGTAAGAGCCATGAGTGATCCGCGGATGGGGTTTGAAACTGTTCCACACCTGTGTCCATACCCCGTATCCCCTTGTTCTGGGCTCGGGCTTTCTATTGGCTGCACAGTGGCACTGCTTTAACATATAATTCGGTAGTAACATATGTTACTGAGTACAGTTTTGTATGCTTGTTTCTTAATTGTATATATTCTTTGGTGAGGAGGTTGGCTCAAGCTTTTTACAGATTTTCAATTAAACCAGGTGTTGTTTTTCTTGTTGTTGACTGTTCAAATTGCTTATACACTTTGGGTAGCTGCTCTTTATCTGATATGCCTTTTGTGAGAATGTTCTCCTAGCTCCATGCCTTGTCTTAGTGCCCTGTTGACGGTGTGTTGTCTGCAGCAGGAGTTTCTGTTTGTTTGTTTGTTTGTTTGTTTCAATGAAGTAAACTTATCAATTGTTTCTTTCATGAATTACGCCTTAAATGTTATTTTGGTGTCTTTCCATGCCCATGGTCAACCCAGACTTCCTCCTCTGCTTCGTCTAGGGCTTTTATAATTCTGTATCTTATTCCTAGGTCTCTGGTCTATTCTGAGTCAATTTTTCTAGAGATGTAAAACTACATCTCAAGATATATACATACTCATATATTTTTGCATATAGATATCTAGTTTTCCTACCGCCATTTTGTTGTGTTTTGTTTTAAAGGTTATTCTTTCAAGATTCCATTGCCTTTGATCCTTTGTCAAAGATTGTTTGACTATGTTTTTGTGGTTTTCATTTCTGTCTTCCGTATTCTGTTTCTCCGTCAGCACCACACCATCCTAATTACTGTCGTTTTCAGTAGCTGTCAAAGTGGGTGGAATAGCTCTTGCTGCTGTGTTCTTCTCACTCGGCATTGCATCAGCTACTGGGAGTCTTTTGATTCAGTTTGTTAATATCCACAAAAGCATTTTCTCAGGTCCTTCTTACTGGAATTGTATTGAGTTCATACTTCAAATTACTGAGGTAAATTAAAAAAAAAATCTTATTTTAAGATTTAAGTTATTTGATAAAAAATAACTAAGTACTCAACAATCTTCGTGTTACTGTAGATGGCATTTTGTTTTTCATTTCAGATTTGAATTGTCCATCTGGTATGTAAGAAAATAACCGACTTGCCTATAATAGCGCTGTATATTGCAACCTTGTTATAATTGCTTATTAGTTATAGGGGTGTGTTTCTTGTGTGCATAAAACTTCGGGAAAGAATCAAGGCAGGTGGAAAGGATGGAGGTAAAATGGACACAGTGCACTGAGCACATCGCCGTCACTCAGTGAGAAGTGCTGTAGCACCAGGCATGCTTCTGTGCTGTGTGCAGCGATCTGTGACTCGGTGTGAAGTTTAGTAATAAGCATGACCAATAACAGCACGGCTGGGATGAGTTTGTAAGACGTTTGTTGCGAAGAAGCCCTATGACATCCAGCCAAGTGATGGCGTAGGGTATGTGCAAGCACTGACCTCACTCACTACGTGAAGAGGCAAACCTTGAGAAATAGAAGACGTTAGTGCCAAAGGCATCGTAACTCGTATCAGCTCCAACGCAGACAGCAGCCCATACTGAGCTTCACCTTCCAGTGAGTCAGCGGGCAGCAGCGAAGGCCTCGTTTCAACACAGTTGCATGACTTCCAAACCATAGCCTCTCCGTCTCCTTTCCTTCTCCGTCGTCTCCGTCCCCTCTCCAAGGCAGCTGGCTGTTCCTCTAGAACATGCTCTTAGAGACTGTCCTCGGAAATATGCTTTAGGAAATACGCTGATTCTTGTTGGTCTTTCAATGCAAAGGCACGAGTCTTTTCTTTTGTAATCATGTCTTACTGGACAAGAGTTCTTCACAATGTATTTCCCCCTAAAAGTCTCTAGAAGGTAGAATTCTTTTTTCATGTTTGAATGTTTCCTACAACATCTGGTAGAGTGTCAGGTATATAGTAGATGATACTGAAATATTTATTTAATGAATGATATGACTTAAAGCACAGTTTTAATCAATGTGAATTACTAAGTAGGTGAACAGGACCACCGCTTTCCTCTGCTCCGAATAATGACTATAACCAAAATGAACATCACATTTAAATATCAGATTTTTTTAAGCGTTTAACTTCTGCTCTTTGCTGTAGTAGCCCGGTGGTTTGCACTGGCCGTTAACGTTCTGTCTGTAGTAATGAAACAGTCGTGCATGCTTGGTACATTCAACCCCGGGAGGCCATTTCCTCCTTGATCCTACCTGAAATGTCTAGTGATTTGAGAAAGCCTTGGTGAACGACAAATTACTGGTGTCTAATGATGTGTGATTGGTAATGACTGTTCTGTGCCGCATTTCCATCCTTCCAGGAAGGTTAGATTATTCCCAAATAGCAGATTGCCATATGAAAGTGCCAGTGTTTACTCTCTGTTGATCCAAGGTTAAAATTCAGGAACAGTCGTTTGGTATAAAACACGTATTCTTTTTTGTAAATCGATAACTAGTTAGGAAGAATGACTCCCAAAGGTACTTTGCTATGGGGCTAACCTTCAGGTCCAGTAGGGTTGGTTGAACAAAGAATTTCTGGGCTGTCAGTCTACAATATTGCATGATTAGAGTAGATGCTTCATTGTCTTGGGGCTCCCGAGTTGATACAGGTTATTTTTAAGTCTCAGGACAGTAATTCCATGTTTCCAGAGTGATATTCAGGAAGAAGTTCAATCAAACTCCAGTGCTGTCTGCTAGCTTCTTCACAACGTGGCTCCGTCAGGGGTTACAAAGGCAGGCACAGCTCACCGTCTTCATTTCTTAGTTTGTTTTTTCTTGCTTTTTCAAGACTGGTCTTTTCTGTGTAGCTCTGGCTGTCCTGGAACTCACTCTGTAGACCAAGCTGGCCTCGAACTCACAGAGATCCTCCTGCCTCTGTCTTCCAAGTGTTGGGATTAAAGGCATGCATCACCACAGCCTGGCCATTTCTTACTTCTTAATGTCAGTGTGCTTCTGGTCCCTAACACCTACCCCTCAGGTCAGATACTAGTCATGGCTGTCCCTTTGTTATGAAGGCTTAGTCTGCTGGCTTCATACCTTTGCCCCTCCCCACAGCCTTTAAAAACATGAGCAATTCCTGCCTTCTGCATGCTTGCTAGATTGCTGCTTTCTGCTGTGTTTACTTTGGCATGATTCCTGCTCTTGCTGATCCTGTCTGCTGAGCTGTATATGCTTCTCTCTCTCCGATTTCAGGTTTTCTGCTTCCTTAGCTCATGGTCTCTCCTCACCTTCGACGTGTAGCATGCAGGCATCACCACCAGCTCTTTGTCCCTTGAAGTCCCTCTGTGATGCGCTTCATGGCACGGAGGGTGCATGCCCTTTAACCCTGAGGACTGCCATGGTGTTTCTTTAAGGCCAGTTGTCTGGTAGGAAGAGGTGTTTCAGTCTTGGGGAAGGAGAACGAGAGGCAACGGGAACAGGGAATTATGAGAGCGCTTAAGGCAGAAATGGAAGTAAAAGAGGTAGGGTGCAGAGAGATGGAGGGAAGTGAAGGAAACAGAGAGAAGGAACGGGAAGGAGGACTGAGTTGGCGGAAAGAGGTAGAAAATGTGCTCAGAGGCGGGGACATACTCAGTTCTCCAGATTAAAGTTCCTTTGTCATGCCACGCTACGGTTTACTCTTCTATTTGCAGAACATGAGGCCCTCCGATTGCACCCCTGCAAGGGCTGCATCACTGGTAGTGCCACTCTGGGGACACAGGCCTTTGAGTGACTTTTATTCAAACCGTAGCACCCACCTGTCTCCTGCTGTACGACTACCCCCTCCTTCCTGCTCATTACCAGACTGCCCTTCTCATCTCTTGCTGTGGGGCTTCCCTGTGGTCAGCTTCAGTTTGGTCTCCCAGACAACCCTGAAAATTGCACTCACCCAGCACCATGTGAGCCTATGAGATGCTACAGGTGTTGACTGAAACTCAGCCTGCGGATCTGAGAGTGATCTTTTTATACTCTGTATGGGAGGATGGAGGAGGGGAAGTAAGAGTCAGATCTTAGAGTGGCACGAGAGAAATTTCAGGGGTTTAGAAAGTCCTTCCAAACTTCACAAGCCGCACCTCTACGCAGGATCTCCTTCCTATTCTGTATAAGTACTGTTGCTGGGATACCCTTGGCTCCTTACTTCACAAAGAACAGCAAGGGTCGCACAGCTGGCTTCAGCAAGCCGGGTATCTGAGATTGTTTTCATCATTTAAGTATGAAATGTTGCCAGCGGCTACCCACGGTGCTGCGTTGAGAGGCCTTTGAAGAGTGCGCAGACACAGCAGGAAAGATCTCTTGATGGATTAGTAATGTCTGCAGCGATGGGGAGGTAGGAGTGGTGGCCTTCATGCCAAGTATTTGCATTTCTACCCTTAAAATTCTTCTAAGAGTATTTCAATTGGACTTAATTGGTTATATAAAATGGAGGAGTCTTGCAGGTAGTGAGGGGGATGTTGGGGATGCAGTGGGGACCTGGAAGAAGCTGGAGGGGAGAGATGAGGGTAACGTTGACCAAAATATGTTATAAGCAGGTAGGAAATTCTGAAAGTAAAAATACTACTAAAATGCATGTTGTCTGCTATATGTAGACATTTCGTTAATTTGATTTGTTCGAGAGTACAAACAGTACCCTATTATTTGAATTTTTTTTTTTAATTGAATGGCCCGTCTCTCCTAATCAAATTTAGTTTCTCAGGCTTGGAATAAGTGGCCTGGCTGGGAAGACAATAAAAAGCATGAATATTTATAAACAGCAGGTTAATCCTCCATCCTCCCTGAAAACCACCCAGTAGCCTGTGTTGCCTAACACTAACACAGGGACACCTTTATCTGCCTGTGGATTAGAGTTACTCACAAACAGGAGAAACCCTGTGTATATACAGAGATCACCTGACACCAACAAGGAAACCATGGCTTCTTTCCTCACCCGATCCTACGGAACCCTCCTTCCTTAAATGTCCTGTCATATATTTTTCTACTGCTTGGTTTGATTTGTCAAGAATACCTACTTGGTCATGCTTTGCTTCAAGGAAAATTCAATTATTTTCATTTTCATTTAAAAAAAAACTGCGTTTTTTTTTTTTGTTTCAAATTTGATCTCTAGTTTTATGTTCCAGGTGGCTAGCCCTTGTTTGACATTTATATGTATGTACACATACAGATACATGTATGTATATGTATACATATGTACATATGTGTCTGTGTATATATGTATATGTGTGTGTATATGCAGATATATATAATTGTTCATTGAATATATATATATATATATATATATATATATATATATATATATATATATATATTGAACAATGAATATTAAGAAGATTGTACAGGGCTAAATGATATTCAGATCCCAGCAACAAGAGAAGCATCAAGACCCCTGTGGCACCATCTCGTTTGAGAAGAGGAGCTCTTTGAACTATTTCACAGAGGAGGAAATGCGGCCATGCAGCACGTATATAAAAGCTGGAGCTAGAACCACAGCCCCTCTGAGGAGAACCTGCTTTTCCTGTCTCCCAGGCTTCCTTCCTGGGGAGCTGGAAACTCTCTAGACCAGTTCAGCGAGGGGTCCTGGTGTTTCTGCTCAGCCACAGGACCGAAAAGAAAGTACAAAGAGGCGTCCCAGAAATAAAGATCTCCTACAAACACGCAGCTATCCAGAAGAGTCGAGTCACGGTGCTTTAGTGTCACTAGTGGTGTTTAAAGCCCTCTGTAGCTATCTGAGCCCTGTCTAGCTGGCAGTGTGTGGGTCCTTAACAGTTTTCCTTGTTGGTTCTGTGACTATCCATGGAAGTGAAATAAGGTGAAGCTACTCAAACACAAGACTGTGGAACCTGGTGAACACATGGTCGTATCTCCTCACCACGCTTTGCTGGTGCTGGTATCCCTCACCCCCTGACGGCTTCTGTGGAAACTGCAATGGACTTGCGTTTGGCGAGAACAAGCCAGCTTTCCTTCTCATGCGTGGGGGCGGAGATGCTCAGCTTTCTCTATTTATGCATTTATGTGTTCCTTAGAATCACACACCCAAATCATTAGTTAACAGAGACAATATCAGTCACCGAAGCCACTATGTAACTATTTAAATGAGTCGTGGAATTACTAGGCAGATGAAGATGAGTCCGGAAATGTACTGTGCGACTTACACCTGGCAGTAAACTGTTCTCACCATGTAACTGCACAGTAATGGTCCAGCCCAAACAAGGAGCTAGTCGTGTGGAAGTGGCTCGAGCTCCACACAGATGGTCTCAAGCTCATGTGCATATGTATAATGAAACAATACTATTATTTACTCTTGCAGTGTCTCGCTACGGCTGTATTCTAGCTGCTTGGTGGTAAAATTAAAGAAACCGATTAAATTCCAATTATCCGGTTAGATACAGATCAGATTATAACAATTAAAATCAGCACAGAACAACGTGTTCAATCAGAGTGCTTTCCCCTCTGCAAACAGTGTATTGTTAGAATGAAGTCCTTTATTTCACACATGCACACGTAGCACGCAGTGTATTACAGTAGCAAGAGTGCCGGATTTGACTCGAGGATTGGAGGGGCTTCCCTCCGTTTCTCCACATAGGAAATGAGACGTTTAATGAAGATGCCAGGGCTAGACCAACACAAAGGGTAAATGGGGAGAAATCAATGGTTGTGCTCTGTGCGTGAGCAAACAGTTGAATTCCATGCAACGGGGTATAGGAGAATGTGTGAATGTCTTTCCTTGTACTGTGACAAAGTACCAGGCCCAAAGCAGCTGTAGAGAGAAGGGTTTGTTCTGGTGAATACTGAACGGATGTCGTCCATCATGGAGGAGTGCCCCGGCTGCCAGAGAGTCAGTCAGTTGGTCACATCGCATCCACAGCCAGGACGCACTACTCGGCACCCTCCCGACATTTCACCCGGTCTTGGGTGTAGTACTGCCTATGTTTAGGGACTTTTCCACCACAATTCACCTAGTACAGAAAATCCCTCGCAGACAAGCCCAGAGTTTCCATGGTGATTGTGAACCCCATCAAGCTGACAGCTGAGATCGCAGAGGACACCGTTAGCACCAGGCTACACCAGAGCCGATGGCCTATATGGATGATGAGATCCAATGCTATCTCTTCTTGAGGAGGTGTGGAAGCAACTGAATTTCATCTTGCATTGTTTCCCCAAATGCCCTGAGAGTCACCCGTGCTCCCCTGACACAGTTTGACCAGGTCTAGCTGTGACTGCTGTATTTGTCATCTTTACATTCCTGTAATGAAATGCCTGAGATAATTTCCTTCTGAAGAGATCAAGGTTATTTGGGCTCATTTTTCTGGAGGTGACAGTATCATATTGGGTGGCCCCATTGATTTGGGCCTTTGGTGGGGGTCATATGATCATGGCCTAAGCATTTAAGGAATCCAACTGCATAATGTATGAGCCAGAAAATGAGATGGGGGGGGGCTGGGTCAGAGGGAGAGAGAAGGAGAGAGAAGGAGGGGGGGCTGGGTTCAAGGCACTCCCTCAGTTCCCCAGTGAAGGAGCTCTAATATTCACCTCCAAAAGCTTCCACTATCTGTCAAGTGTCAGCTTTTAACACATAGGCCTCTGGGGGACACTTCACATTCTAACCAAGTTGGCTGTAGTGGTTGACATCTGTAATCCCAGCACTTGGGAGACTGAAATAGAATGATCTCAAGTTTAAGGCTAGCCTGTGCTTCACAGCCAGAACCCGCCTCATAGGGGACAAAAAGAACATGGAAAATAAAACAGATCTATTCTGCCTCTATCTTAAGTGGGAAGACATGTCACCTACCACGAAGAGAAGGGAAGCAAACCAGAAGTACTCAATGAAAAGGTACTAAAAATTAATTCAAAGTGCACAGTGCCTCCTGATCGTAGCTCTGAACCTGACACCAGGATATGCGTTGGTAGAAAGCCAGAGGGCTTCAGTGTTGGCTTGTTAAGCTACACAGCACCACATCTCAACCTTTCTGATGCAGTTAAAGACCTTGGACCAGAATTTAAATAAAAATAACATCTTGCCAAGCTGCTCAGTATTACTTAATGCTCTGTGTAGTATTTGTGGTCCTTTGGGGCTGAGGTCCCATCTGTTGGATCATTTACTGGGCAGGATTAGCTCTGGGCTGTAGAAGGACTGGTCATCTCATAGGAATGTGAGGTAATAAGAAGAAGTAACTTCTTCAGGCCAGAGCTTCAGGGTGGACAAATCCCTCTAATCTTGGTGGTGATTATTAGAGAGACTGATTTGCTCCTGTTTCTTCTCCTGTCTCAGGTGGCCTTTTTGCAGGAGTCATATTCTGCCCCCTCGATTCCACTGGGTAGTTTACACTTGGCACCAGTGAGTCTATATGCTTTAAGATTTATTTTCATTTGTAACTGCGTGTCTGTGTGGGCATGTACACGTGAATTCAGGTGCCAATGGAGACCAGAGATATTGGATCCCCTGGAGTTAGAGTTACAAGTTGCTGTGAGCCCCTGGATATGGGTGCTAAAAATTGAACTGTGGTCCTCTAAAAGAGCAATGTGTGCTCTCCTAACTGCTGAGCCATCTCTCAAGCCCTTGAACTCACCATTTCTGAAGAAAGAGGTGACATGGAAATAGGTCCCCAAGTTGCCTACCATTATGTAGGGCGCTCCTCTCCCTCACGGCTGTGAAAAGTCTTTCAAGACCATGCTAAACTTCCCAAGGGGGATTTATGCCTTTCCAGTCTGCAATCCAAAGGTCACAGGATTGAATTTACCAAATTTCATTAGTTTCAAGATAACATGAATTATAAAATACACTAATAATTTAATGAGTTATTAGGAAAAAATTAAAATCTCCACGTTAAGTATGCACATCACTGGAAAAGAACCCTCATTTATAGAACATTAAAATGTGACAAGAAATGGTAATTTCTTGATTTAAAATTCCACTTACTTTCATTACTTGAGAATTATCTTGTTTTCCTAGCATTTTACCTCTTCAGATACCTCAGTATTTTACACTTGTTTCTCAGGTCATATAACTGACATTGTGAAGCCAATTAAAGACATGCATCACTTGGGATGTATTTTTTCCTTCTTATATTCCTTTATTCATTAATATAACACAAAATGAAAGAGAGAGAGAGAGAGAGGGGTGGATTCTGGCACTGGTGTGAGTGACCCCGTGATATTTTTATGATAATAGGCCATTCCATTCCTGTTTAGCTCAGTCTTCTTCAGAGGGAAGATAATAAAGATAAGGCAAAGAATACAAACCCCACACGGGCAGCTAGAGTAGAGCTCACTTACTACTCCTT
Source organism: Cricetomys ansorgei (assembly GCA_026225945.1). Classification (NCBI taxonomy): domain Eukaryota; kingdom Metazoa; phylum Chordata; class Mammalia; order Rodentia; family Nesomyidae; genus Cricetomys; species Cricetomys ansorgei. The sequence continues at coordinate 6,776,114 of JAMJFZ010001203.1, forward strand.
GGGTCTAGCTGTGTCTTTGGACCTCCTTAGTGCCCAGTGTAGAACCGAAAAAAGTTGAACTGCATCTCTGGTGAAAACACGGAGTGGTTACAGTTGCCTGCATGAAAGCACCTTCCGAGGCTTAGCACTACAGCGGGGCACCAGGTACTCTTCCTCCCAAGTGTGGCATTGCCTCCTCCCTGATCTGTAAGAGAGGCCGTGCAGGGCACACCTGACTCGTGTGGGTGTGGAACACAGAGAAGACGGAAGTAGAGGACTGGCATATGTTGACCTCTAAGTCCGGGCCAGTTAGGTCAGGCCTGCTCCGTTGAGCTGCGTCTATAAAGCTGCGGCCAGTGGACACGAGGAGAAGTAGTAGGGGTTGCGAGGGGGAGGTGGGGAAAGTTTAAGAGACAGGATAAGAGAAGAAGCGGGAGACAGAAACAGATTGAGGAAGAAGAGAAGATAAAGACGGTAGAAAGACGGAAGGAGGGAAGGGATCAAAGAAGTGAGAGTTTCACTCTCTGAAGATCAGAACAGATGGATGCTGTCCTGTGCCTCTGTGGGCCTCCTTCACAAGGAGGTAGAGTGCTCCGGGTGGAGCCCTCCCTCTCCCCTGTGGCGTGGAAGACTCGCCTCTCCCTGTCTCACTGACCGAGGAAGGCGTGAAAGGGATGGAGGAAGGAGAAGATTTGGGTTAGACAGATGAGCAAGAGACACTCTCCCCAGCTGTCCACCCTCTATGCTGGCCTCTGGCTGTCACAGACACCTTGTCTTCTAGCCTACGGCCTGGTGTCTGTTTTCCTCCACCTCCCCCCCTGCATCTGGGTGTATCTATAAACATTTTTACATAGTAGTAAAATGAGCAGAGAATCATAAGCATGGAGTTTGAGTCCGTGAAGTGGTAGCAGTGAATGGATTATTTGACAGCGCCAAAAACACACTCATCCGGCACGTGGACAAGGGGATTGTGATTCCGGCCACATTTACTCAGCGCCCAGTGAATATTAAGCAATTCTGTTTCCTCCATTAAACAGAATAAGTCTCCATCGTTTTGACGAATTTTTCTGAAAACAAACACCCATTATCCCAATTCCAGATGAGTGAACAATAATACTTCCCACTGGAGGCAGTCTGTGGAGGAATCCGTGTGTCCATACTAGGTATCTTGAGGACAGTGTCTTCCATAAGGACGGTTTCTTACATTCAGAAGAGCTTGTGGGCAATGAACTTGTGAGTGTGCTCTATACAGAAACAGGAAGCGAGTCCTCACCCCCTTAGGACCAAGTGAAGAGGATCAAGACACGTGCCAACAGCACGAAGCTCCCATTTCCGTGATCTGGATTATTTACATCATCTTAAAGAACAAAGAAAAGTTGGTTTTCAGCTTGGAGAAGGGTCGACCTGATTTTTTATAGTGTAGTTATTGGTGATGAGGTATCCTTGCTACTACTGTCTTGATGGTCACATGAAAGAAGGACTAGAATGTATTTGTTGTGGGTTTGATACCTAGCACTCCATTAGCACACAACTCTGAAGCAAATACCAACGTGATAGGCAATCCACAAAGTAGTGATGTTCCCTCTAGGAGAAGGACTCAGGCAGAATTTGTGTTCTTTGGAAGCAAGCAGCACAGACCGATCATGGGTAACAAAATAAGAGCTTGGATTGGGGATGAACAGAATTAAGATATGGTGGAAGGATGAGGTTTGCAAGTAGGGAGGCTCAAGGCTAAGGTGCTGAATGTCATCATTATCAGTGATGGAGTGAGCTACCATCCATTTGGGACGCATAAACCTAGGAGAGAAGTCCCAGCAGGCTGAATTTGGTCATATCCTCATCCTTTGACTGTATAAAGTAGGGCAGAGGAAAGCTGAGCAGAGGTTCTCTGGGATCTGTTGAAATTCTAGAGTGGACTATAGGGCATCCATACCACTCGATGAAGTCTGATGACAATAGGGTGGAATTCCCCAATGGGAATCAGGACACTGTTACAGAAAGGGAATAAAGCCAAAATTCCCAAGCAATGTTATTACCAAACTTGGCTTAACACTAATTAGAGACGTTAGTGGCGAGAGTTTACTGGACAGGAAGTTGGGTCGCTCTGAATGATGCCTGGAGAGTCCTCTTCTGTCTCATCCTTTGCATCAGCACTTATATGTTCTGGGCACCACAGAGTTTCTGCAAAGGGAAAAAGAAAAACCAGGCATCACCCCCAGGACCCCTCATATTCATGGTTCTTACTAACTCCATTCGTACACAGAATTTTCATCAAAACCATGTATGTTGTTACAGTCAGAGACTTCACTGATGCAGAGACCTGTTCTTGGATGGCTGTATTTAGCATATGACACAGGTGCCAAAGAGATAAATGAACAAGCAATGAAGGAGAGGATGATCAGGTTGAAGCGTCAAGATCTGTTGAGCTGAGGCCACGCAAAGTTGAACCGTGTTGGTGTTTTCTCTTACTGCCTTCTCAGACAGGTTAGAATTTGTACACATTGGGTCCTCACACGTGTGAATAGTTACTTCCTGGTGTCTGTCAGGTGCGTCTTCTCTCTGGGAAGCTTGAAGCATTTCATTCTATGGATTTTTTTTTTTTCCTCTCCAAAGCTGAACCACGTGTGATACGTAGACATTTGTTTCTATAATCACTGTCAACAGTATGATTTCAGAGTACTTTTATCACGGTGGTTTCAAGGGATCACACCTTTAATTTGCAAGCTAACTCCTTAGAGCTGAAACAAATAAAACTACCATATGGTTGTTTTTTTTTTTTTTCGAGACAAGGTTTCTCTGTTGTAACTCTGTCTTGGAACTCACTCTGTAGACCAGGCTGGCCTCAAAGTCACAAAGCTGTTCCTGCCTCTGCCTCCTGAGCGCTGGGCTTAACTATAAATCCTCTAGCAAGGCTTTAACTCCTGAAAGGTTCCATAACCTGTCTAAACAATGCCACCAGTCGGGGGACTATTATTTAAATACAAGAAGCTATGGGAACATTTCTCATTCAAACCACCATCGTGACTAATTAGGTTAGTTAGTAGGATATACAAATGGTTACTTCCCCCATCCCGATACCTTATTTCTGTCAAGGGAATTGCTTCCTTCTTCACCTAAGGGACACATTGTACGTTATAATTCAACATTCTAATTTTTATCATCTAATATTTCTGGGAATCTGATAATTTCATTTGGATACTTTATCTTTGAAATTTATGCTCTACTTTCTGTTTGTGATAACAAATTCATTACATTTTTCTTAAGTCCTAACTATCCATGTTGGGCATCTCTGGTCCCAGAGTATGAACGAACTCCAGACTGCATCAAACTCTGAAAGTTTTTTGAGTGGCCAGTGGGATTTCACAAGTGGAAAATTCCACCTGATTCATATAACTGGTTATACTAAAAATAAAGGTCCACTGCCGCCTGAAAAATGAGTACATGAACGTAAACCTAACCCTAACACTGCTAGTTGGATCCCAGTCGTAAGGTATGTTATTATTGCACTCAAAGCTTCCGAAGTGTGAATATAACAATCTGAAACTCAAGATGCATCTTTCAGCAAGGTTGCCCCGACTGTAATTAAGTTGTGTTTCTTCAGTGTGCTGTTAATTTGGTTTTCAGTTTTCCCTCTTCCTATTTCAAATACTTATTAGATTTTTGGCGGAATAGAATGTTTTCAGAGTATTTCCCTAGCTCTGTGATTTCCTTTTAAAAACTCTGCTCATGATACATCTTCCCCGTTGTGAGTCCTCGTGGAGGCATCTAGGCAAGTTCGTTGTAAAATGGGGGTGGGGGATCTGTTTCCGTTTCCAGGTCATGTATTCTTCTGAGTTCTGCACCTGCCTTTTGCTTGTTTTCCTCTTCTCCTTGCACCTCCCACGCCCCCTCTTCCTGCAATGAGTCTGCATGTCCATGTAGTCACGCCTTCTCTTTCTGTTCTGCTCCCTGTTAAAATGGATGGTGTGAATTGGATGGATGGATGGGAGTGATCACCCTCCTCCTTAGCTTTCCAAGTCACTCGAGTATGTCTTCCCTCTCGTGAGCCACAGCTCTGCTGCTCTCCGTCTACTTTTCTAAAGATGACCGCTGCTCAGAGTGTGTGCCTCGGATGAGCTGCCCCGCTTCGTGGGAGAATTCTCTGTTGTCATCTCACGCTCAGCGAGTCAGAATCTATGGACGTGGCGTAGCGCTGCGTGCCTTACAAGCCTTCTAAGGAGGTTCTGCTGCTTCTTACATTTGAGAGCAACTGGACGAAGAGACAGTATGGAAGTGTGGGCTGAGAAAGCTACATCTGGCTAAGTGCAGAGTGCACCTTGTGCTAGGGATCTGATCCTGCTCTGCCTGAGATCCCCTGCAAAAAATCCCTGTGCCCAAGTAGCCTGCTCCCGAGTAGGTGAGATCTCACTCCTTTGGACTTTGACACATTTCCTCACTGGCATTAGGACTCTAGAAATCAGAGAGCCTTTCTTTCACCTGTTGGTTGTCATGGTGACCTACTATTCAAATTGTCTCTGAAAAAAATGTTATCTGAGTCAGGGTGCTTGAGGAGGAAGTCACATACATGCTATTATGATATATGCTCACATAGGGTGTCCCAGGGGCAGGGCTGCATCCGCCCTGGGGGTGGGAAACCTTTTTCTGGTGATTCTCCAGAAAAAGGATGTGTTTTCATACAAAGGGCTTCCATAGTATGTACTGAAGTTGTGGGAAAGTTGTTCTGTTTTCTTTGTTTATTTCTTAGCAGAGTCTTTTGAAGGCCAGGTTGGCCTTGAATTCACTGTGTGGCTGAGGGTAACCTTGAACTCCTGAGTGTTAGGATTCCAGGCTTGGGCCAGCTGTTTCTTATGGTTCTCAGTTAGCAGGGCATTCTCGTCAGTCTAGGAATGGACATATCTACGGAGTCTATTCCTCCCTCCAATGCTGTAATCTTTTAAAAGTTTTCAGAGGAACCGAACCTTTCAGTTCCTTGGAGCAGTCATGACAATAGTGCCTCACCCTCGCTTCACCCAGAAGTCACTAACAGAAGCCGTGTTTATCTTCCCCTTCATGATTAAACTTGTTTACAACCCTAATGTGGTTTTGGAAAACCAGTGCATGCATAATGGTCGCCACAGGAACTATGAAAACAAAACTACATTGACTTGACATCAAATGTAAGTTTTAGGTAGGAACTCAACGGAATCCTCTGTAACAGGCAGTAACTTCTGTAAATGTATTTTTTGTGATGTCACTCGTGTATAACACACCCCAGTCACACTCTTCCTAAGGTCCTCTCTTCTCCTCTTCTTACCTCTACCATACCCGTCCTCCGGCCACGAAGTCTCCCTCACTCCTTCTGGTCTTACTTTATTTTTGCTTCTATTTTGTGATGCGCTCGATTTAATGGGGGACAATCACCCGGGCATGGCTGCAGAGCTCTTCCCTGGAGCATGCTCACCAGTAGTTTATCACTGAACACAGTGGCATTTGCTCCCCTGTCATAGTCATCTATGACTGACTATTTCCAGACTCAGTCTTTGCAGGCTGGATATGGGCAACCTTAGCTGTCGTGGATCCATGTTTGCTAAATGAGGACATGCCGTGCTCATAACACAGGGCTCTGGGTACGTCTTCCTCATCATCTGGCTCTTAGAGTCTTTCTCCTCCCTCTTCCATGATGTTTCCTGAACCTCGATGTGCTCTGTTTACAGCCAAACACCTAATAGTCATTTGTCCTCAAGGATCTGACCAGTCATGAAACTCTGCATTAACTGCTTCTTAACTGCAAAGAAAAGCTTCTTTGAACAAGGTCGAATGCTACGGTATTCTATGATAGAAACATTTAGGAGGCAGTTTGACAATATGCTCATTTAGAGAAACAGAAGTGTTAGCAGTTCATGTGTAGTGCCTATGATCTCCCCAAACATGGGCCTCTGAGCAGATCCAGTGTTAGGTACAAACTCCCTTCTCTAGAATGGGCCTCAGATCCAATCAGAAATCAATTGGTTATCCCCCAAAGAGTAGTGCTTCTGTTATGCCAGTAAACACCTCCTGCAAGACAAGTTGGCATTACAGTTTGCAAGGTCCTAAGCCGGGAAAAACCATTGCTGACTCTGTACCTCCAGTTGCCTGCATAGCAACTTCCAGCACCGTGCAGGCTATCCGGCAGGGGGAAAGCTTTCAGTTCAGTTCCAGGAAACTTTCTCAGTACTCTGTAACCAGGGCATATGGAGCCTTCAGCAATAGTGTTCTGCTATCCAGTCGTGGCGGGCAACCAAGAGCAGTAGTTAGAACTGTATAGGTTACTTGCCTCTAGGACATTCCTGGATGAAAACTCCCAGACATTCTAAACATCGGCATTTTCAGTTCATTACCCAAGGCTCCTGGGACCAACGTCGTCTACCCCCCCGCGGTATCTATATTCGAAGCCTTTTAACAGTTAGGGCTTTCATTGTCTTAATGCATTGGATATCTGCGCGTAACCGTTTCGTATTGTTGGACAGTTGGTCATGTGCACCCACCCCTTAACCTCTTTAGCTTGCAGTATAAACAGTGGGTGTATTTTTAAATAGACGTGGAAGAGTGGGTGAGTCCTCTCCTGACTGTGAAGTCATGAGTTGTCCTCTCTAGAAGGGCTGGGGTGGAGAGACTTCTGCTTTGGCGGATTTCTGAGTTTTTGATAGATTTCTCTGTGCCTGTGTTTGTATAATCTGTCTTTTTCCAGTGTGCCCACCGTGTGATATAATACATACTCCACATTAATGCATTTTAACAGCTTTGAACTGAGCTTTCTCAGCACTCAGAAGAGACAGGAATCTGCGCAGGGAAATCCCCTGGCAAGCGCACATCTGCCGTGACTTCCAAGGGCGGAGGCATGCGTGTTAGACTGCATCAGCAGTTCCGCTCAAAATGCGAACAGCGTGCTTGCTGAAAGCAAACGCAGTTGTGTCTCAGTTACACAAACTTCTCTCACACACGACGGAATGTCACTGTTGAAACTCTAATGCTTCGAATTATCCCTGTTAAAAGTTCTTTAAAAAAAAAAAAGCCACCAAACTCAGATGTGGCATCAAAAAGGGCATTTACTCCTACAGGATTTCTTTCTGCCATCTGTAAGCAAAGCGAAACTTGATGATGCTTCTGGGTGCTGATAAGACGCAAGGGTGTTTGTCTTCATTACTTGCTAGCAGTGTGGTATATCATTATGTAAACTTGATTTTAACCTCTAATTAAATGTTTAAAATGCAGTTTCTCGGCTTTGCTCCGTGACAGGGTGGGGGATTAAGTACCTTTTGTTGCCCAGTAGAATTATCTACACTCAAATACTTTACCCAAATTAATTTCCGTTAGTGAAATACACTTTAAATACTATAACTCTATTTGTTTTGGGGAAATTCACATTTCCCCATGAATGAATATTTTAACCAAAATGTGGCAAGTTTATTAATAGCTCTGGGAGAAGGGGATAGCTGGAAAATAGTCACCAGATTCCTTGGTGGTTACCTTTCCTCCTGACAATTATTCGGGACATCTTAAAACACACATTCACTGGATTGTATCCCTTAATCTGGGAAAGGCTGCATTTTTAAATCGTTCAGAAAACATGACTGCTTATCAGTTAAGTTCCCTGTAACCTGTATTCTAGGACTAGAGTTTAAGTTCTCCCCTGTAACATCAAAATTAGGTGTGTACAGTGGTACATATTTTAAGACATTTTTAGGTTTTTGAAGCATAAGAATATGATTTGAACACCCTCAGCTTGCCTGCCATTCCTGCTGTGTACAGTGCTCTGCTCTTCCCCATGTAAACAGCTGTCACCCCCTTTATTTCCGCAATGTTCCTTATTCCTCTGTATGTGGCAATTTACTTTCACTGTTCCTTCTGCCTCCCAGACTGGGACTGCGCACTAAAGGTTTGATAGTTCCTTTCGAGTCTTTGCATATAGATTGAGCAGCTTGGTTGTTTGAGTCTTCAAACTGGGGTCCAGATGAAGCAGCAGTAATGAAGTTCAGCTAGGTGCAGGTGAGTTTCAGAGTTTCATAGCTTCTGCTGATACTGCAATTAAAAGCACAGACTGGGCTGGCCCTGAATGTCAGCCCTTAGTGATGCTGAGTCCCAGTGGCTTCCTGGGTGTTGAGGGGAGTGGCACTGTGTGAAATTCTTTTAGCAGCGTGGATCTGCATTGTGTCCAACTCAGAGGGTTTTGTTTGTTCCTTTCTTTCAGGAAGAGCTATCAGTTTCGTTTCTAGACTGTTTAGGAGAAGCCACAATAGGACAGAAAGTGGGTCAGGACTCCTGAGTGTTCAAAGTCCAAGTTTCAGCTCTGGTCCTGCTCTTCTTCAAGTCTAAACCTGAGTGAGCACTGTAGGAGGCAGTGCGAGCCCCTGGTGCCTGTTTCTCGCACAGCACTGATGCTGCTGAACGGTCATCATCATAGATTCCAGATATTTTCAGCGTCTTCACAATGGCTTCCAATCAACAGTTAACACCATTGTCATTAGGTATCAGTGAGATGTTTAGGATTCCAGGAGTGAAGGGTTCTGACAAAAACAAACAAACCAAACCCAGAACCTTCATCTCCATGTCTCTGGTCACATCTACGCTCTCCAGTGTTTGCCCCGGTGTTTGTCTTGTGCACATTTCTTCCTCTGATTCCCCTCATCAGTCTTGCGCTTCATTCCCTCTTCTTCTTGACAGCGCACATAGACTGCGTCTCTCCAGCCCTCTGCTGCCTACAAGGACAGGAAAGGAGGTGGGCGCGGTGCTGCGCAAGATGATTCTAGAGAGGTGGGGGGAGTGGGGAGGCGTCTCTGTGGAGAAGAAGGGCGGCCAAAGGTGCATCTGACGGCAGAGGTTGGCACAGGGAAGGTGTACCAAGGGGGAGCAGGGACTCCTGTGTGACTGGCTAGGGGAGCTTGTTTAGGTTTCCCCAATTGGTCCTAAGCTGGGACGAAGGCACAGCTGTCAGGTACTGGTTAAGCGTGACTCTTAGGGGCCTGTTGGCCCAGACCTTGTGCCATATACCCCTCTGGACTGCTTGCTGTGGCATGGAGGTCTGGCTGCTGTGTATTATGTATTTAGTCTCTAATGACTCAATGGCCATTCTCTGTCTCAGCATCCCTCCCTCCCCATCTCCCACCCGGACCACATTATGTAGCTCACACTGTAACTCATGGCCTAGGCCAGATCCGTTCTCACCCTGCCATTCCAGCTGGCACTTTAGCAAGGTCATTTTCCCAGGATTCCATTCGTCCCTATTAGTAACGAAGGAGAAAGCCTTCACTACAGAGAACTGGAAGTAATTCTTTTTTTTTCTAGATACAAACTTTTGTGAAAACACTAAAAGTAGCAGTCAGAATGTTTTTCTTTTGTGTTTACTCAAATAGAGTTCTCGATGCCACTTCGGGTTTCAGAAGAGCCCAATTACTTTCATATACCGCAAACAGTCGATAGAGCATGGGGAAAAGTCCTGCCTATAAATTTATATTACTTGAGGGAGAATATTTGGTCCTGGAAATATTAACGCAGCCTCCTACCTCCTAGGTATTAGCTTTATTTGTGGAGTGGAATTCAATTTAGATTCTGACCCACCTAAGAATGGGGCACTGGAGAAAGAAGAGGCCTGCCACCTTGGCTGGCTCTGAGCTCTTAATTCTAGAGATGTCAGCGGAGAGCAAGGGTAATGTGTTCCAAAAGGCCTGGGCTTGGATCCGTCCCTGCTTTGTTCATGTGGCGCTTAATAGAAGGGAATAGAAGGCAGCAAGCACGGTGGCAGAAACTCCTTACACAGTGGAGGCCATTTCCAGCCAGCACAGTGCAGCAGGGCACTAGGGGAGTGTTTCTCTTAAGCATTAAACTGTTCATTATTCTTGGTGAGTGACAAAAGTTGAAAGCTGCCTGTCGTTTTCCGGTTGCTCTGTGTGTTTGTTCCCGGGTCCTGCCCGGCGGCTGATGTCCCGCCTGCGGCAGTCTGGGATCCCTCCCGCTGGCCAGGCGGGGGACCCAGACCCGAGCAGTGGGCGGCGTGGGGGCCCCCGGGATCCGTGGTCTGGTGACCTTTCGCGGAGCTGTCCACCCACGGGCCTGAAAAATGTGTGACAAGCCGCGAAGAAGGCCCGGGAGCCCGGAATGATGGACATGAAACTCCAAACTCGTTTATTCAAGGGACCATCTCCAATAAATAACCTCTTTCCCCATAAGGGCGTGGCTTCTCCCTGGAGCAGGAGCATGGCAGGGGAGGGGCGGGGCATTCCTAAGCAAGGACCCGCCCCAATGCAGATAAACATGTTCCTTTAGCTTCTTGTGAAGCCAGCAAGTTATAACTAATATTCTGGCTCGGGACCTTCCCGGGCTAGGAGAGCAGGAGTTTGCCACGCGTCTCATCCTGCGTCACCTTTCCAGGGAGCAGGGGAACTGGCCTTAACTTTCACTGCTTCCCAGCCCCCGGGTCCCACAGCTGCCAATGAGGACAGCTGAGGTAGAGAATCCAGTGAGTGGGGAGGGACGCACTGCACGCTGGCTGTGACAGTTTTCCTGCTGTCAGTGAATTCTCGTGTCGCTGTGTGTGTGTGTGTGTTTTCTTAAGTCGTATGTGGTATTTATAAAACAATGTGTCAGGAAAAATTAGTATAAAAAATGTTTCGTGTCACTTGAGCTCTAGTCTTGTTCTTCATAGTAGCACAAAGAAAACCATCACCAATCTCCAGTTTTCAAAGCAGCCTGGACTATGGCGCGGTCAAAAGGAGGAGACAATCGTGATCTGCCCTCAAAGCTTAACATCACACGCATCCTGCTTCCTGGTGAGCGTGAAGAGTGGAGGCATCACCAGCTTTACGAATGCCAACAGTCCTCTCCAGAATGTGGAGAGAGGCTCTGGTCTCCAAGATGCCCGAGAGGCAGGCTGCTCATTGTCCCAAGCTGAACCAACAGTTCAAGGTCAGGCTTTGCTATTGCTGCAGCTTCTGTCTTCCATACCAGTTGTGGCCACCGGGGACCCTTGCTGCAGTCATCCAGGCGATGCTGTACCTGGGCACAGAGATCCACATGTGTCTCACTAATGCTGCGGGCTGCAACATCGGGGCACCTTTACTTTCTCCAGATTCAGGTGATTCCTTCACAAGTGACAGTTTCCCGTCCTGAACAATTCATCTCTGTTCCTCCTGTGAGACTCCACTGCTGCCTCGGGGAAAGGATTTCATTTCCATGCCTCCCTGCTTCTACATGCGGCTGTCTAAATACATCCCGGCTCATGGGAATGAGAAGCAACGTGTGAAACTTTGGAAACAAGCTGTCATCCGTTGGTGGCCTGTCCTGATTCCCATCCTGCTGCCTAGGCAGTTGATTGGATGGCCGGAATGTCACACTGCACCAAGAGAGTAAAGATCTTTCCGTGATAGAGAAATAGAATCTGGACGCAGCCTTAGTTTTCGATGACCTCAGACACAGCAGCCAGGCTGTTTCTTGTCCATGATCCTCAAATGTATATGGGGAAATAAAACCATTTTACCCCTGTGTGCCGGCTGGTTTTATGTCAACATGAGCTGTTGTCATCTGAAACAAAGGAGCCTCAGAGGAGAAAATGTCTCCATAAGATTGCTGTAGGCAAGCTTCTAGTGCATTTTCTTAATTCGTGATTGAAGGGGAAGATCTAGCCCGTTGTGGGCAGAGACACCCCTGGGCTGGTGGTCCTGGTTTCTACAAGAAAGCAGGCAGAGAACCTGCAGTCCAATAAGCATCACTCCTCTATGGCCTCTGCATCAGCTTCTCCCTTCAGATTCCTGTTCTGTTTGAGTTCCTGTTCTGACTCCCTTCACTGATGGTCTCTATGATAGTGTAAACCCAATAAAGGCTGTCCTCCCCAACTTCCATTTCTCATGGTGTTTCAGCAAGAGTAACGACCTTAGCTAAGACAACTTGATGTTCAATTTGTTTGTCAAATTCCTATTTTCCTTTTGAATTTCAATTTACATGTAGTGAGTTATTGTGTTATATATGAATATTTAGCATACTAAGGATTGTAAAAAAACACATTCTACTAATTTTAATAGGATGAATAGGTTTCCAGTGTTAAAGCTGTAGCTAGAACCCTCAACTAGAAGATCATTCGGTTTTAGTAGCCTTTTCCTTAATGATGGTTTTGAAATCTGCTTTTCTTGTTTGTTTGTTTGTTTTTTTTTTTTTTACTTCTTAGTAATTATGAGCTAGGGTTGTGGATACAGCTCAGCAGGTGGAGCGCTCAGCTGACATACGCAGAGCGTCAGTTCACGTCACAGCACCGAGTTAACTAGATGTGGTGGTGCGCACCTACAATCCCAGCACTCAGTCAGCGACGGCAGGGAGGTCAGAAGTTCACACTCACCATTGGTACACATACTGAGTTCAAGGATAGCCTAGGCTAAAGGAGACCCTGTCTCTAAAAAATATATAACACTTAAGTATTGGAATGTGTTTGGATAGCTCACATCTATCTGCAGACTGTAGGAACACAAATTATTAAGTCACAGTGCTGCTAAATAAATGTCCTCTCTTCAACTCCCATGAAATGTTCCTTCTCTCAAAGCCAAACAAATAACTTGCAGGGCTTTTGAAACCGTCCACTGTGAGGTAGAAGCAGGCGACTGTCTTCTAAACAGCACGAGTTAGAGCAAGTCAGAACTGAGTAATTCCTGTACGGGCAGTGCTCTGTTCAGTGGATCGGTAAGAGCAGACTGCAGAACGAATCTCAGGAGCGTCATCTCTCTGTTTGCCATTTTCCATCTGGCTTCACCGCAGAGCACACGACTTCAGTCCTGCATGACAAGGGGCAGCTCTCACGGTGTTCCTGGGTTCTCACTTGTTTTCCCGAAAGGATTTCGTCTCACGTAACGTAACACGCTGGTCACCGTGTGTGTGGAGGAGTGTGTGGTGGGCGGACTGATAGAGCTCAGTGGCTGCCATCCCTTCTTGATATTCTTGGAGGACTTTGCTTAGCACCTCTTCTCTTTGGGGGGGAGGGGCTTACTTTATGGGTCTCCTTGCTGTCAAAACAGTGTAAACACCAGGGAAGAAGAATGTGCCTCCATCTGTCAAGTCCGTCACATTCCTCTGTGACTCTCTCTAAGTAGGTTTTATTAATTTGATATGAAGAGCAGGTGGGCTGTAGAGGCAGAAATAATGCTGCTGTGAAACTGGAGAAAGGCGGAGGGAAGTTAGAAGGCTGCGAGACTCGCACTCAGTCTTTCAGAGTTGGAGAGAAATACCCACCATTTAAAATGCCAAATGGGTTTCAATTTGAGCGTAGGGTACAATGGTCTCCTTTCCTTCTTAAGGATGGATTCAGCTTTCCAGAAAAATTGGGGGGGTGGATTTTCTCTATGTCCCGAGGGCTGTCCATATTGTAACGGTGACTCCCTCTGTTGGACTTGAGTGGGGGTTTAGGGCGACTTCTGTAAGGCATACTGTTCCTCTGACTCTGTCCGTTAGCCCCAGCCGAATCCGGCTGTGGGAGTCACTTAGAACTGCCTCCTCTGGAGCCTTCTCCAGTCTCCTGAACCTTTATAAAAGAAGCCCTTCTCGTGAGGTCCCATGTGTCGCCCAGCTGGATTCACGGTAGCTGCTGCCACATAGCTCCGCCATGCCTCCTTAACAGTAGAGCCTTGGCCCAGTTCGATTTGGTGGCGTCATGCCACAAAGTGAGTACTAAGTAAATATGTGTTGAATTAATGTATTTTCCTAGAGAGACTTACTATATTTATGGACTAAGAGTTTTAAGCATGCTCATAAAAGTTTGCAAAATAAATATCTGCTGATTGGATTTCCAGTGCTTAAGTCATGTTGTGTTGCAACGCAGGCACCTCTGGAAAGGTTCGTTACTGGGCCGGGATATTATTTACAACGTGAAGCATCTTTCTGAAAGTACATATATATTATTCCCTGTTTCCTCCTAAGTGCATGAGCTTAGTGAAAAATAAAGAATAAATCAACCACAGGCTCCGAATTACTGGAAGAAGCGGCATGCCCCCGGTTTTTCCTTCACCCTGAAGTGTCGTCGTAACAAGCGAGGAGAGTGCTGGCTTTCTGTTGCGGTAGCCAGCGACAGGACTGGGAGCGCGAGTTTCTATTGACCTTTGCGTTCACCGTGCGGAGCTCTGAGTCCGTCTGTAGACTGAGTCAGGTCCTTCCTGTCTGTCTGTCACGGAGGCTTTACTTTAACGTGTCTGGAACAGCTCCCTCCCCTCTCGCAGACCAGAGCAAGAACATTTTATTCAGAGTTGAGTTTTGCTTTTGCAGTTGTTTATTTCTTAAGTGCCACGCCAGGGGTCTGACTGACACTCCAGCTCCAGTCATAGCTTCATTAGAAGACGTGTTTTTTTGCATGTGTATGCGGTGTACATGCATATGTGCATGTATGTTTATGTGTGCAAATTGTGTGTGTGTGTGTGCACGCGCATGTGTGTGCAGGCCCAAAGTTGAGGTTTCATTTCTGGATTGCTCTCCCCTCAGTTTGTTGGGTCAGGGTCTCTCACTGAACCTAGAAATCACCCTTTTCGGCTAGCCTGGCTAGCCAGCTTGCCCTTGGGATTGCCTGTCTTGGACTTATGCGCACTAGGATCCCGGGCCACCATCCGTCCTGCCAGTCTACATCCTCCTGCTGCAACGCTTTCTCCGTGAGCTGTCTCACAGTCTTACAACTCACAACAAGATGGGCCAAGCAGTCTAAAAGGAGGATGAATCCTGAAAGAAACAGAAGACCTGAGCACAGGCTATTGTAGGATCCTCAGGAGAACCAATCCAGCCCGGAGGTAATTGGGGAGATTTCCAGGAGGAGACAATCCAATAAGCTTCCTCGGCAGGATTTAGCCAGGAGGAAGAATAGAATCAGTAAGACATGACTGCTTAATCTTGAAGTTTACCCATACCCCATTCCACTGCGCCCTTTCTCCAGTGAAGCAGAGCTGCCAGGTCACATTGATGTCACCAGGTTGGCACCCACTCCAGTGAGAAGTCATAGTGGCAAATTAAAATACAACCAGAACCATGGTGTTTTAGTGAGGGTGTGGGAGAAACAAGTCGTATCATAAGCTATTAATAGAAGTTAACATTGCAACCTCTTTGGAAAGGTAATTTGGCAGTCTGTGGAATAAAAAAATGCATATATTCTTTGCCCTTTCAATTTTACTTCTAGAAATTTATCCTAAATATAAATCCTCATGTGTGAGCAAAGACATGAATAAATGTTCCTTGTAATGCCATTTGTATTAGCGAAGGTTTAGAGGAATTCTAAATGTCCATCAAGAGCCAGCAGTCAGATGATGTATGCTGCATCTGTGATGGAGGGCTGTGGTGCCGTTAGGAAGAATAATGGAGGTGTAGATGTAATGTGGAAGAACGGACTCCTGGGGATGATTAAGGGAACGGAGAAAGTGACAGGAAGATGTGTGGAGCGCACCCCCTCCTACTGTGTGAACAGGAGGGAGCACATGGACACACGTGTCTCCGAAGTGAAGGAGGCATGCCTTTGAGCCCAGCCCGGCCTGAGGGGGAAATCAAATGAGTCACTGCACCGGTCTCAGTGTGTCACCTGAGCTTGTGTCCCATGTGATACGTGCATTGCACCAAAGTACAGTTGTACACGGCTAAAGAGCAAGGTGCACTGTGAGAGCTGTGTGGGCCGCATCACGTGAGCTCGTAAAGGATGCGCACACGTACTGATGTGCTCTCAGTGTCACTGTGCAGAGTGTTACAGATCCTCCAGCGCATGTGTAGGCCATCCTTGACCAAGCCTCACTAGGCAGCATACAGTTTCTGAATGATTTCAAGTTAAAAGCACAGAGAGGGGTTTGTAGCATAAGGCTGTTGGTCCCAGTTTCCTTTAAATAGACATGGTAGACCATGTCTCCCTGAGGAGAATGTCTTCCTCATACCTTGTTGGATGTTCCTGCAGGCTTTGTCTCCCACATTCGTGAACAGTCTGTGACTATTTCTACTCATAGCCGAACTCCGAACTCTTAAAGCACGTTTTGGAACCGTCTAAGTTCCCTACGCAGCCCATTTACAAATCACTTCTCAGACAGGCTACCTTTGGTGCAAGTTGAATTTACCGGAAGAGCTTGCCCACACGCAGAGCCCTGAGCGCCCCCTCGTTGGGATCCAGATCTCGTTGGTTTGAGGTGGGTCAGGGAGCCCGAAGCCCAGAGGATTCTAATGCAGATGATTCGAGCATTGCTTCTCACCCCCGTTCTTCTCTCTCCCTCTCTTGTCTGACTTCTACTGCTTCTCCCACCACTCTCTTTCTTTTTGAGAATTTGAGGGCATGGTGTTTTCAGAGCACGTCGCTAGATGTTAATGTCATTTACCATGTGCTTTACTTCATACGTTTAAAGAAAGATGTGGTGAATTGTGGGCAATTTGATCCATTCTGTGTCACGAGTCCTCAGAGGCCATAGAAGGAAGAGAAATGTGGCCAAATTCTGTTTCCTGGAGGCCTAAGGGAATTTCCCCCTCGGGGTGTCCAGTTACAGCAGGAGTGGAAGGCAGAAGGAAATGGGCATGGACTTTGGAGACTTGCCTCCTGGTACAGATTCTACTCCTGGCAAATGGGTGATGTTGGCCCTGAGATAGTTTCCTTGTGTCATGTCTGTGAAATAAGGGGGTCTAACCTACCATGGTCAGAGGAGAAGACGAAAGCGTATATGCATGCAGCCTAGCATAGTACCTGGCATTAGCAGAAGCCTGATAAATGGTGAGTAACTTTGTAAGCAAAGGAGCAGAGAGCAGAGAGCAGAGAGCCTAGGGTAATCATTATAACTCACTGGACTCTAGATCAGGCAGAGTTAGCATTTTCCTTGTCTTCCATCAACCCAGTAAAATCCTAGAGTCTCAGTTATCTCATGGTAAGACAAGAATGTTCAACTCCCTGGCTTTCTAAGGTGATTTCCATATTGGGACAAAAGGAAACAATTCTTGGCTGTCTTTTAAATTCGATTCTAATCATCATCAAGGGAACACTTGTCTTGTCTAAAGCTCGGCTAGAAAGTCTCTTGGATGAATTTGTGCCCTAGACAGGGAGGGTGACTCTTGTGTCTCCAATCAATGCTAGTCAGTCACAGGGGTTAAGTTTCCTTGGCTATGTTTTTCATATGTAGACTTGGGGGTTGGCTGACATGGCACACACAACAGGAGTGGAAGGCAGAAGGAGACTGTCACTGATAGGCACAGACATTGGAGACTTGCCTTATATTGATGTTTATATTGATGTAGAAGAACTCATAGGCACAGAGGGTCTATCAACAGAGTGTTGAAGAGGGCATTTTCTTGCAGAGCTGCCCTCCAACCCTGGATGTCTGTATTCATCGTTTCCTCGGGTCTGGCTGAGGAAGAACTGAGCAGTCTCCATTGCAGCTCCTGACTCCTGCCCGAGTGTGTGCTCCTGTCAGAGATATCTCATGATTTCTCCCTTTCTGTAATGACTTCGTTCTCATGTTTCATTCTTGGTTGTGTACTGTAAACCAGCATTCTCAGAATGTATGTTGTGACACCATGTTCCTTTGAGTTTTCCTCCATCAATAGGAAGAAAACTGTTTTTTTTTAATGTATTGATGGGGGCTGAGGATGTGGTTCAGAGACAGGGCTGTGTCTGGCTTATGTTGGGCCCTGGATTTGATCCCTGCCATTGAAAAACAGAAACATAAAAAAAAATTAATAATAATGCCATATATTTTATTTACAGTATTCAAGAAAACAAGGACAGGGGTTGGAACATTAGCATGGTAAAGGCTCCTGGAAAAAAAACCCGACAGAGATAAAATGAAGTCACAGTGAGAGAACTGTAACAGTTTCCATGATGGTGCTCCGATGATACAATGACTAGAAGCTCCCATAGACAGTGAAAGATTATCGGTAACTCGCTTTGTTCTGTTACAAATTGATCAAAGAGGAAAATGTTACTACCAAGCTTGTCTTACAAAGATGCTGGACTTGGATTCATGAACTGAAGTGCTGACTTCATATTGACATGCATTTGAGGACCAAGCTTGCTTTAATCTGAGGTGCGTTCACGGTATACCTATGGATCTTTCTGGCCTCCACGCCAGAATGTCTCAAGCTTTCTCTAATATATTTTGTTGTAGAATGTGTGATAAGTTTTGGGCTGGCATGAAAAACAATATCCTTTGATTCTATAAATAAATAATTAAAGTTGTTTATGAATAACGCCAGAGAGACTACCTCTGCGGCCGAGTAATGGAAAGAGGTTCAATAGAACTCCAACAAAATTCTGGCACAAAAATTGCTTTCTGAAGATCAGAAGTAGATTGATTCGAGACTATGCATTTCTGATTATGCAAGAATATGTTGCTGTGAAGTTTCAGGAACATTTGATCTTGGGACAGCCTTTCCTAATGCTCAGGAAGACATTTGCTTCAGAATTAGGTCTAGCGCTCTCAGCTCCAGCCTGCTTTCTTTGGAGCCATCGCCATATCTTGTCAGTTCATTTACTGACAAATAAGAATATAATCCCCCTTCTCGATATCGCAGCTCACCTTGTAATAAGTGCTCTTCGTTATTTTCTAATCTCGTGAAGTTAAAGGGAAAGGGTCCAGCGAAGATGCGTTTGATGCCTGAAGCGGCACAAAGCTAGGGCGGCTGCAGCAGACGCAGAAAGAATAAAAGCAAGATGATTTGTTTGGATTAGGTTTAAGGTCTCAAGTAGTTTCATGGAGTGAGACCAGAAACCAGGAATAATCAAAAAGCCTCTTGCCTAAAAACAAACAGATTTCCCGTGAACATTTTGGCCATATTAGATTCGTAAGGATCCTCGTTCAGTCATAGCAACGATACAAAAGGCAGTGGGCTGGGTAGCGGTTGTATGTCAGAAACCAGCATTAGCCAAAAGTGGAATGGTCCTTTTTTTCTTTTTAGTATCTATTACTTTTTAAAGTGTATTTGTATGTGTGTGTGATGTGTGTGTGTGTGTGTGTGTGTGTGTGTGTGTGTGTGTGTACTTAGAGCCATGGTAGTTCGAGACACCCTACCTTAATGCTGCCAGTTGGACCCCAGTTCTCTACAAGATCAGCATCTCTCCATCTCTGGAATGGCACTTCTCAGATCACAATTGTACAAGCCAGTGATGGTCTCTGTAATAGCTTTTGTGTTTTTCATGTTAGACAAGCATGTAAAACTAGAAGAGATAATAGGTTCTGAAAATTATTTTTGATTCTAGGCAAAACGTTTAAATTGCTTAGTTCTCCAGTTAGCATAAGATGAAAATACATTTGGCATGCCAGAGGCAACAGTGATATAAGGGTGTTTAAACAGCAACTGATCTCTGTCTGTTTGTGATCTGGGGGAGTTTCTTCCTTCCATGAAGAAAGTTTCTTCCTTACTAGTTCTAGAGTGTGTGTATGAGTACATGTATCTTACACATGTGCACAAGTACATGTATCTTTCACCATTGCAAGGATATGATGACTTGTAGTCTGCTGATAAATAGCTAAAGATTGTGTGCTGGAGCACGCAGAGGCCAGAAGAGGGTATTGAATCCCCTGCAACTGGGTTCTAGGGGGTTGTGAGCCACCATCTGGATGTTGAGAATTGAACCTGGGTCCTGCAAAAGCCACTAATACTCATAACCACTGAGCCGTCTCTCCCCACACAATCCCCATACAAAGTGTTTAATTTGAGATCAGAGGAAAAAATTTCTAATTTGGAACACTTGTGTAGTTCAGGATTTTGTGGAATAAAGGTCTCACTATGACCAGTTTCATGTCATTAATGCATGTTCCGTGACTTACAAGATTCTGAAAAATTAACAAGCTTCTCTCATGAGCAGCTATGAACTGGCTCCAGCTTCTCTGGTAGGAGTTTCCTTAGCCTATAGTAATTCTGTGAGTCTGTCTTCTAGGTGGAGCTGTAGCTGCACTTACAGATGCAATGTTCTTGAAGGTTCTGGAGAAAGTGTTTGGCAAGTAACAGCTTCTGTGATCTTTAAGTTCCCTTCAAACCCCAGACATTGTAACTCTTGCTCAAGAAGATGGGTTTATAAGACAGAATTCATTTTATTGTATGTGATGAACTATTTTAGGAGTGCTATTGATATTATGTATCTGTTATTGCTTATCCTGGCCCGCAGGATCTTCAACCAAAACCCTAGGAGAAGGCATGGGAATGGGGTATGGGACAGGGATGCGAGGAGTGAAAGGCGGACAATCTGTCCAGTCAAGCCTTCGATTTATTGAATACAAGTACCAGTATTTATAAGAAGTTCTCAGGTGGGGAGGGGAGAGGGGAATGCGTAAGCAGGTTGCTATGGTCAGACAGGCTGGTCTAGTTTATTTGGGGGTCGCTGGGTCAATAAACTTCATAGTCAAGATGTCCCAGGGCAATAAGGAAGCACTGTGATATTTTTCCAGTGTAATCTATAAGGGTGGAAACGTGGAATGAGGAAGCAATAGGGTTGTGTTAGTTGAGCAGGCAGTTTCCCAGAACTGGGCAGCTTTAGGCTATCTGACCTTGTCCCGAACTCTGTCCATTAAGACCAGAGCAGAAATGGAACCTTAAAACAGAAGTGGGGTGCCTTTGTGTTTCAAGCCAGCGTCCAGAGTAGACCGCTTACTACAATTGCTAACGTTTCCTAGAATTCTTGTAAGATTTAACTGGGGTGTCTGGAGGGAATTGGTGTACAGTATTAAGAAATGGTGCTTTACAAAGACAGTTGCTTCCGATGTGCCAGAGATGGCACCAGGGACATGGGATGGCTGGGAGCCTTGATCTGCCGAGGTCTTTGCAGAGCAAAACCTCTGCACTGAGGCGAATGCCCCTAACACAGGCGACCTGTTCCTTTGGGACAACAGCTGGCAGATCAACTGCTTATAGCCTATTTCTATGTGGCGCATCGGCCGAGGGTTTTTGCCTTTTCCAAAGGTTAAAAAAATGGGAAGAATAATTTGTGATACGAGGAGATTATACTGGACCCACGTTTTAGTGACTATGAGTCAAGCTCTGCTGGACACAGGCTGCGCCTGTCGTTCATGTGGCCCGTCTCCGTCTCGCCGTGCGGACCGGCAGACCTGAGACTAACCTCAGAGACTGATCGGCAGAGCCTGACACACCAGTTAGCCAATCCTGCACAGGAAATTTCGGCCAACCCCTAGTCTAGGAAGCCTGTATCCAGGAAAGTGTGAGGAGCTAGTTGGAAGTTCTGGGTTTGAATTTATTAGTTGTTGGTCATGGACACATCTCCCTTAACTCCTCATCTGTACTCCTCTCCATTTCAAATCCAGATCGTTCTGAGGAAAAGGTAAGGTATAACACGAGTCCACGCGGCATCCCACAGAGTCGCTCATGAGAAATGCTATGCCACTGTTTGTTTGTTGATGGTGTTCACCTCAGAACCTTTTCATACGTGTGCGAATTTGTCTTTGGATTACATCTCACTTTTCCAGGCTGGGGTTTCTTTAGCTCAGTGGTTGACATGCATGAGACTCTGGGTGCAATCCCCAACAAAAGAAAAACAAATAAAGGAAGATACCTTAAAAATGGTTTTATTTTTACAGATAGAAATAAACACTTAATGTGACAGTGTCTTGACATAGAATGTAAACTTTTTATAACATCCTACCTTAGGGATGCTATCTTGAAATACAACTTGTGCTATTTTTAAAAGCTTGTGTCTAGGAAGAAGACTAAATGCTCTCATTTATTTTTCCTCCAGAAGAGGTTGCTTTTTAGTGGAAAGTATTCTGGTGAGAGGAGGAGACCGTTTTGTCAATTACGTATGCGAGTGTTGTGTAGAACTCTGTTCTGTTAAAATTATGTTTGCTAATAAAATCCTTACCTTCAGGGAAGAAAGTGTCTCCTAGTCCCTCAGTTGTCCCAGAGCCTGCCGCCACAGCTTTCACCAGTCAGACAGCTCCAACAACCATGGAGCAGACACTGCTTCAAATGAGTCAATCTTCACTTTGGCTGCCCATTAGAAAGATAATCGCTATTAAAATATCCCAGCGTCCAGCTTATACCCATCGGAGGGTAGGTGCTAAACTACAGGCTTAATTTCAAGGTGTAGCTTATACCCATCTGAGGGTAAGTGCTAAACTACAGGCTTAATTTCACGGTGTAGCTTATACCCATCTGAGGGTAGGTGCTAAACTACAGGCTTAATTTCACGGTGTAGCCTATTCCCATCTGAGGGTAGGTGCTAAACTACAGGCTTAATTTCACGGTGTAGCCTATTCCCATCGGAGGGTAGGTGCTAAACTACAGGTATCCATCTAGGGTAGGTTTTCACATGTAGTGTAGCTTAATTTCATGGTGTATCCTGTACCCATCTGAGGGTAGGTGCTAAACTACAGGCTTAATTTATGGTGGCCTGTATCCATCTGAGGGTAGGTGCTAAACTACAGGCTTAATTTCACAGTGTAGCCTATTCCCATCTGAGGGTAGGTGCTAAGCTACAGGCTTAATTTCACGGTGTAGCCTGTACCCATCTGAGGGTAGGTGCTAAACTACAGGCTTAATTTCATGGTGTAGCCTGTATCCATCTGAGGGTAGGTGCTAAACTACAGGCTTAATTTCACGGTGTAGCCTATTCCCATCTGAGGGTAGGTGCTAAGCTACAGGCTTAATTTCACGGTGTAGCCTGTACCCATCTGAGGGTAGGTGCTAAACTACAGGCTTAATTTCACGGTGTAGCCTGCAACCAAGGTTGAGAATCCCTGCTGGATTCCCAAATCAGTCTTGTTTCTAAACTACTAAGCGGAGACCCTGCCGTCCTGTTGCTGTGGCGTTTGCTCTTCTTAAGCACGCTTTAGTACAGCAGCCCTTGTCAGCTGCTTATATTGCAGCCTCTTCTCCAGGAAAATTTACCGATGCCATCTTGTTTCGTTAGCTTAATAAAGAGGGATCTTTGAGATGGTAAAAGATGGCGACAAGAAATGAACCCACTTCTTCTGAGAGAGGGATCCCACTGTGAAACCCACTGAGGGATTCTGCTTGGAATCACCTCCTGGCTGAACTTCACAGATCCAGTTGGTTTTACCTGGCAGTGATTCATTTGAATAGGACAGAGCTGTAATACAAGCTTTCTGCACACTTACTGCTAGCGTTGTCCACATTCCCGCTGATACACTGTTGTCTCTTTAATGCACCACTCCTTGTGTTTAGTGCATTGCAGATATTTTCTTAATCCTGTCTTTGCTTAAGTAGGGACTGCTGTAGAGTCCGTGAGTTGGAGGCAGTAGAAGGAAGGTTAATTAATTGTGTTATCTGTAAAATGAAAACGATGCTATTACCCACCTGCTAGGGTTGTGAAGAACAGTGGGAGAAACTAGCGTAAAGCAGTCAAGTGCCTGGTACCAGGTAAGCAGAGAAAGGTCATGGCACTGAAATGCCATCGGGGCAAGGATGCCATCAAGCCTCTGGGCTCGCTTCTCATCCTAGCTGCCTGCCAGCTATGTTTTGCAAACCTACTCGCCCTCTTTAAACGTCCATTTCCTCACCTTGAAATTTATGACTGCCTTTGCCCAGGATTGGGGGAATTGTTTAATAGACACCTATGTCCTGTGTTTATCACGACTCCCGGGGGACTTCCTGAGAAATGTGGCCTCTCGGCCCTCAGTTCAGACCTCGAGAGACAGAGGCTGCACTCTAGAGAGATCCCAGTATGAAGCGTGGACATTTGAGCAAAGCCCTTCTACCTAGTGAATGACAAACGTGAGGTGCAGCTTGCCCACGGGCCCGTCATACACCCTGGCCAGGCTCCCCAGTCAGTCATGGCCCTTCACCCGCCAGTGTCGCACTCCCACTGTCTCCCTTGACTGACAAATCGTCAGGAAAGACGAAGTCACTGCGGGAAACTACAGACTGGCCTTTGCATCAGAAGGACAGTATGTCGCCAAAATAAAACATGTTCGGGCTCTTCCGTCCTTAACCCAGCCTTATTTTACATCATTCCGCACTGCATGGTAATGGTATCCAGTGGCACACATGAATTCCACGCTTTGTACTCCGGAGAGGAAAGTGAAAGATACTAACCAGACAGATGAACTATGATTCGATATTAAAAGGGAATCTAACAAAAGGAAGCAGCTAAAACTGTTACTACGATTAAAACCCAGAGTGCTGAAGCAGTCTCTGTTAGAATAGTATATGTACTATGGTTTTGATTGCACTAGTGGTGATAAACACATGTCTTTATAGGGAAAAAAAGGTATTTTATGATGTTTACTGAACTGTAAAATCTAATTCTTAAAATAGTTTCTTAAGCAGCTGAAAAGATAATTTGTGTGCGTGTGTGTGTGTTATGTATGCACATGTATGTACAGGTGCATTTGTGTGTGCAGGTGTGTGTGCCTACATGTGAAGGCTAGAGGATAATATATGGTGTTGGCCTTATTCCCTTAACACAGGGTCTCTCACTGAACCAGATACTCCCCAGTTCACCTAGGCCAGCTGGCCAGCCAGCCATCAGGTTCCCTGCCTTTGTCTCTATCTACCCCAGCACTGGGTTTGCAGACATGTAGGATTATACCTAATTTTATTTTTTTCCAGACAGAGTTTCTCTGTTGTAACTCTGGCTGTCCTGGAACTCACTTTGTAGACCAGGCTGGCCTTGAGCTCACAGAGAGCTGCCTGCCTTTGTCTCCTGAGTGCTGGGATCAAAGGGGTGCACCACCACCACCCGACATCACCTGACTATTTACTCGGGTGCTGTGGGATCACGCTCAGGTTTTATGCATAACAGCAAGCACTCTCACCCTTTGAGAGATCTTCTCCGGCCCAATCAATTTCTTTTTAACAACAGTTTATACTCCTTGGAGGCAAAATTGTCGTTAAAATGACCACTGAATCCATTACACAGCACTTTGCAAGAACTGACTGGAGAAAAACAACCCATAGATCACAAATATTTATGTACGTTTACATTTATGTACTCTTAACACGGTTATCTTGTGAAATGTGAAATTTTGGAGCTGGAATAAGCCTCAAGATAGCATAAGGCCCAGCATCTGTCTCCTGGGGAGAGGGGAAGATTGGTTCTTCTCTGACAGAGAGATGTGGCCTGCCTGGGGCAGAAGCAGACACCCATCCTGATGCCCCTGCATTTTATCTGAAGCATCACTTCCCTATTGGAGGACGTTGTTAGACATTTTCCGAGTCATTACTCAAATGACTCACGCTCCATTTAGTGCGGTGAGGATACACGGAGAAGGGGCCAGATCCAGCCAGCAGGGTAAGTGACTGGCCAGGGTTCCTCGCATTTTCTTTCCTGGGGCTGTTAATTTGCTAGACATTCTAGGGTGTCGGTGTCCCTCCGCGGTGTCTGGCAGACACTGGGACACCTCTTCTTCTTCTCAGAAGGGTACACCACGATCTTCTTTCTCAAGGAGAAATAAAGGACTCTCAGTTCCTACAATTCAAAGTTATGCAAAGCTGAGTACTAGCTTAACCAGTGTCACATGCACTGTCGTGTTGTGTATATACACATACGTGTGTATATGTATGGATATATTTATGCCTATCCATGTGTAAATGTGAGTGCATACATGTATGTTTATATATTTAGGTATATGTGTATATTCACAGGTAGTCTTGCTTTAATCGAATTGTAAGCATTGGCTTCAACAGTTTCCAAGAAAGATTGATTCTTCCTTTAGGCATTAATTTATTCAGGAAGTTTTCATATGTAAATATGTTTACCCCTTTGCTGTAAGAGACAGGTGGAAAGATAATTGCAGATTCATAGAAGGCAAGCTCAGAATCCACGTGTCTTAGTTACTGTTCCATTGCTGTGGTGAAACACCATAAGGCAACGCATAAAAGAAAGCTTTTAATTTTGGGACCCACAGTTCCAGAGAGTTGGGTCTGTGAGCATCATGGTTGGAAGCTGGAAGCTTTGGCAGGTAGGCATGGCACTGAAATCTGAACAGGCATGGGAGGCGGGGAGAAAGAGAGAGAGGGGGGTAGAGGAAGGGAGAGGGAGGGAGGGAGAGAGAGAGAATGGGAATGGCTTGGGGTTTTGAAACCGGAACGCCCATCCTCAGTGACACATCTCCTCCATACCTAATCCTTCTGAAACAGTTCACCAACTGTGAACCAATTCACAATTCCCATTTAAATGTATGGGCCTGTGGGGGTCACTATATCAGTCTGTTCTGAAATATTACTGAAGTTTATGTCATAAGTTTGTTTCCTTTCTTTTGGGTATTTAATTTCTTTATCTCTTAATTAGTTTCATGATTAAAGGTGGTATTATCAGGAAAAGAGAAGCCTAGGTTACTTTTTCTAGGATTTAAATAGTGAAAGTGAAATTTAGAAGCATGTCTTTAGAACTGCACACACACACACACACACAAATTCCTTGTGACTCCCTTCATTTGTCACAGAGTATAACAAATTAAATATTTTATGCAGAAATATTTTAGAATATTGGCATGCAGATCACTAAGACCCTTTGGTGTCAGCTGCTGTATTTTATACTAACTTTAGAGCTTGTGTTTTCTTATTTTCAATGAACATCTCATGGGAGAAAAAAAGTATTCCGGCTACTCATGGTGGAACACACCAAGAATCCCAACATTTGGGAAACCGAGGTAGGGGATCCTGGAGTTCAAGAACAACTTGTGGTGTAGAGCAAGACTCTGCCTCAGACAGGCACATTTCCCTCACGTAATACAAAGTGAATCGTTTGTTTACCAGTAAATAAAAATTCACAGATAGCAGCTGTCCAGGCGGCTCGGTGGGAAAGAGGTTTTGATGTACAAGTGTGAGGACTGAGTTTGAATCCACAGCACACGTGCTGCACACACTCTGAAACCCCAGACACGCTTTGCTGGGACTTGCTGGCTGCCTACCAAGTTTCAGTGAGGAATCCTATTTCAAGGAAATAAATCTTCCTCTTGCCTGAATATGCTTTCACACACAACCCCCCCCACACACACACACACTTACACACACAGACACACACACAGAGATAAATAAAGTTTATACATAAAGTCCTTTGTTCCATGTTGTGGAGGTTTATTTTTCAGTTGTGTTTAAAATAATTGTTTCTGTGAACTGTTGGGAAAAGGGCGTCGGCTTTCTTGGGGAGGGGGTGTTTGATTGCTAAGGATCTGCACCTGAGGCCTTCTCAGATTCAAAACGCCTGCGGTGAGCCGCTCAGGCTGTCACTCCGCTGAGGAGGACGGCGCTGGCCGTGACGAGGGCCGGCAGGGTTTGCAGTTTCGGAATATGTCTCTCTAGCTGAGCCCGCACAGCAGCTTACCGCTACAAACTGTGCCTGCAACGTGGGGTAGGACATCAAGCCAGCTAATCCAATGAGGAGGCAAGGGAGAGACTCCGGTAAGTAGCTCAGGGCGGCTGCCGGAGGACAGAGGTTCCATATATGCCGAAGCCATGAGACGCGTCTCCCGGAGGAGGAGAGCAAGGAGGGACATAAGCCTCTATGAAGAGGAAATTGTGAAAATTAAGTGAGAAAGAGGGCTCAAAAGTGAGTCACCGAAGAAAGACCTTATGAGAAAGACATTTTTGTGGTAAAAACAGAGTTCATCTGGGAGCACGGAGAACACAAGGTTCTAACCGCTTTTCCTGATCACGGAGCGGCCGCCCCCTTCTGCAACTGGGGGCAGCCAGGGCGCGGGCAACAAACCAGAGTGGAACTGGTGTATCGACTGAGTTTTTCGATGGCTTTTTGTGTGTGTGAAGCCCAAGCAGGTCTTGTGTTTGAGGACTGTGAAAAAGGGTGTATGCTTCCCCTTAGCAGTGGCAAAAAAATCAGAAAATCGCCAGAATGTTTCACCTGGAGATTGTCCCACCAGCCCAGGACCCCCTGCTGTTGTGGAAGGCGCAGCTTAGCGCTAAAAAGCTGCTTAGTTAAACTGAACAGTTTTGTGTTTGTTTATTTTTGTTGTTTTTTTGTCTGGAAACCTGTCTACAAGAGGTCCTGATAAGACACATCTGCTCTGGTGATGAGAACTCCATCCCATGAGGGGACCCTTAATGCAGTCAAAGCCAACAGTTAATTTTCCTTCAAACCAGACTCTATCTTAAAATTTGGAAAGTGTTTCCTAAGGGTCGGCACACAGAAACTGTCTTCCAGAACCCCTGAGGTGTACATGCTGACAGCCGAGCTTGGTTCTGTAAGAGTTAACCCAGGTGGTGCTAGTTTGAAAGGCACGAGGGCGTCTTTGGAGAGCAGCTGAGGCCTAGCACTGTAAGAGGTCAGGAGAGGCCGCTGGTGAAGGTGCAGGTTCCGTGGCAGTTGAAGGCCCAGATTGAAGGGGTCATGCAGAAAAGTTGGGGCTTGGCACCATGAAAAGAGCCCAGGAGAGGCTATTGGTGAAGGTGCAGCCCAGTTGCAGCAGGGGACCCTAGCGTTCTGAGGATGCTGGTGCCATGGGATGAGCACCAAGAGCAGCAGCAGCAGTGGAGGGGAGCCAGCCCGAGCCTGCAGGACAAGCTGTGTGTGCTGCAGAGGGCAGAGCCAGAGAAGTGACCCTGGCCCTTTGGAGGAGCCGGAAGATCGTGAGTGAATTCCAGATAATTGGACATTGATAATGTTTTTCTCTGTCTGAAGACATTGTGAAAATCTTGATAGACGTTTGGTTTCATTTGGTCCTGTGCGTTAGCAACCCTAGTGATTGTTCCTCTTGTAAATAGTTTTGCTCACATACTGTTAAATTGTGTTGTAAAGGTAAAGCATTATATATTTTTTATATAGAAAAGGAGAAATGTTGTGGAAGTTTATTTTTAGTCGTGTTTAAAATGTTTCTGTGCACTGCTGGAAAAAGGGACGCATAGGCCTTAGTGTTTTGTATTGTCTGCAGGTGTTGGATGTCTGAGGGGGTTGTTTAATTGCTAATGATCTGCACGTGGTATCAGTAGGATGCCCGAGGCGTTCTGAAAGAGTAAAAACGCCTGAGGTGAGATGCTCAGGATCTCACTCCACTGTGGAGGACGGCACTGGCCATGAAGGTGGTTCCCTCACCTGAGGGCCAGCAGGGTTTGCGGTTATGGACTATGCCTCCGTGTTTCTCTTGCTGAGCCCACACAGCAGCTTACCACTTCAGTTCCCAGTTAAACAGTGGCCGGAATGACAAAGGGAATATAATGTAAATAAGGGCCAAGTGTACAGAACCTTGGTTCCTTGTCCCGTTGTGTGTATTTAAGTGTCCACTCCAGGTGCCGGCATCCCATAAAGAAGTTGGCAGGCACATTGGTACTTTTCAGTCTTTTCCCATCTGCTCCTAATGCTGGGCTGGAGCATGCTGTGAGTTAAGCACACACAGTCTTTGGTCTTTGGGAGTTTAAAGGGACCCTTCGGCCTGTGCACAGCTCGCTGTGAAGCTGGACTCACCTGGAATGGCTGAAGTAACTGGGTTATTGTCAGCTAATACGGGGAAGCAAGAAGAGAGGATTGAAGTGTGTTTTCCTAGCAGCTAAAGAGGCATCTAACGAGTCAAATGTTGCTCTGAAGCTCACCTCATTAAGACAGCATCTTGTTTTCATAAATGCCCTGGGTTGGCTGGACAGTTATATATACATACATATGTACATACGTTTATATATACACATATACATATATGTAATACATCCAATGAATATGTATACTCACTTGATTGAAAGAAGTAACAGGATCACCAAGCAAAATCAAATATTCAAGGAAGTCCTTAGCATCGACAATGGACATCTTCTAAATGTGCAAATAAATTCCTTAGGAACAGCAGGAGGAGGTGGACTATGCATGCCTCTTTTTTTTTTTCTCTCTTACAAATCCAATTTTTGAATAATTTGAAAGCAGATTCTGCCATGAAATTAAATCCCCCTTGACTACATTTTCATCAAGAGGTTTATTACCAACTATCTTTCGGGTATACGCTGATTAAGCACACTCCTGTGGCTTCCAGCAGGTATTGCTGTGCTAGGTATTTAATGGGCAGTCGCAGGCTCTCAGCTGTCCCTCTTGTTTTTGACCCATAACAGACCATGAAGCACAGATTTGTACAGGCATAAATTGAGAGGGGAATTCGTGTCCATTCTAGATGCTCGAGTAGCCTGTGTACTTGGATTTTAAACTCCTGAAGGAATGTATCTCTTGCCTTTGAACCGTGAGAGATTGTTTCCTAACTTGGCTCAGTAATCAGAACCTTGGTGTGCCATATTCTATGTTTCTGATAGGTTATAAGAAACATAGGTATATAACTAATATGTACTTGTGGAGTGAATGATCGAACCAATGAGTAAGGTAGTCGATCTTTGGGACCAATATTATTCCTCCTCCTGCTCCTCTGCTTCATTTTTGAAAGATAGCATAGACCTCTATTTTAAGATAAGGAACTACAACTTGGATATACACCTGTCTATCACTAGAGAAAACAAAACAGTGTGTTCGTGTGGGGGGGCTATCCGTATATGGATATAAACATGTAATGAGACCCAGAAGCTTTGGGAAATGAGAACTATATAGTTCTGTTTTTCTTTTTAACTCTCCAAGCTGGCTGGCAAACGTGTATTAATAGAATTGGCTCCAGAGGAAAGGGCTTTCATCAGCCGTCGTCTCCGTTCATAGAAAGCCCTTTCCCATTACTTCTCTATTTTAAATCTATCCCCTTGCCCTGGCTGATTGAACCTTCCTGAAATGTGCCAGGCAGAGGATCTCACCTCTCCTCTCTGCTTGCAAATAATAACGTCTTCACATTGTCACGGCCTTTTCTGAAATAGAGACCTTTCATTTATACTCCGCTCCCAGTGGAAATAAATTGATTAACGTCACAGTCTTGTGTTTGGCCACAGACCATTTGAAACAAAGAGCCGCTCATCGCATGTGTCAGGAGAACAGATTGTCCCAGATTTGAGTTCCGTGTGCTCCAAGGACTTGGGGCAAAGGAGCTGTCTTATCACTACATGTTATTGAATCCTAAAGAATCACCAGCTTTCATTTTTCTCCTTTTCGCTTGCGCTCTTCCCTGGAGCCTTCCCAGGCGCCGGACCCTTGATGTGTGGCAATCACCATGGTCTCTCTCGGGGACCCTTCTCCACTGCTCCCTGGTTCACCCAAAGTTCCCATCTCCCTCCGTGTATCTTTTTGCCTTTGGAAATTTTCTGTACCTTACCTTCCACTTCTTACGTATTCTAACTTTTACTTCACCTACTATGTTTCCGTGTAACTTTCCTGCATCCTCCTCCGTCATGGCTGACAGCCTGTTGTGGATTAGCTCCTTCACAGTTTCATACATGTAGGAAGTGTATTCTGGTTCCTGTCACGTCTGACCCTCTCTAATCCCCCTCTCACGCCCATGCCCCTGTCCTCCGTACCGCTCGATTTCCCACTTCACGTCCCTTTCTTTGTTTTCTCTAGACCCCTGAGTTTAACCCCCATCATGTGGGTGACGACGGGTGTTGGAGACTAGTGAGTTCTCGGGGAGTACATAACTAGACAGTGACTTCTGCCCCTGCAGAATTCATCAGTAGCCCATAGTTGAGCAGGGAGAGGTGGTACAGACCCTGTTTTGTGATGGATAAACACCCTGTTCCCAAATCATAGGCTCACTTTGTATTTGTATCCAAGAATTAGCCTGTACAATGCCCTTCTGACCTATAAATTCCATCCGTCATGCCTGATGCTCTCTGTAGACACTAGTTTTCCTATGTGCTGTAGTCTTCCTAACTCTTTCATCCTTTGAATGGAAAGCTTACCTGATTAAACTGACTATTAAGGGCTTCTTCTTCAATGGAAGGTTCTACAGTCTGCCACAGTCCTTGCTACAGGCTCCAGCCTCCACAGCCTTCCTAGACATCATAACCTAGGCACTATTCCTTCTGTACTATTCCTTTCTGATGTATATGGGTAAAAGACAAGAGTCTGTTCTTACTGATAGCCTTTGGCAGCTGGACCTCAGCCCATATTTCGGATTCCCCATCTCAGCGTGTGCTGTACGTGTCCATGGCTCTCCATGCCCAGAACCCTACCCCCACTGGGTCTGTGTCAGTGTCCACATGATCCTCAGCCCCTGCCTGTCTACCTGCTGTCTGCTGTCCCAGGCAGTCCCTACACAGACAGTCCCTACACACCTCTCCCCCTCCTCACTCTGGTACCTGTCGCTCACTTCCCGAGGCGTGTCTTCTATACACTAAAATGTAAAACACTCGGCAGACTGAGCTTTTACATTTGTCTTCTCATTTGTTGGTTCATAATTCAAATGGTCCTGTCCGTGCTTTGTTCTCTGAGCTATCAAGATGACATGGAGATGGGTGGGTGTCCCCAACCTCAGGAAGTTTATGGTCAGCTGTGGAGGCAGGCACACAAGGAAGGGGAGCACAGAGGGAAGTGGGACATAGAACATGGACAAGGACACAAGTTATTTGATGGGGGTGGGGAGGCTCAGGGTATTCTTAACTATGCCAGATGGCAGGGGTGAAAAGAATTAAGCAAGGACACTCTTAATGCGGATCAATAATGAAGCTCGGTTCTAAGCCCAAGAACTGGTGTGTGTTTTGGGGGCAGTCTAAGGCCACACATAAGGATTCAGAGTGATACATTGGATTGTGGCATAGTCCAATCAGACTGCTGTCAAGCCTGGGCCCTTCTCAATCCTCAAATTGCCACCATGCCCAGCCCTGTGTTGCCGGAGGTACTAGGAGGAGAGAGCAGATCTCATCTGTGCTCCAGTGCATCCTTCTCCGCTATGGCCGGCAGCCTGCGGCAGAGGAGGCCCATTGCCAGGTGGCATTTAGATGATCCTGGTTTAGGCTTGTTATCAGGGAAACTCAAGTTCCCTTTTGTGATTCAGGGCCTCACTAATAAAAAGAATTTAGAAATGAGCTCAATAGGAAGCTGGAGGACAATTTTATTAGTTTAGAGAAAAGCAGCAGGGCAGGCAAACTTTAAATCCTAGCAGCTGTCAGAAACGCCAGGGAGTGAGAAGCCATGCAGGTTTACAGAGATGGACAAGCAGCCACATGGCAAGGGGGGGGGGTTTCAGAGAAAGAGTGAAAAAGCCCAGGGTGCACGGGAACCTGCTCTTAACCCTTGGCCAGTGTGAGAAAAGGGAATAAAGAAAAGTACAAGACAGAAAGTTGTAATTTTCTGCGTCCTCAGACACAGGCGGGCTAACGCCCTGTGCTCCCTGCAAGGGCAGCAGGTGTCTCACTGAGGAAGGAGGCAGTGTCTCAGGGATGGGACCCTTACCCCGCCCATCTCCTTCAGGATAGCCAGAAGGCCAGATCTTCCTACCCAGGGCTAGAAATGAAATGTAGAACAAAGACCCCTTCACCTTTTCGTACAACAATTTGAATTCCAAAGCTGACTTTTACCTGCGCAGTGTTTCGTGGGGTGTGGACTGCAGGCTGGAAGCAGGGACTTAAAGCTTTAGCCTGATTCTACAGTACAGCACAAAGCTCCTGTAGCCACAGTGCTTTTTCTGGGCTCTGCTCCATACCAGAGGGTCAGGCTGGAGTAGTGGTGGAGGTGTGGGGGAGGGGAGGGATGATGCTAACAGTTCCTTAGCTGAGCCTCCTGCTTCGGTTTCCTGGCTGACCTCATTTCTCTTGTTGCTCTTCACAGGAAAGTGAAAGCACCTCAGCAAAGCGCTGGAGATCAGGAAGACTGTGTCTGGGTGAGTCCCCTCCTCATCTGCCAGCTCTGTAAAGTCCCTCGTTTATGTGCTGGCATCTAGCACCGTTGTTCAGTCAGGAAGTAGGGCGACACAGCGAAAAGCTCACACACAGTGGATTACCACAACATCCGACAGACAGTCTCCGCCTTTATCTGTAGGAGAAAGGTCAGAATCCTCCTCAGAGTGGTTTTGCCCCACCCCCACTCCAGCCTTGGGGCAGCTGATCTTTGATCTCACTTCCTGAGAGCCTCTGCAGTGGAGAGCAGCCTGCCCTTGGTGTAGTCTGCTTCCTTGGCCTTCCCTAGATCCTGTGGATCACTCCTCTGCTGGGAGACACAGGTACCACTAGTTCTTGAAGTACAGAAGTCCTCTCTGGAGGCTGCTGGGGTGGATGCCAGTGTCCGAGGCAGACCTTTTCTGCAATTATAACTCTTGATTGTCTATTCGTGTAGGGGCTTTGTTTTGGGCTTGGGGGAAAGGGTGGGTGCATGTGTTCCTCAGCAGAAATTCAAACCCCATTGTGCAGAAGAAGCTAAACACCACGTGGAGCCATGCTGTTCCTGGGACTTCCCCTGGTGTTTTCCCAGTGAAACATGGTAGCATGTGACTCGGGTTCCTCTTGACAGTGGTGAGAGCACAGAGATACAGCTCTGCACTGTCGCCCCCAACAGGCTAAAGGATTTTCCCAGTCTTTTTAGGGACCAAGGACCAAACCAGAATTTGTTGCTTCAATATGGAAAAGGTGTTTGGGGACTAGCCAGTATGAGAGGGAGTTGAAGACTCTGTTAAAGACATTTTAACTTAGCCATCTAGTTAGCTTTCAGTTACAGCTTAGGAGATCACTTAGAAGCCTTTTCTTGGAGGCTGGAGAGGTGACTTAGTGATTAAGAGCTCACACTGCTTTTGCAGTGGACCTGAGTTCACTCACCTTCCCTAGCATCGGGGGAATGGTGACACCCTGCATCTCCAGCTCCAGACAAGCCAATGTCCTCTTTTGACCTCCAAGGGCCCCTTCACAGACACACACACAATGCGTAATATATAACACTTTTTCTCTTTGATCTCTGTTTTGAAAAGTGAGATTGTAGGGTGGATCTGGAACCATATTAGCTGGGCGTGTAACCCGAGAAAGTAAAAGCTAGACACACTAGTATTGCTCAGCATTGCACAAGGCCTTCAGTGGGCACTTTTCCTGTGGATGTGGGTTTTTGGTGAAATTCCTAGGAAATTGCAGGTTTATAGCTGGGAATTGGAAGAGGCCTTAGGCAGTGTGAATTGTGCTGGAATCGTTGCTTCTCTGCTGGGAAAAGGCTTCAACCTTCTCCTAGGTAAGGGGTCTTTTCTTTTTCATGTCCCCATAACTTTCCCTGTCTTTGAATTCTCCCTCCTCTGCCATTCAAGAGCTCTGTGCAAATGACTCCATCCTCTGAGCAAAGCCTTATCTGCTCTATGAGGAAAGCATGGTGAAGCATTTTGAGCTTTGGCCTTGAATAGACTTTGGTGTAAGTCTGAGAGCCTGGCACTCCATAGCTTCAGGACTTAAGGGATTTATTTCACAGTGAGGGCTTCATGTGATGACAAATTGGAGGATTATAGAAGCTACCCTGTACTGGAATGCCAGGTAAATATCGGTCTACCGTGCTGCCCTCTACAGGCAAGTTAGTGGTGGTGACTGAAGGACTCTTTACTGCATACACATTTCCAGTTTACAGTCTGAGGAAAGAGCCTGCATTAGAGTCTTTCCACAGTAGGCTATGGCAGGGACTTTTGACCTGGATTAAGACAAGTGCTAAACCTGACCCTTTATCTCGCTCTAAGGATGATGTCTTACCCGTGCGTGGGTTGTTAGGCTTTGGCCCATGTCCTAGAACTTAGCAAGCAGGGTGTGTAGAGGGAAGAAGCCACAGGCTGCAGAGAGAAAGCTGGTGATGTTCATGTGACGCCGATGGCAGGTCATAGGCTGTGTATGTGTGTGATCCTTCTGACAGTATTGACTGTGGTTTTTATTTATCAAGTCTCTCCCACCCCTATCTCATTTATAAACACGCCTAAAGTCGAGTATGTAACCGGTATATCACATAAAGGCAAAGTACTCCTTATGAAATACAAAGTGAATCTAGCCGAATGATTCTGTCTAGAGTAATTAAAATAAAAGGATGTGTGTGTTTGTGTGTGTATGTGTATGTTCATGTGTGTGTCTGTTAGTGTGTATGTACTTGTGTTTGTGTGTGTGTCTATATATATGTGTATTTGTGTGTGTATGTGTCTGTGTGTCTATGAGTGTATGTATGTGTGTGTGTGTGTGTGCAGAAAAAGGCCAGTTACTGATTTTTTATACTGCATCAAAATTGGAGATTTTTGCATATCTTTTTTAGAAATTGTTAGCTTTGACAGTTGTGCTGACTGTGTTATTTTGTGATTTTCATTCTAAGTGACCATTATTTAAAAATCTATCCTCCATAGATCACAAAAGAGACTTGCAAGTCATATTGAGTATTAAGCAAAAGATAATTGTCTGATGTGTATCCCCAAACAATTGTCCAGAGGTTGAGGAGGTAGCTTAGTTGGCAAGGACCTAAGTATGACACCCCCAGAGCCCACAGGGAAAAAAAAGCCTAGTGACATGGCATAGGATTGTAATCTCGGTGTGAAGAGGTGGAGGCAGATAGATGCCAGGCTCCTGGCCACCCACACAGTGGGTGACACCTGAGAGACAGCTGTTGAGGCTGACCTCCGGGCTCCACATGCAACAACATGTATGCACCTCCCTCCACAAACACACATGTGCTGCACAGGAGCGAGAAGGAGAAAGAGAGAGGCAGAGACAGAATTCTTTGGTTAGAGAAATAGTACAGGTTGTATTCTGTAGCTGGAAGTGAACTTTAATGAATCCTGTAAGAAACCCATGTAGTCAGATTATCTTATTTCTTCCCGGTGCTATTTGAACCCAGGATGTTTTCTTTAATGTTTGTTAAATCTTCCCTAGCAAACTCGGGGAGCATTATCTTGGTCTAAGCATTCAATTTAGAAATGCAAAGCAAAGAGCAGAGGAATGACTTGCCCCAGTTTGCTAGATGGCGAGTCTCTTACATTCTATTCCTGTGCTGCCAATCAAACATGGTTATCTTGTATTTGAAGGGGCACGCTAAGGAAGGAGAGAATTCTTCTCTAATGGACTTTACCTGGGGCTCTTGTTAACTTGCTTTCTGATCTTTTCTGCATTTTGTATTCCAGAAAAAGTACCGTCTTTCCAGCCAAGGGTACTTAATAGTATTGCATATTGTGAACTACACAGCTCCATTGTAATTATAATTTCCTCTCTTGTCAGCCCATAAGCTTTCTCTATTTTCTCTAAAGCCAGCTTTCCTTGCCCTCCCACCTCCAAGACTCCATGCTAACAGAAATGCCACTGTCCTTTGTTCTTTGTCCTGAACATACCCCAGGGGACAAGTTTGGCGATCTGCTTTTTACTCCCAGACTATATGCAAATTCCTGCACACTGTAAAAATGCCTCACATTCTCCTCAGAAGCCTAAAGGCTTCCACATAATCTGTTCCTTAAAAGAAAATTAATTGATATTAATTAATCTTTTTCCCCTTGGATGACATTTTTTTTTACTCTTGATCTCTGTGTTAGTAATACATCATTCAGTGTTCTTAATAACAGCTTGTGGTTTTGCCACTTATTCACTGGAGTTATTAAGTGCCCAGAATTTTTCTTCTCAGGATGTGCCTTGTAGGGAAAAATTGCAGGTCTTGTTTGCCAGTCTTCTGCAAGCTACCACAGCCACTGAGTGTTCTGAGCTCTTTGGAACAAGTGCTCTTTCTTCTTCCTTCTCGCTTGACAGTAATTGTGAATTCAGCGTGGTTTAGTGCAACAAATATTAGTCTACTCCATGTCAAAACAAGTGCAAGGGTGTTGTTTGTTGTTGTTTTTAATGTAGGTGTTACTTCTGGTCTCAAATAGTTGTGCCTGTGCTGGGTGAGGCTCAGCTGTGGAGGCTACACTGGCCGGTGAGCACTGTGTTAGACTGTGTTGCAGGTCATTAATGGCGCAGTGCATAAGACTCAGTGGAGAGAGATGTCACAAAGGAACCACACATCGCTAGCATCCTGAAGACCAGGCCAGAGCTCTTGAGAAGGCCGGCAAGCTGGGAAACTACTGGAATGGTCCCTTCCTACCCCTTCTGGCCTCTAAGAACACCCTGGTCCCCATCTCAGGTGCTCAGAGTGGACCATACTTGAAAATGTGTTCGCGATGAGAAACTGATCATTTTCACCCAGATGGGCCAGTGGCGGCGTAATTCTTTAGGGCACCCTTCCCTTCTCTTTATCTTCAGTATGAGTTTTCCCTAAAACCTCTTTGGTGTTCCTGTACATCAGTTCCATCTTCATGATGAACATTTCCACATATTTATTTCTGTTTGCTTCCCAATCCAGTGCTCATGGTGGCACCATGCAGCATTGCTTCCAAAACTCACTTTGCCCTTGAGATGGCCCAGGGAGCTTCACGAACCCAGGCACCTGTGTCTCACCAGGAGACTGTGGTTTAATTAACAAGAGGCACAGAATCAGCTCTCAAATTCTGAAAAGGACCCCTCGGGCAACAGTGAAAATGTCTTACAATCAAACGAGGTGACAGCGGCACAGCTGGATAAACACGTTAGACTCCTTTGGAATCCCGCATGCCCGTGTTGTGGGGTTAGGGTCACATCGCGACGAGGCGTGGCGTTTAAAAACGCGCACGCTGGGCCCAGTGCTGATGCCTGTAATACCAGGACACAGGAGGCTGAGGCAGAGCAACGCAAGTTCCAGGCCAGCTTGGGCTGCATAGAGAGACCAGATGAACAAACGAGACCTCCCAGGGAACTAAATCAGAAAGTGTCTGTGTCAGCAAATGGGGACTGAGAGCTAGAAGCCAACTGCAAGCTTCAGACACAAAAGCAGTCCTGCTTGAAGAAGTGATGGCTCCCTGCCTCTGCCTTTCTCTTGCTCTCCTACCTAGCCTTCATCTCTTGATTTTTCCCCCCTCTCCCCTTCCTTCCTTCCTCCCTCCCTCCCTTCCTCCCTTCTTTCCTTCCTTCCTTCCTTCATTTAAAAGCAGAGTTGGAGCTTATGAAAAAGCAGTTTTAATACAGACTCAAACATGGGCCTTCAGATAGGTTAGATGATG
The DNA here is from genome assembly GCA_026225945.1 of Cricetomys ansorgei. NCBI lineage: Eukaryota > Metazoa > Chordata > Mammalia > Rodentia > Nesomyidae > Cricetomys > Cricetomys ansorgei. Next base: position 6,814,834 of record JAMJFZ010001203.1, read on the forward strand.
GGAAGGTAGAAGGAGAGGGGGGTGGGAGATGATAAAGAATACCCTAGACAGTCAGGGCTTCTAAGTCAAGACAATTGCAGGATTTTCCACAGGTACGCGCCATGGCGTATTAGGTAACCAGTGATTCTACATTGTGAAATAATTGGCTTTGGAATAAAATTCTCCTTTGGGAATAAAATTGCAGTCCTTTCTTAGAATGCTGGAAGGGACTTGACTAGTTTTCTTCTGTGGCCTTGAGATCTCTCCAGAAGCTCATAGGAAGAGACAAATGCTGGTGTCAACATCATAAACTCAGAGGTAACTAACTGTTCTGTATCCTGGAACCTGAAAATAGAATTCTATCTTAAAAAATACTGCCTGAAATAGTACCTCGCCCTTTGTCAACCCTCCGCTGATTTGGGGGAAAATAAAAGAAAAAAAAAAAGGTACATAAAGATAGTTCAGCTATAATAGGAGTCACATCTGGGTTCCACCCCAGAACAGATCGGGAAGAAGTCTTGCTGGGGACAGGGGGGCAGGAAGGCTTCCCGTCTTAGGAGAGGCAGACAGCGGCAGACATTTGAAAGGAGAGTATCTCAGTCATGAGGAGTTTCTTGGAAGTGTGCTCCAGGCAACGAGAGTGGGACAGTCCTTTCCTGAGGACGCTTCATCCCCTGTGTGGAGATGACAGCTGCTGACCTCTGAGCAGCTTCTCTACGAATAAAGACCGGGGTCGAAAAGAGGAACTCAGCTTAGAGCTGGGGAACGCTGTACAAGTGGACTTCCTAGAAACTTAAAGGTTGACTTCCAGGGGCCAGTTTTTGTTCTCTTTGCTTCAAAAGTCCGGAGCCATTTCTTAAGTGTTGAGAAGTCTGACGATGCTCTGGCTGTTACTGCCAGCCTTCGAGTACGTATCTTGGGGAGTCAGGGTTCTGTTTTTTAAACCTGAAACTTCCTGCACTTGACGATAGATTTGCAGCTACTGTTCATTTTGTTTCTAAATCAGTGTTAATTTCGTCCTCCTCCCCTCCCTTCCTCCTCCTCCTCTTTTGGTTTTTGAAAATAGGGTTTCTGTGTTATAACTCTAGCTGTCCTGGAACTCACTCTGTAGACCAGACTGGCCGTGAACTCACAGAGACCCGCCTGCCTCTGCCTCCTGAGTGCTGGGTTAAAAGCATGTGCCACCACCACCTGGCTTAATCTTCTTCTCATGTCAGTGCTACCTATCCATCTTTCTATGTCTATATATACATGTATATGTATTTATATACAGATATACGTATATAAATTTATACATATATAGCTGTATATGTAAAAATATATATGTATACGTGTATATAGATATACATATATGTAGATATAGATAGACATTTTTTCTTTTGGTTTTCTTGAGACAGGGCATCTCTTTCCTAACTCTGTCTGTCCTGGAACTTGCTCTGTAGACCAGGCTTGTCTTGCAATCTGCCTGCCTCTACCTCCCAAGTCCTGGGATCAAAGGCATGCACCATCACTGCCCGGCTCCAGCAGGCGAGAATTCGGTGGTGAGGAAGACACAAGTAGAAACTAGACATCATGATATTCTCCATCAGCTCAAAGAGGCGTGTGGTTTCCCAACTCTTTCATTTTCCCTTTGGAATCAGAGCAGTTCCAGGTAGAGTGTGGGGCCTGAAAGCTTCTTGGTAGTACATCACTGTGTGTTACACGCTGGTTCTTCGAACCCCCCTCCCCTGACTGCTACCCCATAATTCTACCAATCAGCAAGTCTCACCGGCTCTTCTGAAATGTTTGCGGATATGAGCAGTTCTTCTGCTCACTGCTACCTCACTGGTTCAAGCCCTTGCCATCAGTCCTGGGCTTACCTCTGTGCTCTTGTAACTCTGTGCACTTCTTGCATACTTGCTTGGCTATGTAGTTCATTTTCTTTGGAGAGATTTGCAGATTCCCCTTTTCAAATTTCATATAACCCTCTTGCCTGTCCCCCTACCAAAGGATACCATTTCAATGTAAACAAAGTTTAAATGATTTAGCCTCTAATCTCTGTGTATTTTATTCATAGTTTAGCTTGGGCAATATTAGAGCCTTACACTTAGTTTTCCTTTAAATGGTTTAGAGGGTCCTCCCCCAAAGCATCTCTTCTCTTTCTCTTTGGTTCTCATAATTCTCAAATATTGAAGCAAAGTAAAGAATGGGTAGTCTGTGTGGCTATCAATCTTGTAAGTCCTGACTAGCTCAGGACTTACCAAAGTCTTAAGAAATAAATGATTTACCTAGGTATCAAGTTCCTGCAGATTCTGATCAAATAAGTCTTTGGGAAGCTGAGAATTTATATTCCTCTCATCTGGGGGGTGAGGGATGTTGTCTAGTATTGAACCTTCTGAGTCAGCAAACTATCTTGTTCTTTTAACTGAAGTGGTAGGTCCCTTCTTGAGACCTTGGAATGGGAGATGAGTAGGCCACCCTAACTAACAACTGGCCTACGTAGCTTGCTTCCTGATTCACTGAGGTCTCTAACAACACTTAAGTCCTCTGAGGAGCTTCCCCTGTCCGTCTCATCTTCAGTATCTCCCAGTGTACCCTGTTCTGCTCAAATACATTATGCCACTGTTTTTTTTGCCCAGGTCTCCTCACTGTCTGAAAATTGTGTATTCCAGCTTGCTTCCATTTTTCTTTTGGATCAGAGAATGGAGCTTGATTATCTCAGTTGCTGCTTCTCTTCATCCTTGTGAAGGGCAGTGTTTAAACCATCTAGTCATCAATGTAGCCATCAAATGTAGTAACAGGAAGTAATTACCACAAGCCGAACTGACCACAGGGAGGACCGTTCCTTCATGGTACGTCTCGCACCTAACGAAAGGCTGGTATGTGATCATACTGAATAATGAGTGAGAACCTAAAGTAAACACAAACACACAGAAGAAATGCTAAGTTAAACACGAGTTCATCAAGTTTCCAATAAGCAGCTGGTTAATGTTACTTTATCTAAAGGTAATCAGGATGTCTTACTTTTCTGTCTATTTTTAAAAAATGTAAATTTTAGACTTATATTCTGGTCAGTAAGAAATGGAACGTGTTTTGATATCAACTCACCAATAGCAGTCCTTTTAGATTATTTTATTTTTGCAGTTTTTTTCCTCTTGACTGGAGGCTGCTGAAGATGATCGTTAGCTCAGAAACCATTGTGCACGGACACCTTCCAACACAGGTGGAGGCGTTATTGAGGAAGAATGGGCCATCAGTCTGTCCGTCTCCACTCTCATTTTTGTTCAAATGGTGTCAGAACCACAAATTTCAGTCCCTGAGCTTTCTTCTTAAGTCACCTTGGATAATGGCTGGGTTTTTTTGTTCATTTCTTTGAGAAGAATTGGGCTATTCACCTGTACGCTGTCCGAATGGCTATTGCAGATTTGGTCATTTCAACATCCTTGATAGAGTTGGCTTTTTTTTTTTTCCTTCTCATCTCAAGCTGGGGAAAAATGTCTCACATATTCTTTGACTGTCATTTTACTCTGTAAATGTCAGCTTACAGGAACTGCGCTTTTGTGACTTGGCTATAATTGCCTTAATCATGGAAGGCAAAGGAGAGGGAGAGGGAATAAACTAATTTTGTTGGTAATAATTTGTCTTGGAGCTGGAGAGATGACTCAGCTGGTAAAGTATTAGCCAAGGATGTGAATCGAGTCCTCTGAATGAGATCTGGGCCAATGAGAAACCCTGTCTCAATAGATAGGTGTGTAGGTAGATAGGTAGACGGTAACTAAGGAACACCCAAGTTATCCCAGGCTTCCATCTGCATATACACATCTGCACAAATTTATGTGCATACACACAGACACACACATACACAGACACACACATAAACATACACACACAGAAACACACACATACACATACACACATACACACACACACACACACACACATAAACACACACATACACACACATACACACACATAAACATACACATACACACACATACACACACATAAACATACACAGACTCACACATACACAGACACACACAGACACACACATACACACACATACACACACACATACACACACACATAAACACACATATACACACATAAACATACACATACACACACATAAACATACACAGACACACATAAACATACACAGACACACACATACACACACAGACACACACATACACACACACATACACACATACACAGACACACATACACACATACACAGACACACACACACACATACACACACATACACACATACACAGACACACACAGAAACACACACACACATACACACACATAAACATACACACACATACACACACATAAACATACACACACATACACACACATACACAGACACACACATACACAGACACACACAGACACACACATACACACACACATACACACACACATACACACACACATACACACATACATACACACACACATACACATATACACACATAAACACATACACAGACACACACATACACACATACACACACACACACAAACACACACATACATATACACACACATACACACATGTACACACATACACACATACATACACACATACACACACACATATACACACAGAGTCTGTTTATGGTCCAGGTCCTTTGAAAGAATAGCTACATAAACGCTTTGCCTGGGTCTTTCTTTGTTACTAAAGTCAGGTTCTCAGACCCACGTTCTTCTGTAACCATTAGGTTAAATATCATCTAGCTCGAGTCTTTGTTCTGGGAGAGGGTGGGCTCTTAAACAGACTGTCCTTGGATTATAACAGTAGGCCCTTCTAGGTTTCCGTTAACAGATCTTAAGTATAGGCCACACGATCATGGAAAGGGGTAGGAAGGAAAATCTCTCTGTGTTTAACTGATTCTCATTGACCCTGAGGATGGGAGGACAAGTGGCTGTCTTATTTTCTCCTTGGGAACGGAACTCTCTCTTTAGCCTCTGTCTGTGGCCCTTCTTTCCATCTTCCCTCTGTGCCTTGCCAGTGCTTGTGACATGTCAGGATGAATGTCCCTTACCCTGACTGGAGACAACCTGGCTCTTAGCGGGCCAAGGCTGACATGCTCGTGATGGGAAGCTCGAATCTTAGAGTAGGAAAGTGGTCGCCTTTCTCTCTTTTCTACTCGCCTGTGCTGTGAAAGATGCACATCTCAGTGTCTTCATGGGAAACAGGCTTGGCAAGGCCCGCTTGTTTCTTCCTGTTTTGCATTTCTCTAATACTTAACTGAGAATCAGACTCATACTGTCCACCTAGGTTCCCAGTAGTGAAGAAACAGGGAAATCCTCTTGGTTTCTGACCTCAGTCAAGTTTATATATTTACCTGTAGATTCTCAGAGATGAATGGGAACTGCTCAGCCACTAATAAAGCTGTTTTGACTTTCAAGCTTTGACTTCCACTGTTTAGGTCTGAGTTTTGAGGGAGGCTGATAGGCAACCTGGACTTCAGACAGCTTTCTCTGCCTCCAAGGGGATCACTTGCTATGTGAGATGCATACTTATGTTTGCGTGTAGGCTGTACATACTTATGTTTGCGTGTAGGCTGTACATACTTACGTTTGTGTGTAGCCTGTACATATGTTTGTGTGTAGGCTGCATAAAATTATGTTCGTTTGTAGGCTATACCTACTTGTGTTTGTGTGTAGGCTGTACATATGTTTGTGTGTAGGCTGTACATATGTTTGTGTGTAGGTAGTACATACTTATGTTTATGTGTAGGCTGCACATATGTTTATAGGCTGCACATACGTTTGTGTGTAGGCGGCACATACTTACGTTTGTGTGTAGGAAGTACATACTTATGTTTGTAGGCTGCACATACTTAACGTTTGTGTGTAGGCTGTATATTTGGTTTGTCTCTGGGAAATGTGGCAAGGACAATAGAATGGCAGAATACACACCTTTGTGCACCATGCTACTTGGTTCATTCTTGTGGGTAAGATGTCACTCTTGTAGGACAGATCGGATAGTCGTGATGAGGACAGACCGTGACTGCAAATGGAAAGTGGCAGTTTTTAGTATACTGTCTTGCTGTGCAGTGAAAACTGTGCAGTTTCCCCATCAGAGCACACCGAGTCTCACTTTGGTGATACTAACAGTGCTCTGGAACCTTCAGGAGCTATCACACTGAAATACATATCTTTACTTGACTTCCTAAAATGTAGGGCGCTATCTGGTCCCCAGGAACCTGGCGTGCTTCCAAGAAAAGCATAGAAAAGGCCTCTCGCCATCATAAGACAGGTGGTTTCCATGGCCACTGATGCAGGAAGCCTCCAGCATCTTAGCAAATAGACTTAAGCTTTTAGGAAGGTTTGAAAAACAATTGTATTTGCTTGAGAATGTTGTAGGATGGCTTTATAAGGAAGTGTCATTAGAGTCCACCTTCTTCTCCCATTCTAGAGCTGGGAGGTTACACAGCCACCCACAGATGCATGCTTTCCAGTCGGTAGCATTAACCAACCCTGGCTGGGTAAGAGAGCTGTGGCATACCTTTTGGGGAGCTAAGTATTACACTAAGCAGTAGCCTCTCAAGTGAAAGCAATTGCATCAGCTATTAGAGTGGGAACATCAATAGGGAGCTAATAAAATCTTACAGAATGAAAAATGGCTGGAAACATGCATTTAAGCAAATCAAAAGCTGGCAGGGAAATCCCAGGAGCGGTGAATGGCCAGAGGATGTTGTGAGGGAAGGTAGCTGTAACCAAGGGGCTCTGTGGTTAGCGGGGGATTTGCCTGTTCCCCTGACAGCGACACGGCTTTCGTCATCCTTACTCAAAACCATGCTCAAAAGCAGCTCTGTGTTTTCTTGCTTTGTGCAGAATTTCATAGGAGTAAGTACCCCTAGGGAAAATTTTAATTGTCTCCTTATTTCTCCTCATATTAATTCTTGTACAGTTAAAAATTAACACTACTGTGGATTTACAGAGTTTGCTCATTAGTAATAAGCTTGACATTTACTAATACAAAAGTATGAATAAACCCACTAATTTAAAAATTATGTCACAATCAGAATGTTCCCATGGAAGCTAGAAGCCCAGAGAAAAATGTGGTCTTTAGATATTTATTAGCAAGATGATTAGTCAGGGGATTACCACAGAACGTGTTATGTCAACGCTGGGCCTTTCTTACTCATGCTCCTCACCGAAAAAGTTCAGGTGGTGGCAGATACATGTGTGAGCACATCTCAGTCTGAAATGGGCGGAACCATTTAGGGCTGCTGTGAACGGTGACCGTGGAGCATAGTCTAAAGCCTGAGTCTGGAATGAAAACTAGGCCTGTGTTCAATAGATATATATTCATCACACATAGTGCTATGTTTCCCAGAGACAATAGCTTTCAAGTATATAATGTGTGTGTGTGTATGTATGTATATATATGTATATATATATATATATGTATTTGTATGTATACATGTGTGTGTGTGCATATATACATATATGTGTATAAATGTGTGTGTATATATACATATATGTGTATATGTGTGTGTATATATGTATGTATACATGTATGTGTATATATTCATATTTGTATATACATGCACATATGTGTATATATGTCTGTGTATGTATATACATATATGTGTATATATGTGTGTGTGTATCTATATGTATGTATACATATATGTATGTATACACATATGTATATACATACATATATGTGTACACACACACCAGCCATATTCATTCCCATACTCTGAAATTCCCCCCCCATCTCTCTTCCCTGCCCTGCTTCTTTCCCCAGTCTTCACTGTGCTTTTGTCTTAAAGCTACATCTGTATACATATCAGTGATCCACAAGTGAGAGAAAGCGTGGTATCTGTCTCTCTGCGACTGGCTCATTTCTCTTTACGACACGATCCCCATTTGCATAAACTTTCCAATGAATGCCATAATTACATGAAAGCAGATGTCAGAGATTAGCATCCAGATCTCTCTTCGGCACGTTGAGGTCCAGTTTCCACGTGACTGTTGGGGATACGGGCTTTCCTCCAATGTGTGATGTCACATATTTTCATGTGCCAAGTGGCTGTAGCTGTGTGAGTTTAATTGTGGGGCCTCTGTTGTGTCCCACTAATGCATGTGTTTGCCCGTGTGCCAGGGCCGTGTCGTTTTAGTTGCCGTAACTCTGCGGTATAACCTAATCCATATGACGATGATGTGTGCCCGGTATTGGGTTGGCTGAAATACTTTGCCCTTCTGGGTGAATTTTTGGATTATTTTCCAGTGTTGTGTCAAATGTCACTTAATGCAAATTGCAGTAATTCTTTAGAACGCTTTAGTGATGCGGAAATTTCTGACTACTCAGCCCCTCTGTGACCATAGGAGGCCGTTCACTTTTCTAAGATCTTCAATTTCCTCTGTGTTTAAAGATCAACTGCCATTGTAGAGATCTTCTTCCAAATTATTATTATTGTTATTGTTATTTTGGATTTTCAAGACAGGATTTCTCTGTGTAGGCCTGGCTCTCCTCGAACTCCCTGAGACTCAGAGCTCTGCCGGCCTCCGCATACCAAATGCTGGGACTAAAGTCTCGAATCGCCACCGCCTGGCTGAAGTCTTTACTTCTTTGTTCAGGTGTATTAAGTATCTTACTCGTTTTGGGAGCTGTAGTGACTAAGCTTTTTTGATCTCTTTCTTGCTTTGTTCGTTACTGGTATGTGGAAATGCCCTTGATACTGATTCTGTATGCTGCTGATTTGCTGAAAGTGTTTATCAGATCTAAGTTTTCTGGTGGAGTCCATAGGTCCCTGATGCTCACGATCATATTCGCAAATAGGGGTACTTTGACCGCTTCCCCCCCTTCGGTACCACTTTTACTGCACTTGTTAGAACATCGAGGCGATTAGCATTGTGAGCGATGACTGAAGTGTATGCATTACTTCCTTTCATTTGTCGTTTCTGCAACGTTTGGTTTACTCCTGATCCTGGCTTCTTGGTTTGATGTCCTGGCCTGGTTTATTCCATCCTGTGCCCTGCTCTTCAGTATGCTGGCTTGCTTCAGTTACGTGCTGAAGTGCAGGCTTCTTCGTCACCAGTTCTCTTTGTTTATGTTCATCATGGAGAGTGTCTCCCCCATTTCTGAAGCATGGCTTTGATGAGTAATCTTGACTGACAACCACCGTCATTCAGAGCATAACATTCATAATTGTGTGCCCTTTGGTTTAGAGGATTTCTGTTGAGAACCTGGCAGTCGTTCTGCTAGGTTTGCCTTTATATGTGAATTGGCACCCTTGAAGTTATGAATACATTTTTTGGCTCATATATTTAGACCTTCAATGATAATATAACATGGGAAACTTTTCTTTAAGTCTTTTTTAGTTAGCTTTCTTAGTGTCTCTGCTATCTGGGTGGCCATCTCTTTCTTAGACCTGGGATAATGTTTACTAGGTTTTGTTGAGTATATTTTCCATGCCTTTAGTTGGAATAGCTTTTACCTCTTCAATGTCCATGATTCACGCACTTCATCTTTTACTGGTGTCCCTTAAATCTTAAAAGTTCTATCCATACTTTCTTCATTTATTCTTGTAAGTTGCTAAATGTTCTAACTCATCTACCTAGTCTCAAGCCCTGTTATCTTTTATTTCATCTATCGGTGACAGTGTTTTTTAACGTTTGATTTACTGAGCTATTCATTTCCAAATTTTAATTTTCGATTATTTTATTCAATTTTAAATAATTTTCAGTAGTTCTAATTCTTTATTGAATTTCTTTCTCGTATGCTGCATTGACTTCCCTATTTCATTTAGCAATTTGTTTATCTTTGAATTCATTCCAGAGTTTATTCCCATCCTCTTTGATTTTGATGAACATTCTTGAAATTAAGTATTGTTGCGAATCCCTTGGGATCTCATCTGTTCTCGTTGGAGTACATTACTGTGGGATTGGCGACCTTTGGAGGAGCGGCATCACCTTGATGTTTCATGTTTCTTGTGTTTTTGTGTTGAGATTTGCATAGATGGCAGTAGGCCACTGGTGGGGTTTAAGAGATCCCTCAAGTTCTTCCTGTGGAAACGCTTTCAGTGTCCATGTGTGACCGCGAAGTGAGGCCGATGTGTTGTTCCACTTTGCAGGACCAGCGAGCGGTGTCTCCCAGTAGTTAAGCTGTCAGTCCGTATGATCAGAATGCCTCGTTCAGTCTCCAGTGAAAGGAGAACAGTATCTGTAGAATCTAACTGGCCACTGGACACGCCCAGCAAGAAAATGCTGTCTAGCCATCTAGATAAAACTGTGGAGTGAAGGGGCAAACATAGTATGGTGTTCATGGATACTTAAAACTAAGGGTAAGAATAGAAGGGAGGTAAGCAGAGGAAGACTGAGGATCAGCGTCAGAGCAAGGGATCAAAACACAAGAAGTAAATTCAAGGGGTGAGCAATAAAGAGGAAGTGGCATGCAGAAGCAAGCAGACCAGAATTATTCCAGCACTCGGGAGGCTGAAGCTGTGACTCCCAGCCAACCTGTCTTCCTTGGAAAAGCTGAACATAAAAATATGGGTGGCGGTGATGAAGAGGTGTGGAAGGGGCAGAGCTTGTTCACCAACTCAAAATGAGGGATCAAACAGGCATGCCTTGGGGTGCTGAGCCTGTGCGGCTCGTCACCTGGGCAGCGAGCCACGCTGTCTCTGTTCAGCATGTTACGGGAGTGGAGGGAAGATGCCTGTGGGGGTTAATGCTGAGCGCTGCCTTACAGGGCCTCAGGTTTCAGAGGATAGGCCCCCAGCTGTGCTGCGGGTTCTATGCAGGGAAGGACCTTTGCTACCTACCTATCTGTTTAGCAGAGGTCTTTAAAAGAAATGGCCTCTCATCTCTGCACCAATGTAGAGTTGAGAAGACATGCTTTCTTGGCACCACATCTGTCTTACCCCAGGAGGGGAGGCATCAGGCATGGCTTCTCTCCCCTTTCGTTTTCATCCCCAACTTCCCCTCCCCATTGCTGCTCCTCTCTCCCCTCCCTCCTCCATTTGCTATTAAAACCGTGATGCAAATTCTCTGAGGTTCTCTGTCCATCTTAAGCCTAATTAGAACCCTCCGTGGTTGCACTCACTCTCGCTGGCAGGAGAGCCCACCTCTGAGCATGGCTGCTACCAAGGTTTATTACCCAGTTGGTTTACGACTGTCTTTCCTGAAAAATAGCATTTGCTCGCCATACAGTGATGCCAGCGGACTGGTGACTGGCATTCGCCAGGTTCTTTGTAAGGTCCCCCTGGAGGATGTGATGCAGTCAGTGAGTCGGGGTTGTTGGAAGTGAAAGCTACCATGTCCACGCCATGTGTGCCTTCCAAGAACCCAAGCAGCTCACCAAGTGCCTTCTACTTTCTTAACCAGAGATCTGAGCTACTGGGAAAACGTGTTTAGAACAGTAAACGTTTGTTCCTGGGCTATGTGGCAGGAGTCCTGAACAGTGTGGTCTTAGAACTGTGAAGGAGCCTGGTGAGTGAGAGCCTGTCATGGACCTTGTGGCAGCTTTTTGTGCAGCAGCATCCTGTGGCTGCTGACTTGAATCAGGATAGGGCTGGGGCTGGGGCTGGGGCTGGAGCTGGATAGCACATTTCTGTGTTGTCAGCTGCCTGTCCAGGGATTGTTGCACGGAGCCGGTGGTGTGGCACAGAAAAGCAAGGACAAAGGTGGGAGTTAAGTCATGCCAACAGAGATCCTATCCTAGCAGGGCTGTCAGAATGAGGGTCATCTAAACAAGGTCATTTAGAACTGGCTTAAAACTTGAGAAACGTTAAAACCATCTTTATCTGTTGCTATCTTGAGGAGCAGTGGTCCTTTGTGTTTGTCAGTGAGTCAGGATTCAACTGTAAAGTGCCTTCAAGACAGCAGAGCCTGAGTTTCAGTGTTGGGAGAACACTCTCCACCTTTTCCCTCAGGCCCAACTCGGTTCTCAGCCCACATACACTCAGTGACTCCTTGTCAGCCTTCCGATTATGATGTCACAGTTCTCAGCCTACTTGGCAGTAAAGGTTGCAGTAAATCAGACTCAGCAACAACACACCCTTGAGGAGGCTTGCTCCCAGATGACTTGCTTCTCTGATGTCATGAGAGGAACCAGAAGAGCTTGATGGTGCCCTTGGCCTGCCCATTGGACACTCACGAGACCTCCACCATGGACTCTGACTGAACTCGATAGCCATGCGAAGGCAGACGTACTAAATCTGTGAGCAGAGCCTACTGTGCACTCCAAAAACAGCTCCTCACATGACATCGTGCCTTGTGGTTTTGTTTGTTCTTCCTCATGTCACCGTGCCGTTTTCTACGCTCACCCCCCCTGTAGTGAGCAGTCTTTCACAATAAATTGAATTTCTCTAAGTTACTACACCAGTGTTCTAGCTGCTTGTATATCATGGTTGGTGTCCTCTACACTCAGCGTGTGGGGTGTCCTTGCCAGCATCATGTAAATGCTGGCACCCATGCTCCTTTATAAAACCAAAACAGAAGGGTTCCTTGAACACTGAACACATCTTCATGGCCAGGAGGAAGCAGCTGCAGGGGACACAGTAGAGTTCCACTCGCAGGAGACAGGACGGGCACTGCTCCTACGCTCTGCTGCTACCAATCTCTTCAGCCATCTCTCTCCAGGCCGTCATGTCTCCCTCTCTCCAGGCTGTCATGTCTCCCTGACTTCTTGAAGCAGTACTCGGTGGCCACCGTGGTTTATGGAGAAGCTCTAAGCTTTTAGTTAAACACAAGTGGGCTCTGTCATGTCACCTCACTTCCGTGGGTTTTGCCTGACTCTCTACGGGCTGTATACACTGATAGTGTCGGAACAAACTCGTGCAGGTCAAGCGCTCTGTACAGGCCCTGGCACATGGCAGTGTTCAGACAGTACCTGTTGGTATGAGGTTCTCTTTCCACTGAGAAACGTTAGGAAGACTGGGAAGAGATGGACTTGGAGTCTGTCACCTTTCCCCCTGTTAACTGTAGAGATAACTGTATCACGACTTCCTATGGGGAAGGAAAAATATTTTCTGTCTCCTGTAGATTTGGTATGTCTTACTTTGGTACTCAAAAACTATAGATGACAATCAGTATTTTTCTAGCATCTTCTGTGTTGAGACAATAAGCTGACCACAGTGGGAGTGTCAAGAAAGGTGTGTATACCCACAGATCACCCAAATAGCTCTGGAGCTTATTTGTCTTTCAAGGTCAGAAAGAGATCAAAAGTAGCAATAAGAAGATGACCAATTAGTAGTGTTCCCTTTGAGAAGTCACAGCTCCAGGAAGCCCTTTTAAAAGCAAAGATAAGAACAGAGAAGGAGGTAACAGAATGAAACAGTGAGACATTATTATGGGGGAGGTAGTAGCCAGTATGTAAATGAGCAGGACCACACAGGAAAGCTGTTTGAGTCAGTGTGAATCATGGAGGGGGAGTGAATGCATAATAACCACCCTGCAAACTCCTGCTCTCCTGCAGAAGCCTGCCTGTAGACAGAGCATCCCACCTGGCCGGAACAGTGGGATCACATGATGGGATTCAGGCGTGGGTCTCGGTCTGCTTGCTCATTAGCGTTTGATGATGCTCATTGGTAGGCAGCCTGAGCCTCATTACTGTTCATAACAGTAATCTAATAATTAAAAGTTTTCCATGGCTAACTGGCGACAGATAGGATTGAGAGGGTAATAAGATGGGTAGGAACGGAGATCTCCTGATGAGTGCCTGTTGCAGTAGAGGATGAAGAAATGAAGGAGGGAAGAAAGGAGTAGAGAGGGGAGACTCCCATTATTACTCCCAGAGCTGAGCTGATCCTATTGTCTGTGGTGCAGGGAGATGGGAACTTCTGAGAGAGTGAAAGAGCAGAAATCCCTAGGAGGGAGCCGCAGAGGATGGGGCATTCTAAGTCGTCCACTATGGCAGAAGACAGGCTGAGACTCAGAATGCATTCAAGTTCCTGTTTTGCAACAGAAATTGGTCCCAATAAGGAAGCTCAATGTCCAGACCCTTGAATGAGAGCCTGTCTTGAGTATTGCTGTAGAAGTAGGGCTTGCCCTTGATGATTTTAGTGGGGATAAAACCAGAGGCCAGGATTTGATTGTCATGATCTCATTTAAATGACATCAGAGACTAGAAGAACTCAGTGGGTAGGAGGTGTATGATGGCTTCGGAGTCGAGGACTTGGATGCAGACTTTGCTGTTTTCAAGTGGGCTTTCCATCTTTTCATAGACAAGGGTTAAAAAGATATTTTCGTAAGTTTTAAACTTATCCCTACGCTAGGCTGTATCTATCACCTGTGTAACACTGCTAAGTAGTTAATTCATCGGTCATGTGCCTTGCGTATAGCACAGTTAGAAATTGCCAAGCATAGTTGAACACTTGAAGAGGAAGAGAGCTATACAAGTGACACATAGCTGTACTTGATGCTATAATTAGCCCTACACTGTCTTAGCAAAACCCTGTGAGTGGCAGTGCCTTGTCATACACAAAAACAATGCATTAAGTCCATATCAGTCAGAAATCCATAGAATAATCTTTCCTGTGTGCAGATAGTAACCTCATTATATTAATTAGTATATAAACTTTATTTTTCAGTATCAGTGGTCAAAATATAAAGTAGATACACTTACGCTTTGGTATTTATTAATTTTTAACTTTTAAGAATATATAAAAAAGTAAGACCCCCAGTGTCTCTCAACCTCTGAGACACCCATACATTGATTAAAGACTCTAGCTTGTGGCTTCAGCCGCCAGATGAGTGTAGCTGACTTAACATCGATGCTGTGAGTTTTTGATCCCAGTTGTGGTTGCAGCCTCTCTGGGAGAGGGAACCTCTCTGGTTCTGGGAGAAGATGAAAGCCTACTGGAAAGAGAACAGAATTGACACCAAAATTATGAGGACGATTATCAATCTAATTTAGATGGTGTGTGACCTGGAGAATTGAAAACATGTCAAAGAAAAACTGTATATGTTTACTATATAAAGTATTGTATGTAGAACCTTATGTACTGTATATACATTAGAGTAGTACACTGTATCATACTGTATTGATAGTATAAAGATTCCGTTAAGGCATACATATGTGTTTACATGTGTATTTATACATGCACATAACACCAGAATATGAGCGTCTTTAAATCAGAGTTTTAGAAATATTTAGGATATTAAATACTGTATAGGACAAAGTACTTTCATTTATCTAAAAAGAAGTGTAGTTGTACATCTACGGGCAGCTCACCAAGGAAGACATGGTGACACATTCATACATGCAAACCCTGCCAGACCTCAGCAGAGGGAACCACTATCAATGCAAGTGCCATACAGGACAGTGGAACCCTGAGTATCTGAGCTCAGGTGTTTTTATTGATTCAGAACTCCTTAGGTGCAGATCGTAAGCAATCAAACATCCCCCACAGAAATCCATCACCTGCAGACAATACAAAACTCCAAGACCTAGGCAGACCCTCACCCAACAGTGCACAGAATAATATTTTAAACACAACTAAAAATAAACTTCTACAACAAAGAAGAAATATTTTATCTTAATGAGTTGATATCCTACGTTCTTTTTAAAAGTGTAAGTAAGGAAAATAAAGATTGAAATTACATTAAGAAGATATAGTAGATATGCTTTTTTTTGCACAAATTCAGACAAATTTCCAGTTATCCCCCCCCCCCACTGCCTTTTGTAATCTTTTAGAGGAATCTAAGGGTGTCCTTTATGGAATTTTGACATATGTGTAGGTTAAGAATGTTTTTATTTTCATTATATAAATTTTAACGTTTATCTCCTGCCATTTATTTATGACCCTTGATTGGTTTCCCAGTCAATGAAACGCGTCTCAGAGGCTGGCCAGCTCACAGTGTAGTGTTGCTCAGTAAGAGGACAGGCCATGTTTCCTGTTAAGGCTAGTCTTGGGATCCATTAGCCAGCAGCTTCCAAGCGCATGAGCATTCTTGGCTCACAGTTGAGCCCTTAGTTTTCAGACACACTGGAGTAGACATTCTCCCAGCCATTAGAAAAGTCCGGGACATGGCTTCTGAGGGCTGCTGAAGGGTTAATCTAGACTATTGTCATTCACTGAGTATTGTCAGGAGATTGTTTTATTTTTCACAGGAAACCTTAGCACTCCCAGCTCTAATGGAATAACATCTTTAATTTTCTAGTTTAAAGAAAATAGTCTTTTTTTTTTTTTATTAAATTCTTTTAACAAAAGGAGCAGCATTTCTTTTTTATCCTGTTTGGGTTCCTGGTTGCCTAGGAGACATTAGTGTTCACGGTAGATTGCTTCAGCTAGGACATTTTGAAGAAGTCATTTCCCTCTATATTGTGTTCTAAGTAATGGCAATTTGTATAACAGATTTGGAGAATTAGAGAATACCCAATATTGACAAAAGTTATATGGAAATGGGCCGTCTTCCCTATATGACTGTTGACTACAAAATATTATAAAAATGTCCTGAGAGCTATTGAGACATTGATTTCCGTATCCTCGATAGTTCAGAATCTTCTGAACATGGTAATTTTTAAATCTAGGAATTGTCATGAGTGACAAAAATCAGAGGGGACTCTGAAGGCCAATGTGCCAAGTGCCTGCTTTGTAGGGCCGTCCAGAGGTTTAAGGGTGTGACAATCCATCCCTTTATGATAGTAACAGTACCAAGTTCCTTACCAGCAGTAAGTTTTCCACTAATTGACTTTTAACTCTTCTCTATTAAAAAATATTCATGGCTGCTTTTTGCTGGGGTAAAAAAGTAACTCTTAACCAAATACTTACTAGGTGCTGAGTAGGGTCCGTGGAGGAAGGTATTGGTGCCCTGTATCACAGAGGAAGCAGCCAAGGAGCATGCCACATTCATCCAATGCACTGAGAAAGAACAGCTCTTGCACTCCGGTCTGTCTGACCTTGGGGCTGTGTTTATCTCCTTTTTGTAGAGGTTTTGTTGGAGTTAGAGTATGCTAAAGTCTAAGATTCTTGTCCTTTCGAAAGCCTGGCATAGCTAGCATTCTGGAGAAGTGCTTGTGGAAATATACCATCTTTGCATTCATTCTGGAGAGAGGATGCACTATAGGGGATAAGGAGATATTAACTGTGAGATGAGATTCTGTGACTTCCTGGTGGTCAGTGGGTCAGAATGTCTCATCTTTATGAGTTTGGTCAAGTGATTCCTGGAAGTCCTGAAGTTCCCAGTCTGGGTCATGGGTTTGGAATGGTCTTTGCATCATCCAGAGAACTTTAAAAAGCTTTTCCTAGTGTTCCCTGCTGGAAGAGATTACGTGAAGTTAGTAGACATAGCTATAGTCGGGATTGTCTGTCGAATCTCGTATAGTGAAGATTGCTCATGGCTTTAGAATTAAGGGATGCCCCAAAGAGAGTTGTCTTTAATTTAGCTTCTCAAACTAGGGCCCCAAGTTTAATCAGTCCCTAAATAGCACCCTTTATAAGGAGCCGCGAGACCGCCACAGTTCAGCGCTCATTTGAATATGCCCTTCGCCTTCTGGACGGCTGGATCTAAGTGATTCTCCCAGGCCCTCTTCCACTCAGAAATTCTAGAGTTGGCTAATTCTTTTTTGGAACAAGTTTTGAAGCATTTGGCAGTTTCGTGAAACATTAGCATAACATTCAAAAGCAAACCCAGGAATAAACCTGACCTTCCCTGCAGTAAGTTGCTGTCCCCTGCTGTGGCCACTGAACCTCATTCTGCAAGGTCCATGACTCTACCCTTCCTATCAGCAACAAAACTAACCAGCGGCACCGACTCACAGACTTGCATATGGGAAGGACAGAAATCTGTGCGCTGGTCTCTTTCCATTTGATTAACTCTGAAGATGAAGTTCCTAAATTCACGTCCCCTTACTGGCTGCCAAGAGTCATGGGAGATGGAGTGTTAGCAGGTGGGCGGGAAGGTAGAGAAGTGGGGGGTGGGGGGTGGGGGTGCAAGTAGATCCTAGGAGGGAAGGAAAAGGATGAAATGCAAAGGTGGCAGAGTTAGCAAATACCAGAAATTCACGTTTTTAGTTTAGAAAAGCAAGTTATTACCACAGAATACCAAGAAGAGGGAAAGAAGACTACAACCATAAAACCTTGGTCTTAGGTTACATACCTACTTCCGTTTGTCTTCATAACAAGAGGGAAAATCAGGCCCCTCAGCATTTTTGTTGACTAGCATCTATTAGTGCATCTAATCAAGGTCTGTGGCCCGTTGAGTGAGCCCCATAACTCGGTCTCTGATTTCCTGCACCCTAGAAACGGTTATCTCCATATCTGCTAAGGAACATGGTTTCCTGAATGTGATTTTTTTTGTTTGGAAATTGAACAGAATATTGGTACATCCAACTTTCTTGTTTGGTAGAAAAGATCCAGTGCTTTTACTTCAGCCTAAAATAAAATTGCTTTTGCCTTGTTCGTACGTGAGTAAAATATTTCGTATTTATCTCAGGCTTGCAGACAGTTTCAGATCCTGGAGGTGCCTGCATCTTCTCATCCCATGGCTGACTTTTACTGTGGTTACATACTTCTGCTCTTTTTAAAGTCCCGGAAAAATATTTTCTTCTTCATTGAAATTAAAATTTGAGGAAGTAGGTCTGGTAGCTGTGGAAATTTCTTCTATAATTAACAGAGACAGAATTAGACTGCTGTTGAGAGCATTGAAAACATTACTATCTTGGCCGCCTGCGTCATGCTGCAGACGGTGATGTATGCCAAATGCACGCTGTCAGCTCCCAGTTTTAGATGAGATACCCAAGGGTGAAAAGTTCATCTACTGCAGAGCACCAGAGAGGGGATGGCGGAGCTAGGTCAAGTAGAGAACCTTGAACTCTGGCTCATTTCTTCTTGCTTCCTCTCAAAAGAGTGGTTTGAGCTATGTCAGTCATCAGAGGAGAAGGATTAGTCAAGAGGTCAGAGGGCACCCAGTATATAGTAACTTGTTAGCAGACTAGAGTCCTGCAGAAATACGTAGTGTGACTATATAGCATGACTATATGAGTTCATTGGCAAGAGGGCTATGTCTGAAGGAGGAAACGCATGTCAGGGTGGCCGGGGTACAGAGGGAACACTAGGAATAAGTAAGCCTCAAAGAGAAACTTAGGAGCTAAGTAAATGGATAAGCAAATGGCTGAAATTTGGTTTAAGGCTGTCTTACAAAAGATGTCAGGAAGAAACAGCTGTGAGAAGACTGAGGTGACGGTTCAGAGAAACAGAATGAACTTCAGATAGAATCTCTGAAAGGCCATAGTGTTAACTCGTGCCAGAGAGCGTCTGCAGACCAGACGTTAAAGGCATGCGATGGAAACCAAAGACTGCACACCTGCTTTGTGGTGTACAGAATGGAGGAATCAGAAGTGCTAGTCCAGTCATGCCTCCCCACCAAAAGGAGCTCCAGAACATGACCTTACTTGAGCATAAAGACCTCATTTGGACGTTAGAAACTAGAGCATCCCGTGTTAAACAGTAATCTGAGTGTCAGAGGACTCTCTACAGCCGTACAAAGATACAAAGAGTCTGAGGAGTAGCGAATCACAAGTGTTGAAGCAGGTGAACTTAGAGTTTAGGCTATTGTTAGACTGCTTATTTGAATGGAAGGGTGAAATAAATATGTTATTATGAACAAAAATTCACATTATGGCACATGTAGACCCTTTCTAAAGTAATTTTAGAGACTAACATGTAGGGAAAAATAAACACATAAAGAAATCCAGGAGGAAGAATGGGAAATAACAAGGAGAGAATTTAGTGATGTTTAAACAAGATCAATTAGCAATGGCAACTTTAGATGCGAGCAATTCGGTGGAATAGATACATTACTTATTTTAAAAGCTTTTAAAAGGGTACAGGTTGAGGATGGGATGATAGGAAAAAGTCCACTTTTGTCAAATATGAGCAGAACGAAGTAGTGAGACAAGTCAGAACATGGGCTCCTTAGTATACAGCTCTGTGATGTGCAAACAGAAGCCATGGCATCCGTCGTTGATTGAAAGCTGTAGCTAAAGTTTAATTCCATTCCCCTAGAAGCCAGTGAGGCCAGGATAAGAAACAGAGACAGAGTTGGACAACAGTGAATTCGATCTTTATACAGAGAAATTGCTGAACAGGAGCAGAACTCTGCATTCCGTCCCACAGGGTGTGTAGGTTAGGGACATGGTTCCTCTGTCACGGCTCAAGGACCCTCGAATGCAGAGACACAATGTTCCGTTCTTCACTGCGCCATAAATCAGACCTGTTAACAGGCAGATAGCAGAAACCCGCCACGTGCCTGGA
This sequence comes from Cricetomys ansorgei, assembly GCA_026225945.1. Lineage (NCBI taxonomy): Eukaryota > Metazoa > Chordata > Mammalia > Rodentia > Nesomyidae > Cricetomys > Cricetomys ansorgei. Next base: position 6,835,023 of record JAMJFZ010001203.1, read on the forward strand.
AATGAAAGGCACACTATGAAGTAACCCTCGGGTTAAATAGGAAATTGTGAGAAGAACCCCCGTTTCTGAGAGCTGAGCAGTACTAAGCACAGGACGGGGGTGGGGGGTGTAGCTAAGGGGCGTCTTTGAAGGCAGCATGTAGCTGTTGCTGCTGAGGAGAGAAAGGGTGGGACCATTCTGTGCGCGGCTTGAGTAAGTCGGAAAACTGCAGTCATCGACGTGGAGAAACGGGAAAGATAAACTTTTAAGAAAGAAACAAAACTACAGAAAATTAATAATGAAATCAAGTTAACAAAAGCCAAAGAGTTGATTCTTTGAAAAACTTAGTAAGTTACAGATGAACCTTTTATGATGTGTTAAAAATATTCACATTTTGATAAAATTCAAAATGATTGATAATAACGCTTGGTGATTTTATCCTTATCCCATTAGTTTATTATTTTTATGAATAAAAGTAAAATTTGTGTGGAAAGGCTTAGAAATTAATACAAAAAAAAATCACTTAAGTAAATCAAGAAACGACACAGTTTATGATTGTCACAACTGGGCAAGCGAGTTTTGTTTAACTCTAAAGGGGCAGAAAGTAGGTCTAAAGTGTATTTTCAAACATGTTAAGGCAGGTGCTAGTAAGCTTACTTTCAAAACATTTGGCCAACTTCACTTGCAGTATCCGGAGCTCCAGTTTGACGGTGCGTTCGCGGATAAGCTACCGTAAAGGTGACCCGCCACCGAGGCGTATCAGATCCACGGCACAGAATACAAAATTGTATTATGGATTTGAAATATATATTTAGTAGAGTTTTATTTTAAAAATAGAATTTTTAGAAACTTAGATTTTTTTCCTTCCAGCTCAGTACACAAGTTTTTTGTTACTGTTTCTTTTCTTTTCTTTTTTTTTTTTTTTAAAAAAACTAAACTAAAACTTAAGAGTGGATGTTGTCCTTAATACAAAAACAAAATAACAACAACAAAAAACCCAACAAAAAAACAAAAACCCAAAACCCATTCACTGTAATTTTAAAAATAAGACAAGGATACCTTTGTGGCCTCTGCTTTTGGACACATTTCCAGAGTCTTCACAAGAGAATAACAGATGAATTAAAATAGAGCAATTGCATTATTTAGAGGTGACATCTTTTATGGAAAACTAAAGAAACCCTGCGGGGGGACCATTAGCACCCCAGGAAGAGCTCAGCCTGCCTGCCTCCTGAACGACATGCAAAAATCAATACCTTTCCTCTGTTGGGGGAGTAACCAGCTACCAACTGTGGCAAGAAGAAGATGCCATTTAAAACAGTGGCACAGCCAAAAAGCTGTCCAGGAAAACTCAAAGACAGAATTCTTAAAATATGAACGGGAAACTAAAAAGGATTGCAGGAGGTGTACTGCGGCATCAGTGAACACAAACACAGCGTTCCTAAGTAGCGTCATTGAATATTGTGAAGGTGCCCCATGTCCCCTCCCATCAAGATTTAAATCCAATTCAATCAACTTGTATCCACAAACCTTTTTGATATATATATATATATATATATATATGTATGTGTATATGTATATATATATATGGAATTGATAAACTACAGATTGTATGATAAATCCAGGCTGTGACTTTGGCTCAAAATAAAGTTTTATTAGAATGTAGACACAGCCATGGTGGCATTTATGCTGCATGCCAGAGGTTAGTAGTTACAAGAGATAATGGAGACCACTACACTACACTTGGCCCTTTACAGAAAATAATTTAGCAGACTCTGTTCTAGAGCATCTGCCATAGTCTCAGGGAAAAAAAAAGAATCCAGACTTATTCCTATATCTATATGCAAATGCTCCCAGGAATCGATTTAAGAACACTGGCTTGTGGAAGGAGAGATGAAACTATTTCTTACTTAATATTAAAAGTGAAGATCCACGCAGAACAGGCACCTAAGTGTTAAAAGTGAAGATACACAGCTCACAGAAGAAGATGCTGAAATACACATCTCAGCTTTATGATGGAGAACGATTTGTTAAATAAGAATTATGGAGAAAGATATCAAAAGAAAATTGATGGTTTTGATGATAACAAAATGAGTGGCTGCTGTTCCTCAGGTGAACAACAGACAAAGTAACAAATGGTAGAAATGTGATTGTCACACTGAGTGCTTGGACCATTCTGGGGACCCTGGAACATCAGGAAATAGCAGGAAGGGGCTGCTGAAACAGAGGGTGAAGTACATAAACCAGCAGTTTGTAGAAGGCAGAGTACACGCAGTCCTGTAACACACAAGTGAGTTAAAGGAACAGATACCACTTTTGGTTCTTTTTTTCTTTCTTTCTTTTTTTTTTTTTTTAAGAATTTTATTTATGAGTATTGTATTTGTAGAATTTCTTTTCCTCTCTCTTTCCCACTCCAACTCCTCCCTTAACCCTACCTCATGTTCTTCTTTAATCAGTGTTATACACACACACACACACACATATGCACGCACACATCACACACACACACAGATCACACACACATGCATGCACACATACACACACATACACACACACATCACACACACACATGCACGCACACATCACACACATACACACATACACACACAAACATACACACATACATACACACATATACACACACATACACAAACATACACACATCACACACACACATATATACAAACACACATACACACACATACACATACACACACATACATGCACACATATATACACACACATACACACACATCACACACACATCACACACATCATACACACACGTCACACACACATCACACACACACATGCACGCACACACACATATACACACACAAACATACACACATACATACACACACACACATCACATCACACACACAGACACACAGACACACACATACACACATATATACAAACACATACACACACATCACACATCATACACACACACACATACACACATATATACACACACATACACACACACATCACACATCATACACACACACACACACACACATCACACACACATCACACACATCATACACACACATCACACACATCATACACACACGTCACACACACACACATACACACATATATACACACACACATACACACACATATCACACACATCATACACACACTCACACACTCACACACACACACATACACACACACACAAAGGAGGGCGAGACACATTCATATAAGTACAGTCCGCTAGTCCATTTAGTGTTTCTCCTACGTATTTTATGGCTGACCGCCAGATTGTGTGAGCTATCACTGGCATTATCCCCGAAGAAGACCTGGTCTCTTTCTCAGCAGCCATTGTTTGCCTGCAGCTCTTCATCTTCGGGTAGGCCTTGTGAGATTTTTCTCTGTCCATGGAAAATCCACTGTTCTGTCATTTTTCAGGCTTGGGAGTGGGAGCAGCTCTGGTAGGCACCAGGGAAGCTGGTGAGTCTGCTGTGCCTGAGACACCATTTTAACTATGGGTCATGAAAGCAGACGGTATCAAGTGCCAGAAAGGACAGAGGAAAACAACCCTCTTGTGTTCCTCTTGGGAATGCGAACTGGTGCACATGTCTTAGAAAGGCTGACTAGGGTTATGATTTAGTCATAGGGCTTCATGATACGCACAGGTGTGGAAGTCACAGTGTTACTTGTGGTCACATGCTGCAGCCAGACTAACTCTTGAGCAGGAGCGAACTGTACAAATGGATTGCTGGGAGAAGAAACGAGCAGCCAGGAGGAGTTATTTTTAGCAACACTGAGTGGATGAAGCAGCGTTGAGAAACAGATGAGATTAAAAACAAATAATTCGTATAAAAATTAAAATTAAATGATTTTGAGAGCCCTCCATGTTTTTGGCACATGGAAGACCTGTACACAAGCTATAAAGAAGGTAAACAGTACATTAGTCATGCTCCGCAGAATCCCGATTTTGGAGGAGAGAGAATGCTGGCAGCAATTAGCTGAAGGATTTGTGTGTCTTTGGTGATCTTACTTTGGTGTCTCGTGGTGTCTCGTGTCTGCTCCCACAGCAGAAGTATGCTAGGGAAGTAAGGGTACTTGGGCGAATTCCCAAGACCTAGACCCAAGCAGTAAGAGGAGCCCTACTTAGGGTGACGTATCAACCGTAGAAAATTCATGGTAGCGTGGCGGCGATTACAGGGAACAGGAATTCACATTTCTGATAGCTTCCTAGAGAACATATCCCCGAAATCCACTTGGCTTGACGATATTTGAGGAAGCTGAGCTTGAGTCTGGTGCTTTTGACCACTTGGCTGTCTTGACATGTTGGCTAGATGATACTTGAAAGCCTTAAAGACCCTTAAGTTTTATCAGATAGTTGTATTTTAAAAACCAATTTCTCTGTCATTGACATGAGTCTTCCATCTGAGTCCTTAGCACCAGAACGTGTCCAGTTCCAGTCTGCCTGCACAAGAGGGCCTTTGTCCTGACTTTATACACTGGGCTCTTTAAAGCATCAGGCATGTATTGCTCTACTTCTTAAAGTAGCTTTCCGTTTTCGAATTTCATCCTTGTTTTCTGATTCTTTGCCTTGATCTCCATCCCTGTTTTCCTTATAGGTTAGTCTCTGACCATTGATCCTGTACCGAGCTGCTCCTGGCTCACAGAAATGTAGGCACCTTAGTCACCCTGGGGTCACTCATGTGTAGGCATCACTGAGTTACGATTACTCCTGGGGCATAGGTGGGTTTGGTCCATCCTAGCCGCCAATTGCCCAATCTCATTTCCCTCTCCCTCGTATTCATTCTCTTCCTCATTGCTGTGAATAAAATATTGGTTATAAATAGCTGGCAGTAGAAATGATCTATTTTGATTGAATGGTTCAAAGTTTGAGCTCACAGAAAATCACAGCGGTAGAAGCAGTCTGTTCTCATGACAGACATCAAATGGAGAGAGACCACCACCCAAAGGCAGGTTTAACCCTCAAAGGGTGGTACCCTACGCATCTATTTCAACCAATCTTCATCTTCTAAATTTTCAAGAACCTTCCAAACAGCAGCACAAAGTGCTCAACACATAAGCTTCCTCCTGTCCTCTCTAATTTTGGCAGCTCTATTACAATAGTTCTCAGGGAATGTGTGTTTCTGTAATGGTAGGCGAGGTCAGACTGTACTTGTGCTAAACTGCTGTTATATAAACAAAGATAAAAACCTTCTGAGGGAAGCTCTTAAGAATCAGGATTGTACTAGTACTTCACAATGAATATTCCCGTATTAGCAGAGATGACAGGATCAATGGGTAGGAGTAAGTATTCAACAAGTAGGGCCTTGTGGACGTGAGCTGACAACCCACAGCACCAGAGCACGTAGGTCTGAGAGGCTGGCCTGGCATCCAGCTTCTGCTTGGCAAGTTTCCCTGCGATGGAGGCAGCCAGTCGAGAAGACCTCAGGGGCACTTCCCTGGAGTTCATCTGTGGGGACGTTAAAAGGGACCCGCTTAAGTTGCGTCCTCTGTGTATCTGGAGTCTTTACTGATGGAATTTGCCTCCTCGAAAGTGGTGCACAAACCAAGTTGCTTTTTCCTTTGAATGCTCCTATTCTAAATTGTTTTCTCGTTCAGATTTCACTGGGAGACCATGTCGTTGGGATTCGGCCAGCATCTCATCAAGCCCTCGGTGGTGTTTCTCAGAACCGAACTGTCCTTCGCCCTGGTGAACAGGAAACCTGTTGTACCCGGCCGTATCCTTTTCTGCTAAAAGAAGGAAAATAAGCTTTCGAACCCAACCCACCACGTTCGTACAGAGCCAGCCTTGAGTGTGTGTCTGCACAGGTAAGCTCGAGCTCTCCCTCCCTCCCTCCCCACTTGGAGCGACCAGGTAAGATGTTACTTACGTTCACTTTGAATCATCCAGTCGTCATCCGTAACTCGCTCGAGCAGCGTTGCAGAACTTCTGAGGAGGGTTGCTCAGCAGTTGTAGTGCTGGAGGGGAATTTTTGGTTGACCTTTCACTACCATAGCTGTGTAAACAAATAGGTGTTTCTAAAATTGGTCCAATCAGTCTCATGGGCACTTTGAATTCCTTGTATCCATTGTGAATGTTAATGGAGGGTTAGGAGCTGGATGGTGACTCCGTGATGTGGAATTACAGGATTTCAGGCAAATTAGAGATGGGCTGTTTTTTTGCTTACTGGAGATTGTTCAATTTATACACTTACTTAGTTTTATTTCTGAGATTACAACATAATCACATTGTTTTCCCTTCCCTTTCCTTCCTTCAAGCCCTCCCATATACCTCTCATCTCTCTCTTTAGGTGCACATGTGCGTGTGTATACATATATAATTTTAAATAGAATATTTTAAAATACCTTTAAATTAAAAATTTTTTAAATACATTTAAAATATAAATTTTAAGTAAAAATTTAAATATCAGTCTCCATAATGTTTCTTGTATATGTATTTTCAGGGGTGACGATTTCATATTTGGTAACCAATTGATGTGTCTCTCCTAGGGAAGACATTTCTCCCACTCTCAGCATTCCGTAGTTGCCTGTAGTTCTTCGTGTAGGGTTGAGGTCTCATGGTCTCTCCCCATCATGTCTATGTGTGTTGTCCGTTTTCAGCGTGTTTGGGCAGTCACGGTGGTGAGACTCTACGCGGTTAGTTAGCTTTTGACATTACCAAGAGACACAATCTCACATGTTTGAATGTTATGATCTGTGTTGGAATCTGAAATGTCATTTTCTCTCGAGAAAAATACCAGTTTCTAGACTATTCTCCACTGTGAGTGCTGGTTGAGATACTTTATTTGTCAGCAGAACTTTTCTTCTAGATTCCACAGGAACTTCATTCTCCTCTGCACTGGAGGCAGGAATGGGTGGGGCATTCAGAGGAGACTTCTTCGTCTGTTGAACATACCCTCCTGACTGTGTGCCTGTGGACACTGTAGGCTTTCTACAATGTTTTTCTCTTCCTCCTTAGTTTAGTATGCAAAGGACAACAAGAGGAAATCTTCACATTTTAAGATAACAGGTATTTTCCACACTGAACTGTGGTTTGGTTTTGAAGTGAATTCCTAATATAGTTCTCAATGTATACATATTTCAAGATATTTGTGGACTAATGTTTTTCAGTGAAAATATTTGAAGTTCTTAAGAACTTCATGACTAACTTGCTTTCCTAGTCATGTAACCTTTGCTTGGGTGGAAGGAAAAAGAAAAATCACCTTAAAAAATAAAATTATAATTCTGTACTAAACTCTTAAACCCTGATCCCAAATTTTACCTAATTAATTTTTGCAAAATGTAAAAAAAACAAAAACAAAACAAGGAACAGACAATAAGCTAGCAAATACTGTCCTGTGGAAATTACCCTTTCTAACGTTCAAATCTCTTTGTAAATTTTTAAAGGTGAAATTGAAACTAAATGCTCAATGTTGAGAAACTAGCTGCTTCTGCTTATTAAAGGGGGAAACCCAAGCCAGAATGGTGTAGGAAGGCTTTGAAATAGAACAGCTTTTAAGTTATGCATTAATTACATGTTGCAGTCTTCAAACAGACCCTGGACTTCTTGGAGGAAAAGAATTTTTGTTTCTTCCTTTGATTTTACTGCAGGTTTGTGGTGGTCATTTTGCCTTGGGGAATTTTTAGAGAAAATTATAGTTCGATGCCAAAGGAATAAATGTAAAGTTCCATTGGTTTCCGTGTGTTAGCTTTAGTTGTCTGTTCACAAGGGTTAGACAGCTTGGATAAAAGTGAGAATTTACGTGAATAGATCTTCCTGCCCTGGACTAGGAAAGCATGGTGTTGTGCAGACTCACTGTGTTAAATGCTTAATAATGGAGTGTACTTGGTGAGTTTTCATTCATAGCTTGATGGTACTTGCTTTTTTTTTTTTTTTTTTTGTCTTTTGAGCCACCCGTGAGAGTGCGATGCTAAGACTCGGAAAATATCCGAGAAAAAAAAAAAATTGGAAATGTCTCCTTCTAAGAAATAGCTACAACTGAATTGTGAGAAATTAGTGAAAAATTGCACTGGAGTCCCCATTTTGAAAGTGAAACCTCATCAGTTGCCATATCTGATGGATCCTGAGAACGTACAGAGAATTTACTAGTGTTAATGAGCATGGCTGTGTTCAGAAGGGGCCTGCTTCTGTCTGAGGCGGATATCAGAGCCAGGACATTTGGGAAGCAGCACAGCATGGGACATTACCCCTTATCTCTGCAGTCTTGGGGCCAGGAGATTATGCATCGAGACAATGCTTTCCTAGGTTATCATGGAATCTTTCACTTTACCTTTTCAGACTCAGGTAGGTCGCAGCTGTGAGAAGCATCCTAGTAGGCAGTCACTTGCTTGGAGAAAACCAGGGTCTTCCATCCAGAGATTGGGGTTCTACATATGGCTAGCTCTGCAGAGAGCCATGATTTTTTTTTTTTTTGTCCTGAGGTTGAGGGTTGTACCTGTGGCTAGCTCCAAAGAAAGCCATGGTCTTCTATCCTGAAATTGGGGGTCATACCTGTGGCTAGCTCCAAAGAAAGCCATGGTCTTCTATCCTGAGATTGGGGGTCGTACCTGTGGCTGGCTCTACAGAAAGCCAAGGTTATCTGTTCTGAGATTGGGGGTCATACCTGTGGCTAGCTCTACAGAAAGCCAAGGTTATCTGTCCTGAGATTGGGGTTGTACAGGAGGCTAACTGCAGAAAGCCATGGCCTTATGTCTTGAGATTGGGGATTGTCCACTCTGTTCACATTTTATGAAATCAATATAGTGAGTGTCTGGAGTGGGCTCCTAGCCTTTGCCAGCATTCTGCCTGCCTGCCGTGTCTAACGCTGTCACGTGGACCACCCAGCTCACTGCAGCCTCTGCCTCTGGTGTTCTCCACTTTATAGCTCCTGACCATTTCATTTTCTGCTTCCCTTGTTCACTTCCTATCTTGAAGAAATGTCCAAACTTTGTGGCAACTTTCTTACGTACGTTTCTATCCTTCCAGCCATCTGCTAATTGTGTTTCCCTTTACCACCTACTCTGCTCCCCTCTGCCTTCAGGCTCTCCCCAGCCTTTTCCTTTCAACTGTGTTGTTACGATAAATATTCCTCCCTCTTAGTGAAGACATCCTCACTGTGACACTTCATTCCTTCCCCATGCACCAGTTCATCCAACCCTTGATTCCTCGTCCTGTACTCTCTTGCTGGTGCCATACCACGTATCCCAGGCCGCCTCACAGTGGAGCGCTGCGCATTCCTGTCTCTCTCCCCTGGAATCATTCCTTTGTTCGTGGCACACCCGGTCCCTAACCTACTGTCCGAGCATCCTGATGCACTATAGTAACTGAAGTCAAAGCAGAAGCTGCGAACACTGAGAGCAAGTTAACGGTGCAGTCAATGGAACAGAGCAACAAGGCCCGCTGACCTCGGCCTTTTCTCTCCTCCCAGGCCCGGGGCCGCGTCACCGCACCGTCCCAGAGTTCCCGGCACAGTGCGGAGGCCGGCTTCCGTGACTCTCCCCTTCCTGCTTCGTCAGTCACGACTGTTTCCAGTTGGGTGTTGTTGATCTAGGGAGGAGGGTTAAGTCCAAAAAGAGTGGATGAGCTGACGGCTGATAGAACCCATCAATGGACACTTGTGTTTTTTCAGGGCAGTTTTATAGTAACTTCATGTCAGCTGGGTTGTTTTGCCTTGAATGGCTGTTTTATTGTTTCTAAAAATGATCCCCATCCTGTGGGGAGTGTGCCCTTGCTGAGAGACCTGTCAGCATCATCTTTGAATGATGTCCTCACGCATATCTGGCTGTCCCTCCAGCCCTATTTTCCTTATTGGTTTTTTTTTTTTTTTTTAAGAAAAGAAACGTCCGTGCGTCTGTCTGCACCCGTGGATGGACACACACGTGGAGCTCAGGGAGCACTCGGGCGTGAGTCCCCTCCTTCCACCTGGTGTCCTCCACAGCTTCTCACTGCTTCCTACTGCATGCACAGACCAGCTCCTGAGAGTCTCGGGTCAGTACCACGCATCTCAGCACAGAAGGGCTGGGATGGTGTGCGTGGGCTGCCATGTCAGGATTCTGTATGCGTCTCGGGGATTCAAAGTCCTCGTGCCTTCCCGATGAGTTCTTGACCCACGGAGTCGTTCCTCCGTCCCCCATCACTGGCTTTTTGATAGCTTTCTGTAGCAGAGAAGGAACTGTCAGCTCAAGGGCCACGGGTATGCCCGTGAAGGAAAGCTTCATTCACAAAGCCGCACCCATAAAGCAAATCCTCCTGTTCCTTGCCGGGTGCTGAGAGCTGACTGAGTGGCTTTGGCCTCTGTGGTGCAAGGCTCTGAAACGCATGTCAGAGTGTCTTTAATCCACTAATTTCTGGGTACCAGGAAATGCTTCTCAAGCTTTCTTGGTGAGAGAGCAGACTCCGTTGTGAAGAATCGTGTCTTCAGAATTTTGTGGAACATTTTATTCGTTTGTTTCAGTGCGGCCCGGCTCTTGCTCCCGGCTTAAATAAATTGGCACCCTTACAGTTAGTACCTCACCCCTCCCTGGGTTGCGCTTTGTCTACCTCTCCTCATGAGCTGAGCATGAAAAATGAATTTGAGCATGAGTGGAATCCATTTTGCGACCTGGGCTTTTATTGTAAATAAAATCATTCATTTGTTATGTCCTGTTGTTTCTGCCAGACAGCGTATTGATCTGTGGATTGCTATTCGGAATGGTGCAAGGAGCCCTAACGTAAGAGGGACAAGGCAGTGTTTGTGGGCGCCTCGAATGCGGTGCGCGGTGCTGGAGACAGACCTTGCTCACCGGCCATACCGAATTATACAAATCATTTGTCAACAGCTGTTGCAAGGAGCAGCCTTTCCCGACCAGAACGCTATCGGGACCAGACAATGTTAGGATGATGCATGGCAGACAGCCCCTTCCAAAGTGTATTTGTGAGGAATTAGGTGAGGTAAGGGAAGGGACGTTTGTGCTGACACAACACAAACAAACTTTTCTGCAGTGGGACCTCCGCTGTGAGCCTCAGCCCCGGCCGACAGGAAAGGAAACCCCGAGGAGAGCTTCTCAAGTCAAACTTGTCCCGTTTCCACTGGGAAACGTTCACTTTCCTGGCTTCAGGAAATGTGGCCATCACCACGTTTGCTCCTAAAACGAATGTAAAGAAAATAATAAAAACAGCTTCTCTCCTCAACCGTGGTCCTCGCAGGACAGACACTACAGATAAAAATGCCCTCGTAGTCCTTCCGTAAAAGTCAGGAATATTTGTCGCTTCCTGAGTGGGTTTTAATCTTGCGAATTCCTTTAATTGTTCAGGAAACCACAGTTGTTAGCGATCTGCTGACCTTTCATTCCTCAGCACTGTTTCTTTTTAAACCTTCCTGTACAAATAAGATGAGCGCAAGCACTGTTTCAATATCCTCGCTGCTAAAGATAGAAACGTGGTCTCTAAATTGCCGTGAGCACACGTCTCTGTGCGTGGCTCTGTGTGTTAGCTGGCCTAAGTGTTCCTACAGAGATCTTCAAAGGTGTTCTGGCAGTCCTTGGCCCCTAGCTGTGGCGGGAAAGTTGATTTACTTATGGTCATCTTTTCTTTTAAGTTGGCAGACTATTGCATTCCGAGATGTGTCCATGGCAGTGCTTAGTCAGCTGGGAGAGGTTGTACACGAGCATGCCCCTCTTCTCGGGCCGTTAAGAGTGCAGAGCCACCTGCTAACCGCAGTCCACCATGGCCCTGGACAGTGGGGACAGAGGACAGTCTTGGATGCTATAGTCCCTCAGCTCACTGTGCTGTGTTTTCAGTCTAGAATGGACCATGGAGGATCCTGCCAATTCCTTTCACAAGGCAAACCTTGAGTGACAGTCCTTTTTCTTATGTGTCACCCAAAAAACGACTACATAGAAAACAAGTCAGCTTTACCCAAAATGCCAGTTCTGGAGGTGACGGACGGTGGTGATGTTAGGGGTGAGTGTGAGGTAGCATCTGGGGTTAGCAGGCAGCGTTTGTCAAGGGTGCCGAGAAAGGGGAAGCCCTTTCTGCCAGGCCCCTCCCTTCCAAGTTTATTTTTGGTTCCTAGGACTGAGACTTGTGTTGTTCATTTAGTGCATACCTGATGATAGATCTATGGCGTCTGGAAATGAAGGAAAGACTCACACAGGTGTTTTGTATGTGTGCAAGGAAGGTCTGAAGTAGAATAGGGAAACTGTTTGCCTGAAGCATGTGCACAGCGCTCTCTGGACCTCATAGAAGTGGCTCCCTTTTCCCCATGAAGATGTGTCTTGACTCCTGTCCTTGCCTGCCTGCCCCTCAGTGCATGTGCAGGTGGCAACAGGGGACTCACCAGGTGCTGGATAATTCAGGTTTGCCTGTCTTTCCTTGACTGTGACTTCTTCATGTCAGCCTTGGGGCTGTAGCCCCGCTGCACGTGTGACGGAGGGCTGACCTGACCTGGTTATACTCTGGAGGAGAGAGACTGATCCAGCTTTTTAATAACTGGGCCCTTTAGCAACACATTTCTCAGCACTGAGCCAAGGCTGTGAATCCTCACCAGCAGAAAGCGACACCTTTACAAACAGCCGATCTGCACACAGTTCTGAGAGAGAAAGAGAGCTAGGCAGAGGGGCGTGTTAGGAATGTTCTCTCTCCCGCTTGAGTCAAAGGAACGTTAATGATTATATGTTTCAAAACTGCACTTTGACTGTTTCTCGTATTGGCTGCTCACAGGGTATCCTGTGATGTGAAGAGCTGGTCCCATTTCTCTTTATTGTCACATGTAACTTTCTCAGGAAGCTTTGAACTGCCACGGTTTACAGCTGCTGAACTCTATTATATTCTAGGCATACCTTTGACCTGCTTTCCTTGCAAGTCATCAGATTCTGAAGAACAGGAAAAGCCTGGTCATGGTACTGCTAGCTTTGCACTCGTAAGGGAACAAAATCAGGAGTAATGAATGGAACAGTATACCACTATTCATAAGAAATGTCGCGTAATTAACTCAAATAATGTAAAATACAGTCTGATTTCCATTTGGCATGAATATAGATTTGCTAGCACACCAGTAGGCAGTTAATGTTTATCTTATATTTTTATACACATATCAAAACTGTGAGATTCTGCTGAGCGCATATACGTGGTTTTTCTAAAACATAGTCAGATGGCTTTCTTCTCATTGCACTTTGGTGCATTCTTTATTTGTTGTTTATTATATATATGTAATTTGTATATGTGTTCAAATGGTATAATTAGCATAACTAATTTATATTTATTGCAAATTAATGATCTAATTTATTTACTTAGCTCTCATTTCCTTCCTCAAGCTAATTGACTGAAAAAATAACTATAAATTTGCACAAATAGCTCTTGGGCACAAATTCCACGCAGGCCCCAGCCTGAGGACTCTGTGTAGCAGTAGGTAACAGAGCTAGTTTTTTAATGGGGACCGTTTTCCTGGGCTTTCTGCTCTAGGCTTTGAGCATATCTAAGGAGTCTTGGCTTTGTGGACCCCCAGCTGGTGTGCAGGATGTGTGTGTGGCCTCAGAAAGGGGAGTTATTTCTGCGTGTACCAACTGCAGTGGCCACAGCGCCATCAGCTGTAGTTCCTGGAGACGCTCTGCAGCACCAGAGAGCTACCTAGCTATTGCTGCAACATGAAGAGATCTCAAGAGTCCAGAATCGGAGGCAGTCAGCGTGTAGAGGCAATCTAGAAATATTCCAGTATTTCGGTAATAAAAACGGACAGCCAGCACACTCCGTCTCAGAAGGAGTATGGGGATTGCTGGCGGAAGCTGCCAGTGCATCCTGGAATCCAGTATGTTGCCTGTTCTTCAACAGCATTGAGCGTTGCAGAGCTCTGGATTTACTGATGACAATGGAGCTCTTTGACTGCTTCCAGTGTCCAGGGAAGTCCTGGCTGTCTGCAGGTTACAGGGGCTCTGCACCTCCTGTCAGCCCTTCCTCCGTGTGTAGGGATTGGCTGTGGCTGTACAACACAACCGATTACTGTCTTAGCTACAGTGTCATCAGTGGATGAGTGGTTTATCTGGAAAAGCCTAGGCTCAGACTTGTAGTGACACGCCCCCCCCCCCCGCCCCCCAGCCCCAGCCTGCAGAAACCATGATTTAACCCAGGGCTCCTTATTCTCATTCATCATTCTCTCCACCCCGTGCTGACCTTGGTGTCCTGAGGAGTTAAACTCCCCAGAGTCTTAACCCTTCCCTGTTCTCTCGCTTCCTAGTGTTGTCATTTTTAAAATGTGTGCACTGTCGTTCTGCTTGCCAGTCGTGTTTCTGCTGATGGGTTTGTTACTATTACTATTACTGTTATTTTGTCTCAGTCGCCGTGATGGTTGGTTGTGGAACACGACTAACTTGATGAGTTCCAGAAATCATCCACCGTAAGCCGCACGGAGCCCCAGGCACGGTTGCCTGGCTGCTGGCTTAATTTTCTCTGAGGTGAAATAAGTCTGGGGGGGGGGACATTCATGGGGCTTTCTAATTTTTCTCTTTTCTTAGAAGGTTTCGAAATGGCTATAGTTATCAAGACACCATTTCATCTTCAGGATTTATTTCCAGTTCAAGAGTTTTGTGGGAACTAAGATTTATCTGCCGAATGCTAATACTTTAAAAGTCAACCGTGATATTCTCCTTTTCACCAGAGATGATTGCTTTAATAGTTGTTAAATAAGATGTGTCAGGGTAAAAATAAATCAGCAGGAGTCACATGAAAATCTCTACTGAGAGTGCTCCACGTGCAGGATCTAGAAAACCAGTTGGTCTTCTCTGTTCTCTTTGGGAGCTAATGTCTCCCCGAGCTTTTGTGTGGAGCCACGTTGTCAGTAATGTAGTTAGCGGGAGGTCACAGGTGTGGCAGCGAGGAAGGCCTCCTGTGCAGTGAAGTAAGCTTCAGCAAGGGGTGGCGACAGGGGGGAGACATCCCCACTTGCCTGAGGAACAGCAGCCAAACCAGGCACACCTCACTGAACAACACCCCATGCTTCCAAACCGTGCAAGGGGTGATTTGACGAGGGCTGAGAAGATGGCTGGAATGGGGGCTGCTGACATACGCCCCTCATCAGTCTTCTGGAGTAACCGCACCCATTGCAGGCTAAAGTCACACATGGGAGGCCCCTGCTCTCCCGAAGGAAGCTGGCGTCTCCTTCCCTGGGTCCATGGAGCTGGAGCTGCAGAACTGGAGGCGTCAGGCTCACTCTGCAAGGACAGGCAAGTTGCTTTGGGCCGCCCCCTGTTCATTCTGTGAGTTTGGGTTTTTATACGAACCTGCAGTAATGCTTGGGTCTCTTCTGCGTAGCCGTGAATATCAGGTGAGACGGGGTATTTGTTGGAGGGACCTATCACAATGGAACGTGAAGCACTGAAGAGTGGTGTTCCTGGGGGCTGGGAGAAACAGCTTTCCCATAATACACTAGCCTGCTGTACCTCTTGGAGGACGCACTCAGATGCTCATCTAAGAGGGCTGCTGGTTGGTTCCTGTAAGTAGTGTGTGTCAGGTGAGCACGGATTGCCTGGTCCACACACCTGCTCAGGTACACTTGCGGCCACCTGAAGCAGTATCCTATCTAATTGTAATGGATATTTTTTAAGTGATGTACCTCAGCGTGGTCTTCAGGGCCACAAGATGCTAACAGTCCCCTAAGAAGCAGTAGTTCTCTGTTCTGAGTGCTTAGTACTTGACAGGAGGGTTAGAGCCAGGGAGCACTGGGTTTCTGGACCTTCTATTTTCTTTGTTTTGGTTTCTCGTGAAACTACCCTTTTTCTCCACCCCCACCCCAATCTTTTCATTCCACCCCTCAGCCTGCTGATGCTCAGTGCTCAGTAGATGCTCAGTACTAATTCGTTGTGAGATGTTACGATGTTTATTCAAATCACTGGAACAGCGGTTTGAATGAGAATGGCCCTCAGAGGCTCATGGATTTACCCGTGAACCTAGCCTTTAAGAGCTGTGCCATCTCTCCAGCCCAGGCTCATATCTGAATGCGTGGTCCCAGCTGGTGGATTGATTGGGAGGGATTAGAAGGTCTGGTGATGCTGCAGGAGGTACCACTGGGGGTGGGCTTTGAGGTTTTAAAAGACTCCTGTAATTGATGCTCTTGCTGTCTCTGTCTTTCTATCTGACTCTCTCTCTCTCTCCTTCCCTCCCTCTTCCCCTCCCTCCCTCTCTCTCTCTCTCCCATAAGCTCCTACCTTTCCCTTCTCTCCACCATCATGGGTTCTCATCCTCTGAAACCGTAAAATGATCAGACACTTTCTTTCACAAGCTGCCATAGTCGTGAAGCTTCATCTCAGCAACTGAAGAGTAGCGAAGACACCCGGGGGTTCTTCCGTGCTGTGTGGCGTCTGAGTGTGCGCTGTGCGCGAGTGTGGGCACGTGCGCGTGGAGGTCAGAGGGCAGCTTCAGAAAGTCAGTTCTTGCCTTTGTAGCTGAAGACAGGCCCTTGCGGCTCGCTGTGCGTCCTAAGATTCCAGGACATCCTTTCCCTGCTTCCACCGTCTGTAGATTCCAGGAAGCCGCACTCGGGCACCAGCCTGCGTGGCAATGCTTTGATAATCCGCCAATCCGTCCACCTGACCCCACCCGGCATTCTTGGTCTCATCTAGTAACTAGATAATGGACTAAATGTTTTATTTAAATTACGTCCTTATAAAAGCGGTCTAGTTTACATAAAACGTATCACGTTTTTAAATACTTCTACTTTCTTTCTAATTATAAAGCCGCCTACCCATCACACGGAATAAAAACTACGATATCATTAACCAGAAATAACCTTTGATGAAACTGCATTTTCTTTTCAGTTTTAGCTTCTTATTTGTCTCTCTGGAAAAGAGACATAACCTGATTTTAGCTCACCACTTTGGGAATATACCCTACTATTTAATTCATTCATTGAGTTAGCTAATTAACTATTCTTTTGTGCCCATGAGTGTTTTGCCTGTATGCATGTCTGTGCATCACTTCGGTGCCCGGTGCCTGTGGAGGCCAGAAGAGGGCCTCTGATCCCCAGGAAACGGACTTAGAGACTGTTGTAAGTCACCGCGTGGGTGCTGAGACTTGAACCTGGACGCTCTGGAAGAGCAGCCGGTGACCTTAGACAGCGAGCCGCCTCTCCAGCCCCACTCTGCTGTTTTAATACGGACTTAAAGGAGGTGTTTAAGGATAGTGGAATACTGTCATTTACGGATCTGTCATAGCTTACTACTTCGGTCTTTTCAAGACGCGTGAGGTGAACATTTTACTGTTGCTGCTTTTCTGATAACTTTTCAAAGCAGGAATCAAAGAATTGCTTGCTCAAGTGATCTGAGCTGTTGACACTGATAAGCATCTCTATATTAACGTTATCCGGGCAATGCCCAGGGGCCTGTGTATCACCACACCCTCACACAGCTTAAGTATTCATTTCTTGAATTCATCCTAATCTTGGCCTGGGTGTCACATATCTCCAGTATTTTCATCTGCATCACCTTATTGCTAGTGGGATGAACTTTTAGATGTTTTTATGAGTTAATTTTGGTGTATTTCCTTTTAAGGTCCTTGGGTACTTTTTCTGACATTTTATAAAAGGAGACAAACCTCCACATAACATATCTGTTGCAAAGATTGTCGTGGTGCCATTACTAAGAGATAGGAATTTTTGTAATACGCTCATCGACCTTCTCCTATGTAAGCTTTCCCAGTTCCTTTGTGTTTACAAAGTCTTTCTGTCCTGAGATCAGTGAAACAGTGAAATGTTCATGTGTATTCTCTTGTGTTTTTTTAATGATTGCTCTTTTTTTCTTTTCTTTACTTTTAACTAGCCTGCTCTCACCAACAGGTTCATGGTACTTTGTAGGCACGTTTTAAAAATTCACTTGATCGTCTCAGCAACCCTTTGAAGGAGGGAGGGAAAGCTGTCCCTGAGCTTACAAATGAAGAGGCCACGGTGTAGCATAAAGCCAGGCAGAGGGATTTTAGAACAACAGGCATGTTTTTCCAGCCTGAAAAATAACCAGACATTTTACTGAACTGTCAGGACCGGCCCGACAAGCTGGAAAGTACCTGAATGGGGGATGGGACTGAGGGCATTACGAGGAGAGGAGAACAGAGACAAAGAGGGAAGGGGTAGACCAGGCACACACAGGATCACTGAGCTCAGATGGAATGGAGCTGGAGTTTAATTTTTGTCTCAGTTTTTATACACTTGTTCCTCAAGGGTCTATGTGCAGTTATAAAGTTAATGATCACAAGGAATTCAACAGGTATATGATAGGGTATCAGTCGCCTTAAGACATCCTGTGTTGCCGGAGCAGGATGATTACCCAAGGAAACAGCTTCTCTAGTGGAGTTAGATGCTTCTCAAGGACAATAGCCTCACTTGATTGTGTTAAATGCTTACTTAGAGCAATGGCTTCTCTCCATGGAACTGAATGTTTAGCCAGAGAAGGAATGTTCCTTTAGGTAATGTTTGACTTCCTTGAAACCAGCAGCTCCTGGCAGTAAATTTAGTGACTCAGTTTTGCTCAGAGAAACTCCTAATAAATGAATAGGCACATAGCCAGAGGCTCAGCAGCAGAATCTAGGCCCAGAGTCTTGGGGGCTCACCACATTGAACTCCCAAGTCATTCTTCATAATTATAAGTTTCCAGTTTTACATATTGTTTGGATAAAAAAAGATACTGAAATATAGAACATGAGGAACGAAGTGACCAAAGGTGTTCTATACAGTTATGCCTCTATTTTACATGGCTGGTATCTAGTAATGACCACACAATGTGTTCTGCAGTACTGCAATTCTTTGGAAAAGGTAAGCCCTGCACTGCAGTTCCTACCTAGGTGGCCAGACCCTGTGGCTGGAGACTGTCCCTTAGACAGTGAAGAACTCGAAAGCCACGGGGAAACCAGTAAGTTATTTTCCTGTGGCCCCGGGGAGGAAGATCCATAGTAGTGTTAGAAACAGTCCGTTTCCTATGGTCCCGATGATACTGGGGGATGGGCACATGCATATTTGATGGGGGTTGAAGAAAAACCCAAGACTGTGTGAAAGGGAGGGCAGACCTGAAGGGAAGAATAACTCACGGGTCATGACTGGAGTTGCATCACATGTGGTCGTAAGCAGATAGGTTTAACAAGATGGGTCCATGTGCACATGTAACAGTACCGCCTTGAATGACCATGATCAGTTTCAGAAGTGAAATCAATAAGAAATAACCACCCAAATGAAATTGTATCTAACCTAACCTTCAGGTAGCACTGAACCTTGATTCTTCTTAACTGTTCACTCTTTTTTCTTTTTTTTGGTTGCCGTTAAAAACTGTTGCGTCAGCTCAGCTTAGCGACTTCCTGAAATGTTTCTGTAGCCAAATTCAACAGAAATTGCATTGAAGAATGCCCCCTGTCTGACATGACTTTGAGCATGAAAGGGTTTGGAAAGTAAGATCTGATACTTGTCCTCTGTAGGGCGGAGACTCTGATGGTTTTTCTGTCCTCCTGTTTTAATAATCAAAGGCAGTTGAAGTACACATCTACATTGAATGCTCAGATCACCGTGTCTGCTGTTACAGCGTGGATGCAGTGGTTCATTCCTATCCAGTGCTCCTCAGCAGTGAGAACATAGAATTCTGTAGGAAAGGCGTCTTCCTGCTTGAGTAAGCTTTTCATCGATGTCTTTAAAATTCCCATGTAATGTGCCTTGAGATTTTTCCTTGGTATATGACAAATGTCATTTGGTTTTCTTTCTCCGTGGCTGCAGATGTTGAACCTAAGAGCCTGCTTGGCAGGCAGGCTCATACATGCTCAGCAAATACTTAGCCGCCGAGCTGTGTCCTCATCAGGCAAGTGGTATTTCGGTAATCACTGGAAGCTTTGTGAGGTAGACATCTTCGGTGACTTCATTGCGTAGATGAGGGAATGTGGTTCTCTCAGCTGAAGTACTGTAGATCAAACAGCTGCTAACCAGCAGAGGCAGGTTTCACCCAAGTGGTCTGACTTGAGCCTATATTTTAAACCGATGTTGCTGGAGCCCCAAGGCTCCAGAGACCCTCTTAGGGGGGATCCATGAGGACTTTCCTTTCCCTACTATGGTATCTGTACGAGACCAGCATGTCTTCCTACACTTTGGACACAAGATTATCACAATAACTTGGATGCATTCAAAGGCCTCAGAGAGAGAGCAGTTATCTCCTGTCACAAGTCTGAGAAGTGCACAGATACCACAGAACCACTTTTGACTCTATATTTTGTTTTGGAAAATGTGGTGGCCATGAACTATTATTCACGTGACCATGATGCACATTTATGAATAAATCAATAAATACTTTAGCATTTTCTTTGTTTTCATTCCCAACTATTAGAAAGTACAGTCACAAAAGTCCAAGCTGTTTGCACACTGTAGTGGGAACGGGGAATACGTTTATGGATGACCCCACCCTATGTGCACTGACCTCTGTGTGCCTCTCTAATTTCTTTCCTATGTGTTAACTTTGTCTTATTCCCCTAATATTTTGCTTTTAATTTTCACTTAAAAAGTACTGAACCTCAGTGTCGATGAGGTTCTGTTTTCAATTCCCAGGAGTCATCTCCCCACACTGTTCCCCAACAGCAGCCTTCGTCCCTAAGGCAGTGGTTCTCAACCTGTGGGTCATGACCCCTGGGGTATCCAATGCCTTTTTCACAGGAGTTGTCTAAGACAACAAGCATATCAGATATTTACTGTATGATTTTACTTACGATTTATAGTTACGATCGCAGCAAAATTACAATTATGAATTAGCAATGAAAATAATTTTATGGTTGGGGTTCACCACAGCATGAGAAGCTGTATTAAAGGGTGGCAGCATTAGGAAGGTTGAGAACCACTTCCCTACGGCCTATGAGAAGCAGGATCTAGGGTTCAAGAGGGTGAACTCTGTGCCTCGTTCCTGGATGTGAATCCTAGTTTAGCTCATTGCCAGAAGTCAGCTCCAGGGAGTTACGTAACCGAACTTTCCGTAAATTACCTTCTACTTCACGGCGAGGGTATCAGCCTCGGGGGCTTGTTATGAACATCATGTGAGCCAATGCATGCAAGATGTGTAACTTGTTCCTGATGCTCCATAGGATTAAAATACCAGCTGTCATTTGTTAAAGTCTGGGACAGTTATGCGACCTGTAGAGGACTCAGCTGGGATTTTGCATTTCTTGACGTTTTCTCTTCTTTCTAAATATGTTTGTTAACTAAAGGCCAGCCTTTCCTTTCTCACTTGTTCCCTATGCAGAGCCGGGGCTGTGAAAGTGGCCATTTTCTGTCATGTATGATTAGTCCACTTCAGATGGGTTTGCTCAGAATTTGTTTGTCTTCTGGTAACTCCATAAGCACTGACATTAATGCTGCCAGCCCCCCTCCTGTGCTGAATTCCCTCAGCTGTGTGCATTCATACCCCGTAATGTATAGATTTTCCTTCCTCCTTCTCTTCGTTGTGTCAAGGGTCAGTGTTTATGTTCTGTGCCAGAGATAGGCAAGATTTGTTGTCTAAGCGTGGGGTTTCCAGCCTTCTTGCCTGCTGTTACCCACAATGCCTTTCTCTCTAAACCGTCATTCTTTGCAACTTCATCTCCCACTAGGGTCAGATTACCTTCCCTTAGGGCTTGTTTTCCCAACTACCCCACTCTCTGCTACAGGCTAAAGGTGTCCCTCCCAACCAGCACCACTCTGTGTCTGCGCAGTGTTCGTCTGCAGCACCCTCTCCCACCTTGCCCTCCTCCTGTGGTCCTCTGTGGCATCTCACAGCTCCCCCACGGGACTTGGTGACCAGCTGCATTTATCTAGCATGCTCACATGCTCCTCTGTCAGTTGGAGGCTGGTATTCTCTGGAGACTGCTCAGGAGGAGACATCTCGTGTCCCTGCGGATGGCGAAGGGACACATGAGTGTTTTGAATGTTCATCTGAGTCCCTTGATACAAATTTCACTTCGTCGCCTCTTCACAGGCTTCTACTTGTTTTGTTAAAAGAGGTTAAATGCCTTATGATGAAGATTCTAGGATTTTGAATTAGAAAAGGATTCTCACCTTGTCTTTCCTTAGCTATAAAACATTTGCCTTAGCAAAAAATAGGCATATACATGTGTATAAATGTATGCATATAGAAAATGTTTTCAGAATTAAATACTGTGACTTTTATTTGGATTAATCCCTTTGCTAGTCAAAGCATGATAGAATGATTTATTTTGATTTTTTAATGAGAAAATGGGGCAGAAGGAAAATATCTGGCATAGTCTAACTGCAGTATGTGGACATAATGTTCAAAATACACATACTTGAAACTCACAGGAAGGTTGGGAGACCCTGTTCCGCCATCTCTTGTTACTCATCAAAAGCCGTCAACCCCTTTGACTATCCCTACCGCTTCTTCATAGATACCCAGACATTCCGTTTGTTCACACCAACCTGTGGTAGTCAGCTGCACAACACTTCATGGTTCCCTCCAAAACAGCCCAGTGTGCATCCTAGGAATAAAGGTGTCATCTCCCATTTACAGCTTCA
Organism: Cricetomys ansorgei; assembly: GCA_026225945.1. NCBI lineage: Eukaryota > Metazoa > Chordata > Mammalia > Rodentia > Nesomyidae > Cricetomys > Cricetomys ansorgei. The sequence continues at coordinate 6,857,462 of JAMJFZ010001203.1, forward strand.
GCCTGTTTGTACATCCAAGGAAGTCCACATGGCTGGGAGTGTTTCCCTCTGGTGACGTACAAGTCCACTTCTCGTCTCTCCCTAGGTTTTATCTTCAGCACTATGAGAAAACAGAGTTGCATCAGCTCAGTGACATCATCGTATTTCCATGCTCAAACTCCTTCAAGCGTCTTCCCCCATGACACAAGATGCAGTCAGGGTCCATAACTTACGTCTGGTTGTTAGTTCTCTCAAGTATCTTTTAATCTATGATAGTTCACTATCTCCTTTGGTTCTTCATCAAATTAAATCACGTGCTGTTTCCAGGCCAGCCGCTCCATGCCACGCTCCGCCTGGTTGATTCATCGGATCGTTTTCCTCTGATTCCAGTTAGGTCAAATGTCTCTGGCAAGGACAGAGCATGGGTGTCTTCGTCTCCATAGCTCTGCGTCATATCAGAGTACACCCTGTCAGGCTGTTGGGACCAGTACTGGCAATGCCAAGCTCGACTGCTTGGTTAAGTGATGACTGCCAGATCCCCCCACTGTAAGAGACAGGTTGACAGTGTTTTCATCTGAGATGTACTTGGTTTTGCAGTCCTCTCCTTGTTTATAATCAAAAGGCAGAGCTGATCCCATTGTAAAGAAGAACTGAACCGATCAGTTTCAGGTTCTTTGGGTAGAATTGGAAACTTGAAAAAGGAGTCGGGTGGTTTTTCAGTAATGGGCACATCACCATGGTAGATGCAGAAATGTTTGTTTACACGAGAGGGAGGTTAGGTTGATTGGCATTTGGAGAAATGAGATTCTGTCTTTGATGGGCTGATTTTCAGCCAGATTTAATCTATTTCTGATTGGCTGGCTTTCAGCAACAATGGAGTGTTACTGCTAGCTGGCTACAGACAGTGTCAGTTGGAAAGGCCTCAGTCTGTTTCTGGATACTTCCTGTGACCGTGGCTCCAACACAGTTCATCTTTTCCTTAACGTGTCACGAGTTCAGTTCTCAAGTTAATATCTTTTCCCCCGGTGCTGCTCCCCCAACAGTTTATTTTAGCATTTATTCCTGATGCTTGCCTGAGTCATTCTAGTAGGGAGTTCGCAAGATGCTGGCTTTCTCATTCCATTGTTCTTTGAACATTTATTTCCTGGTTCTTATGAATATTTATTCTCTAGTTCTCCCCCGCCCCACACACACACACCTGTTTCAACTGCTGTCTCTCATCCAGTTGCCTCAAATTGTATTCAGCTCTGACTATGATAATCCATGACTGCCATGCCCTTGAATTGTGCCAGACGGCAGCAAGTGCTCCCTTCATGCAGGTGTTTATGAGCGTTTGACATGACGGCTCTCTTAGTCTCTGAGTACCTTCCTATTTCCTGGCACACCGTGTCTCAAGTTCATTTTGTACTTTCTGAGCTCTCCATCTGGAAGTAGCTTTTACAGAGAACCCTGGATCCCCGCTGCTCAGGTAACACTGTAGCACATGTTGTGAAAGAGACTGGAAAATGTGTACATACAACTGCCTGCAGTTTGCATCTTGGATCGCTACTGACTCCCTCACTGAAATCCAACACAATCCGGGCACTTCCTCAGCACAACTGCTTTGTTTTTCTTTCCATTGTTGATATGTATTCTACTACCCTATAAGCCGTGGTCAGCAATGTTAGAATTGTGACATCAGAATTCTAAACTTTGGGTCCAAGATGAGTGGTTCGGGGTGAAGTTACCTTTAACAACACATTAGATAGTTGTGTAGCTGTGCTTCGGTCGTCTGGAAGAACACAAGTAATCTTTGCACAGTGTGAAGACAGCATGAAGGTGGGGACCCCTTCCGTGTAGCTCAGCACCAATGACTGGTGGTAATTACTGTTGCGCTTTCGTCAAAGGCAGGCCTTCCAAGTCATCTTCCGCAAACAGCAAATGTAGCAATAACAGATTACATTTCATGTGTAATTGTGTGTCATGTGACATTTGTGTGTGCTAAGGCTTACATGAGTGATATAAGCAAATACTACTGGACTTTTTATAAAACACACATGAAATATAAGAGGAAGCAGAAGACTACGTGCATTAAGATCTTGAATGTGGATTTAGACCAACACAGATGTGAATCCAAATGCAGTCTTTTGTTACCTGTTTGACTTTTGGCAATTTAGTTACTGTATCTGAGCATCAGCTTTCACTCCTGTCACGGTAATGAGCTGAAAAGTCATGCAAAGCAGGTCACAGGATTCATAGAGAAAGCTGAACAGTAACAGGCCTCAGAAATAATTGTGATTAGGGGAGCTCTTTAGTATCCTGGCTGCAGGAATGGCAGTCTCCTTGGGCTTCTGCCTCAGAAATGGTGCACCTCTAACCATGCACGTGCCTGCGTCCCTAGGAACTACCAGGAGTCTGATCCCAGGGCAGCCCATCTGTTCTGTCAGCCCTGGGTCTCTTGCCTGGGGCAGGAGAGGTGTTTGGTTTGGCAGATTATCAGATCTGTTATTATAGGCAAAGAGTGGGTACCCAAAAGGGTGGAGATGGGAGTGTGTTAGTCAGTGAACCCAACAGGTCTACTCTTTAGTGGCTCTGGGGAGATTGTCGTGTGTGTGTGTGTGTGTGTGTGTGTGTGTGTGTGTGTGTGTTGGGGGGGTGAGTGTGATTGTGTGATGTGTGTGTGTGTGATGTGTGTATGTGTGTGTGTGTATGTGTGTGTGATGTGTGTGTGTGTGTGTGTGTGTGTGTGTGTTTGTGTGATTGTGTGTGATTGTGTGTGTGTGTGGGGGGTGTTTGTGTGATATGTGTGTGTGTGTGTGTGTGTGTGTATGTATGTGTGTGTGTGTGATTGATGTGTGTGTGTGTGTGTGTGTATGTGTGTGTGTGTGTGTGTGTGGTGTTTGTGTGATATGTGTGTGTATGTGTGTGTGTGGTGTTTGTGTGATGTGTGGTGTGTGTGTATGTGTGTGATGTGTGTGTGTGTATGTGTGTGTGTGATTGTGTGTGTGTGTGTGATGTGTGTGTGTGTGTGTGTGTGATGTGTGTGATGTGTGTGTGTGTGTGTGTGTGTGTGTGTGTGATGTGTGTGATGTGTGTGTATGTGTGTGTATGTGTGTATGAATGCACAGTGAGTATGTGGAGACCAGAGGACAGCTGTTAGGAGTCAATCCTCCTGCCTGGGTCCCAGAGATTGAATCCTGGTCTTTGGGCTTGGTGACAAATGCCTTCCCCGCTGAGCTGTCCTGCTGGCGGCCTATGGTTGGCCTCTGTGCTGAGGGTGAAGCAGACTTTGTGTCATAGAATGTCAGAGGCCCTCGTTACTCTGGTTGTCTCCTCCAGTCTTCCGCTCTCCATGCCTGCCATCATAGGCTCTTCACACTTGTTGCTGGAGACCCTGCAGTAATCCGCTTCTACCCACACACCTGAGCGTCATGTGAGAAACAGTCTTCAGTCATCTGCGCCTGCTCGTGTGCTCTAAGGAGCATCGATGGACTGCACCATTGTTAATTCTTTTACCAAAGAAGCCATTTCTGTACATTTCAAGCCTGTCACCTGTTAGGAGGCCAGACAGAACTTTCAGGCTTTCTTTTTACTTGTGGCTTTCTTAATTAATCAGAAGAAAATAGGATTAATGATAAAGCTGGTCATATTTGCAAAATTTCCCTGAAAACAAGAAGCAATCAACCCTGGCTTAAAAGAAAACAAAACAAGAGCTGCGACAGAATGCCCTAATGGTCTCGTCTCACACAACAGTAAAGAGAATTTGACAGAAGGACGCTGAACCTCGGAACTGTGTGGTTGTCATCACATTACAGCTTAGCAGAAGTTAATTTAGAAAGAGTTCTCTGTCCATCAGTCATCAAAGAGCTCTGGGAATGCTAATGGCTCCTCTCTAGGAGGTGGAAATCATTAGAGTTTATTAACATTTTGGTGAGGTCTATCAGCCACGGATTTCAGAAGCATTCTGGAATTTCTTTTCCGAGGAAAATTTTCAATTACTAGATACAAAAACAAAAACTATTTCCAGGATCTGGAAGATGGCTCACAGGATAACGTGCTCACTACGCAACTGTGGAAACCTGTGTGCTGATCCCCACAAAATAAGCCAGGTGTAGCGACATACACACCTGTTCCCAGCAGTAGGAAATGCGCAGGGGGTCACAGGAGCTGCCTGGCGGGGTAGTTCAGCTGAGTCTGACTCCAGCTCCAGTCAGAGGCACTATGGTAAAAAAATTAGGCAGAGAGTGATTGAAGCAGACACTCAATGTCAACCTCTGGCCTCCATACACATGTGCATGGATACCTACACACGCACATACACACATACGCATACACGTACACAACACACAAACACACATCACACACATGCACGCACGCATGCGCGCACACAGACACATGCACAAACACACATCTGAAGCCCAAATACTGTGACTTCCCAATCCAGTCTGATGATAGTAAATAATACACCTGGGAGAAACTTTGGGCAGCAAGTTCTTCCTTGCAGGATGAGAAGGGAAGAACAGAAAACAGAAAGATGGACCTGCTTTCGTTACAAGCATCTAGAAATGCCTTTTGAGGTCCTAACATAAGTTGTTGAAAATAGATTTTCGAGAACAGGGTATTGCTAGTAACAGATGTTTGTTGACTTTTATATATAGTGGTAGCAGCTGCCACTTGCTGAGTGCTGCCTTGCTTAGTGAATTTCACTTTATACATATACTGGAAAGAGCTTAGACTCAGGAAAATAATCTGTCCATAGTTTGCGGTGGAGTCTCCCTATGAATCAGACTGTTTCACCTGTAGAATTTACCTCCATTGCCCATCAGCCGCATCACAGGCCTGTAAATAGCTTGATATGGAATTATTCTGGGCAGTGGTTTGGTTTCCTGAAAGAAGGAAAGAAATAAAAGTGAATTCCAGATGGATTTCTTTGTTCACTCATTGGATTTCTTATTCACTCCTTGGTGGCAATGTGGAAAACAGAGCTCAGCTTCCTGTAGACAGAGTCTCTCCCTGAACCAGAGCTTGTCTCACTTTGGTTCAGCTAGCTGCCTGACACATCCTCTTCCTACCTTCTCTCCAGCACTGGAGTTACAGCCATGCGCTACCAAGCCCAGGCTTTCTGTGGGGACTGGGGATCCGAACCCAGGTCCTTATGCTTGCACAGGAAACAGTTTTCCCAATGAGTTATTCCCTTAGCTACTTAGGTTTCCATTTTACGTATTCTTTTATTTTTTTGGTTGTATTACAACTCTAATCCAAACAAATGGGGAAAATGCCTTTGGTAAATTTGCAGGGATGAGAAGAACTACAAACCTTCCGAGGTGATGGGTAGGATCCAAGCAGGCTGTCTCTTGCCCTGACTGCCTGCCACTCCTGGTGGTATCATTTGCTACATGGCGCTTCAACTTACACCTTAAACTAAAAGGTCAAAATTTGTGTTTTCAGCCCACTGAGCACATTGCAGTTGGGCCTTTTCATCAGACTCTGGAAAATAATTGTAAGCTAAACAACAACTAAATTAGATCTCCATAATTAGGTTTACTACAGGACAGAGCGGCTACCCAGCCATGCCGCTAACAGGAAATCACTAAAGTCTTCCAAAATTTAGTTTTTAGAATTAATTTTCTTACTGTATTTTAACTTGCAGTAATTCTCCTTATTTGTTTAATTTTGCTTTCTTATGTGCAGTTGTGGCTCAGCTCAGGAGTTATGTCTTGTCATAGAGCCTCTGAAAGTTTCATGAGACTTGTCAGATCAATATATCACATCTGGGTGCCCTTCGTTAGCAGTGTCATGCAACGCTGTGATGATTATCCAGCGGCTGGGATGTAAAACACTTGGCATAAGAATAAGGAAGAACTTGAGGGCTGGAGAGAGGGCTCAGCCTTTAAAGGCTAGGCTCACACCCAAAATAGAATAAAGACATTGAAATGAATTGCTGGGCACTTCTGTTCAGCCAACAACTTCAGAGGGGGATTGGTGGTAGCGGCTGTGAATACTGTTGAATGGCAGGTTAGCGTATAGTCTGAGAACGCGCAGTACAATTTATTTATCATTTGTGCCATGAGTTGCTTATCTGTGCAGTAAAACTAGCCTTTACAATGTAATCCATAAAAGCCACATAAAATGGGACTGATTTTCCCTTTCTTCCAAAATGATTACTGCATGTATTTCTTATGAATAAAATGAAGAAGAGTTGAATGTTAATTTTTCCAGTCACAAAGCATAAAGAAAGCAAAAGAAGGCTTTTTAAATGCTTTGTTTTATTGTAATGGTCTAGGGTCAAATTCCACATGAGATGTGCTGTTAGCGTTTCCTTCTCATCTGCACAGTGTTCAGCTTGATTTTCAGTGGTTCAGCAACAGTCAGTGTTTCTTTTCCATGGTTACTTCCCCTGGTCTCGAATACCCGCTCCCTGGCATTCTGCTGTTTGATGCTGCAGACACTGGAGCGTTTGCACATGCACTGGAGCAGCATCTCACTCTCAGGCACACTTACAGTGGTGCTCTGCAGAGCACATGGTAACTCATACATGTGAGTAGTCTACTGTGAACTTGGATCTATTTGATGACAAGTCAGTTATTACTGAACAGTTTTTGAAAAAGTTTATCTCTCATTTTTAGTTGAAAGGAAATCAAGACTCAAGTAGTATTTTGCAAAGTCTTAGCTAAAGGAAAATTAGAACTAATACCTAATTTTTTCCATTCTGACCTCTTTGCATGGAACTATTCTAGTATATATTTAATTGTATTTGTTGTTTTTACAAATGTATTAAACTACATCACAGTCTATGTCTGAGCAGGGATAACTTTGATGTGGACTTAAAACAATTCACCTTAATGGACTTCTAAGTGGCGACCATATTTATAACAGACATATCACATATAAGTCATCAATTAGAAGCATATGGATACTGGCCTCTGTCATCAAAACAGGGCTGTCTTTCAGTCTTTTTGACTTCAGACTATTTTATCACTGCCATTGCACTCAAGGTCTACTCATTGGTTCTGTTAAGCGCCAATCACAATGTCTGTTACACAGTAGGAATGCGTCAAATAGAAGGTGGAGGGGGGCTTTGGAAAACAACGCGCAAACTCTGCTTCCCGGAACTTTGTAGGGTCCTCAGAGGGTCCGGACTTGAATGCATGAGAAACGTCACTTCCAGTCGGGCTGACACAGTGGCAAATAAGGAGATGAAACGGTGATTTGTGTCTCCGTTTGGCGCGGCCGTCTGGAACAGCTCCTTGGAGAAACAGGCTGCATCGGCGCTCAGTTCCTCGGTCACCATGAGGCGGCCCAGAGCCTCATTCTTCGGAGACCACCCAGCTGCATCCACCCCGGGGCAGCCTCTGTATCCTCTGTGATCACGCAGGCTGCGTGCGGACCTTCGAGAAAGCTGTAGGTGCTGCCTCACTCTTCCTGTGTCCTGAGTGTAACTGCAGGGGGAGCAGGCCCTAGGTGACAACTCCCATCATTTTACCCTGCCCGCGTCATGCTGACTGTACAGTCATCTTTCACTGACAAGCTGCAGCGGCTCGATCGCGCCGTACCCCGCGATCTCCTTGTGTGTCCACTCACTGAGATGTCACCCACAAGCTGTCACACCCCTGTTTGCACGTTTGGTTGCACGCGCCTTAGTTAAAAAGCTCACTGTCAACCAAAAGTGCCACATTTCAAGTTTTCCTTTTTACTGTTTCACTCCTACAGGGCTGTGCGTCCTGAGAGCGACCGAGAAAAGCATGTATTATTTCTTTATTACCTCTCTAAGTGAGGAGAGCTGGGGAGGCAGAAGTGTGTACCTCTGCGGCATTTCTTCTCCGCGGGAAGATTTGAAATTTTTGGCTCAGTGTAACAGAATCCCAGGGGGCTGAAAAATCACTAAAATGCCAGATAGGCAGAGCCTAACTCTCCTCAGAGCTAGGGTCCTGACTCAGGAAATTGAGATCAGAAACAAGAATTAGAATTTCAAACAAAGCAGAGCCCTCTAGATAATGTGTGGCATATACAGGCGGCAGCTTAGAAAGGCAGTGTCCTGGACAGCGGCGCTCTAGGGAAATGATGTTTACCCGTCAGTCATGACTGGGAGACGCTGTGGAAGTGTGCGACAGTCTGTGTCTTTAAAAGAAAGAAAAATCTGTAGAAGTGAGTAACAGAAGATACTATTACAGTTCTGCATAGCTGCTACATGAACGACTGTGCAGCTTTTACATTTATATACCCATAGTTCATCCATGATAAAGAATGGCTGCCTACAAGGTGTCACCAACAAACACTAAGTATGTACTGAAGTCTGGCTCCTTGGATCCAGTATTTTAAGTTACCCTTATAAAGGGAAATGAGGAAAGTTCTCTTGGAGACAAGCATCTTTTTCCCCTGCACGGCTCATTCTTAGAAGTGTGAGTCTGTGTTTTTGATCACTAATTTTACAAGTCTTCCTATAAGTACTTCTGGCTCAAAGCATCTATTTCACTTCGAGTCAGCTCAACAAATTGGAATGGTTACCTGTTACCTGCCAAGAACTCGCTATCTGTTTCTTGATGGGGATGGTGCTTCCATAAAAGCCCGTACTTACACAGTGTTTACCGGAGATCAGAAAATGTTAACACTTTTACAGTCAGTTGTCTACAGGCCAGGTGCCCCTGCGAGTGGAGTACCAATTGGTCACTTGACAAATGGCGCTGTTAGCTTTTCTGGGGGATTGCAGCTCACCTAAGTCTTAAAAATCTCTATTAAGTTTCTGTCCCCACCTAACAAATAAGGGACTTGGTTAAGATACCAGCTCGTTCATCTGAGGTAGATTCAGGATCTAAGCTGAGCAGCTGTCCTGGGTATCTTCACTCTTTTTCTTTTAATTAATTAAAATTAAAATAGTATGTTATTCCTTCCTCTTTCTCCTCCCTCCATTCCTTCCATATCACGTCCCGCTCCCTGCCATCGTCATGGCTTCCCATTCTTAAAACGTTGTTACACACACACACACACACAGACACGCACAGGCACACGCACACGGGTTGGGGAGATGAATAAACGGATAAATAGAGCAGCTGAGGCTTGACTCCGTGGGAGGCTGGGAGAGGCCATTATTGACTTCCTCAAGTTATGGACTGCTATGTAGAAATGTGGAAGCCAAGTAAGCATTTTCTTGTCTAATTTGTTTTTGGTCATTGTGTTTCCTCATGACAACAGAAACAATGACTAATATGTAGTGTATGGCTCTTGAAGGAAATATTATTACCCCAAGTGATACAATGTGATCTAACCCCCCCCCCACGTATTATATGTAATTTTAGGAAAATACAAAATAGTGATTCCCTATGTTGTTTTCAAACATCCTTAGTGTTACTTCTTTCTGTCTCTTACCCACTGCTCATGGATAGGGACAAATGATTATGTTTTCTTCTGCTGTCTATGCAGAGCAGGATGCAGTATTTTTCAGAACACCGTTTAGAAAGCATACTTTGGTTTTAATTTGTTCTGCGATGCCTGCCCGGGTTTCCTGGGAGATGGGGTCCTTATGATTCTTTGCCATGCACAGCCTCGTAACTGCCCACTGCTGACATTAATATTTTCCAGCAGAACTGTGTGTAATGGTGAAAAGGCCCTATGAATCTGTTCTGTGCAGAGCACGTGTCTCACGTGGCTAGGAAGGATGTGAAGTGTGGCTACTGTTTATGAGAATCTGAAATTTGAACTGATACTGAGCTAATTTGATAGTTGCCTGTCCCAGCGACCACCTTATTGAATGACATAGCTACAGATCTGTCTCTTCGCTGTAGCTTCCTTCACCTCCTCGTAGCCTCCCTACCTTGGGGTGGTGTCAGCCAGAGTTTGAGCCAGCTGCTTCGAATGCAATGCTTGCATGACTTCTGATAGGTGACGCCGAGAGCTTTGTAGTTTCCTTTGGGGCTTAAGGACTTAATTCAGAGAAATTTGATAAATGTGCATGCAGTAGTCTATTAATCTTCCTAAGACAAGGATAGCATTTTGTTAATTTTATTTATCCAAAAATATATTCTGTGAGGTGGAGTGATGGTTTGCAACCTTTCTTTGTAAAGCGGTAGTTAGTAAATATTTCTTGGGTCACTTACTTTCTATCGGAAGTTACCCAACCCAACTATGCCATTGTCCTGTAAAAGTTGTCAGCAACAATAGGTAAACAATAAGCATGTCTGCGTTCCTGTAAAACTTTACTTTTAAAAACCAGTGTTGAGGCTGATGAGAAAGCTCAGCCAGGAAAAGGACTTGCTGCAAAGCCTAACATTTTGCATTCAGTCCTGGACCCCACAAGATGGAAAGAGAGAACTGCAGGCTGTCCTCTGACACCCACATGTGTGCCGTGGCATGCACTTGTATGTATAGATTTGTGTGCATGCACACATACAAACGATAAATAAGAATTTAAAAACCACACACATACACATGAGCAACCATAGCAACAATAACGAAAATAGGTGTCAATCCAGAGGTGATTACAGAGAATTTTGAGCTCCAGCCAGCCTGGCTTACATGGTGAGATGTTGTCTTAAATGCAAAAAACACATGCATGCATACATACATACATACATATATACACATGCATGCAACATACATACACATATACATTCATACACATGCATGCTTACATACATACTTGCATGCATACATACATACATACATACGCATGCAACATATACACACACACAAATGTCAAACCTGTTTGGTTCTAGAGCCAATCTGATGACCTAGAATTATGTTTTTCTGTTAGTGATGAATAAGTGGATATTTTTACTGTTAATTGTGTGCATGATGCTGAGATTTCAGTTGTGAGCCTTCTGATATGCACCTTACTTTTGCTTTTCTATGCCAGCGTGAATAACAAAAGTCTTAATCCATAAATATGAACCAGTAAGATGAACAGTATGATTTGAGTTCTTTAAAAAAAAGTAGAAACGGAAGAGTAACAAGAGTGAGAGCGAAAGACTACTTGGTGCAGAGCGGAGAAGCCTCTTCCGTGGTGACATGAGATTTGACTGATAACCAGGAGCAACCAGCCCAGAGAACCCAGTGAAGGGCAGTGGACAGAGAAGCCCGGGGGAAAGGAATCATGAACAGAGACTCATAGAAATGACTTTGTACCTTCAGTATCATCTACAGCACACCAAGCTCCTGGGGGTTAAGTGTGGCTGGGGTTAAGAAGAAGCCTTTCCATTTCCGGGGACACACCCCGTGGTGTTGATGGTGTTGAAGGGAGCCAGTGGGAGAAAGGGAGAGAAACGATTTTTAATCTGTGAAAGTTCTTCTGTGGCAGCGACATTTAGGCACCCAGCATCATACTTCTTGCTCTTACCGTCCTCTGTCCCAGCAGCCCGGGTTTGGTGCGGGCTCTGTAGACACAGTTCGTGGACGATTGCCGTCTCTCCCAGCAACCTGGCCTCGGTTCCCAGGGCTTCGTATCATTATGAAGCATCTCTCTGCTAATGTTGTGGCTTAGATTTGCCTTATTACTGCTTAATTCTCTCAGCCTCCATGCCAATCCCAAGATAGCCTCTGGGTTATTTCAGATCTCTGTAATACAGAAGTTTCCAGAAAGTTTAGTTATTCATAAATCTGTGTTAAATTTCTGGCTACAACCAAGAATATCCTTGGACAATCTGGAAGCTTTTTTTTTTCCATTGAGTTTACTATTTTTAATTATATTGTCTTAAAATTTCATTTATTTTGTATGTGTGTGTACGTGTGTGTCCCAGCATGTGTGTGTGTATGTGTGTGTGTGTGTGTAGACCAGAGAACAACAGTTCTTTCCTTCCCCCACATGAGTCCTGGGCCTTGAACTCACATTGTGTGGCTTGCTCCCTCTGAGCCGTTGTCTCGCCAGCCCTAGTTGGCTATTTTTTTTTTTAAAGTTGACCAAAACTGTATTTTAAAATGCACATTTAATATCTTTGACATAGACGTGCATTTCGTAGGTCTGAGAATGGAGTGAAATGGAATCCGCTGGCTTCATCTAGAGTTATAATGAAGGCGCACAATATTGTTTAACTGTTTGTTCAACGTTGTCTAGAGCAGTGGAATACAAATATTTGACCTCCTTGACAAAGACGGATGGGTTGAAGCAACACACCATGATATCATTAGGCTGTCGAATAACATCATTATTCATGATTACAAGGAATTATTCAGGTGAAATGGCAAACCTATTATTTGTACAGAGAGAGTAATTGCACTGTCCTTGTCATTCCAACCCCTGAGTTGAATTGACGATAAGATATGTGTATTTATTTTAGTACAGAAATCTTTAATAGCCTAATTTAAATAAATGGAACCAATTATAATTAGTAATTGAGCAAATCAGATCATATACACTCTTCTAGAAAGACTTTGGTATTCTATAAATCTAGACAGACATTTTCATCATTTATGAAATTACTTCATCTATATGAATTCATTTTCAGTTCTGTAAAAATTTCTTCACGGATTGAAATACGGGTAAAGCAGTATTTCAAATGAGAAGTTTGAGAAGATGGTTTACAATTTGGAAGACAGTGTAAGCAGTATTATTTCTGATGGCTTACCATGTATTGAAAAGCTGTGACCTGGAGCCAAATCCCACACCTGATTTGGTAGCTAAATCTTTATTAGAATATAGCCTTTGTGCATGGATGACAACTTGTTTCCAAGTTACACTGACAGGGCGTGTACAGGGAGTGTAACAGAGACCAAATGGTCTGTCTGCAGAGCCTAGACTGCAGGTGCCTGAAGAGGATCTCCCTGGAGCTGGAGTTCTAGCTGCCGAAGTGCATGCTGGGGCCTCAACTCTGGTCTCTGGAAGAATAGTATGAGCTTTTAGCGGCTGAGCCATCTCTCCAGCCCTAGAGCCTGGGTTTTTACTGTCTCATCTCTTACAATAGCTTCCACCCCCATCTCCGAGGAACTAAATGAAAACTTAAAACAGTGAGCTGATTGATCCCCAAGCAGTGTGAGGGAATTTCCAGACTGCAGAAGGTCAGGAGAAAGGAGTATCGGAAGTCTCCTAGGAAGGACACGTGGGGCGTGGGATGCATGCCCTCCCTTCTCCCACAGCTTCTCCAGAAAATGAAGGCACTCTCACTATGTGTGGTAAAACAGGAAAGAATAAAATTAACTTTCTGTGGATTGGCTTCAGGCTCTTTGCTGAAACTGTGTGGATGGAACAAACCAGCTGTGATGGACAAACTGGGCTTCCACAAATTCTTTTTATGCATCTCTGTACACAACACGCACACATCCTAGAAAGGTAAGAAAAGAAACCATGAATAAAATGTGGTCATGTCCACGAGAATAGTTATTCCTAAAATACCTCTCCGGAAACACACTAGACACATTATGTAACCTCTGGCAGATTCAGAACTCAGCCGTGTTCACCTACAGAGTGATTTCATTTTTTTAGTCTATGTAAAAGGCATTTCAAATATTTATGAAGTGTAAGGAATAACATGGCAGACACTTTGAAGTTTTAGTGTATTTTCATGTAGATGATTTGAGGCTTACTTAAAATGTGGAGGCGACTTCATGTTAGTGTGCGCTAACGCTCAGCTCGTGGTCTTGATGTGTGTGTGTTGGCGGGGGCTCTTTCCAATCCATGGAGTTCATTTTCTTAAATCTTAGTTTTTCAGTGATCTGATTACTGATTAAGGGTGTATCTTTTTCACAGAGGGCTTGTCAGTCCTTTCTTTTTTTTTTTTCTGTTTTCTTTTCTTTGGTTTTCAAGACAGGTTTTCTCTGTTGTAACCCTGGCTGTCCTGGAACTCACTCTGTAGACCAGGCTGGCCTCCAACTCACAGAGATCTGCCTGCCTCTGCCTCTGGAGTGCTGGCATTAAAGACGTGCACCACCACCTCCCAGCCCTATCTTTTTTCTCAAGCTGGTCTTTACCCTTAGCTTCTTCAATGCATTTTTTTTTTTCATCTTACCACTTCCGTGAGCAAAGCTGTCAAGGTAGTTATTAGGAATAGCATACACGTATAGATTAATCGACAAGAGATTTCATATGTTGGAACTGTCTTAGGGTTACCATTGCTGCTAAGAAACACCACGACTAAAGCAACTTCGGGAAAAAAGGGGTTTATTTGACTTACCCCTACATATCACTGTTCATCATCAAAGGAAGTCAGAAAAGGAACTCGAACTGGGAAGGACCCTAGAAGCAGGATCTGACGCAGAGGCCATGGATGGGTGCTTCATACTGGCTTGCTGTTTATGGCTTACTCAACCTGCTTTCTTATAGAAGCCAGAGATGGCACTACCCACAGTGGGCAGGACCCTCCCACATCAATCACTCATTTTAAAAAAAGAGCCTTTCTGCTGGATCTTAATGGAGACATTTTATTAATTGAGGCTCCCTCCTTTCAGTTAATTCTAGCTGTTTCAGGTTGACATAAGACTAGCCAGCACAGGAGCCACGAGGCCTCTTCGACCTTGAGCCCGGCTCACAGCTCTCCACTTACAGATCTTCTTTTATCTTTCATGTCTTTGCCTATAGACTCACATTCTAATGTCAGAAATGCCTTAAGTAATAATAATAGCAAAAGAATGGGAATTTGTCACTGGCTTTTAAATTTGGAAGTATTCGAGTTGTAAGCCTCATAATTGTTGACCTCATAAACATCGAATGCAAAGCCCCATGAGGATTCTAAAATAATTTTGGAAAAAGGAAAAGGGAACACAATAGAAAACGAGGAAATTAGCTGGCTTTCTTCTAAGGGCTCTTCTCCCTGCCTCCCCATTTCTCTGCCTCCCTCCCTCCCGCGGGTGCCAGGAATAGAAGCCAGCGCCTCACACATGGTAGGCAAGTGCTCTGGAATGAGCCCTTTCCCCCAGCCATATGAGAATTGTTAGTTGAAGTGTGGTTGAAAATGCTCTTTGGGGATGGCGAAAGTGTTCTGAGGCAGGTCACGGTGAAGGTCACAAACTGTGACCACGCTGAATGCCTTTGGATGTTATACTTTGAAATGGCTACTTTGATTGATCCTATATTACCCAAGATTGCAACTAGTACAAATGTACTTGAATAGATTATTTTTTAAAGAGGAGAGAAGACATTTTATAATTTACCTATTGCACCTTTTGTGTCCCCAACAAGCTAGTAATGGAAAGCCTGCCTCAATCCAGATGAAAGTCTGAACCAAAATGACTTTTCAAATGACTGTTCTGTTGATTCTCAGAAACCTGAACCTTATGTTTGGCCCGACCACCCGTTACGCTTTTAGATAAAAATGAAATATTTACCCTTAGAATATTTTTAAAATAAAGCTATGTCAAATATTTAGAATTTTATACACAGCCACATCTCTGTTCTCAGTATCATCTCAAATATTGAACTCTATTCAATATTGTTCCAAATATTGAATTAAAATTAAATATATAGATGAGGTGTCAAAGCAGCGGTATTTTGCTGTCTGTCCATATTTTCAAGTGTCATTTTGGTAATGGCGATATAATAGAGCATTAGGCAGGAATTAATGCGATGATGTTGAAGGTGTGACCTAATTAAAATGCAAATGCAAGTGCAAGTACAGTGCTTTAAAACTGACATTGCAGCCTGGATACTCAGCGGCAGGACGATCGCTTGTTGATAATTTGATTTGACAAGTTCCCTTCACAAGTTCATTGCTTTAACCCTACAGCACAAGCATACATTGGCTTGCCTGATTAGATGAGAGCCGTCGGGCAGACTCGGGAAGTTTAAGATGAAATTTAATGAGTTATGATCTGCCTGGATCTGTGCACACCCTACTTACTAGAGAGATTTGGAAATACCTGCAGTTTACAAGTATACACACAGAGGTGTTTTTTTTTTTTGAAGGTAGTATTTCAAATACAAAACTCCTATTATGGACTCCTTTGTCCACGTTTCTTATCCTTGAGTAAGTGCTGCTGCCTTCACCCTCATTACCCAGCGTCCTCTGGCCCCCTGTTAATATACCCAAGCTTGGTTGGTAAAGCATTCCCTTGTCACCTCCTCCACAGGGCACAGACATCTTCTCTGAATTCTTGCTTGACATTTCTCCATAGCGCTCACCCTTCAACCCCTCCTGTATAGTGCTTTAATTCCGGCATGTAGACATTCGATGTCTCGAGAATACCACGCATTTCCCTAGAGCAGGCTCAAAGGAAGTGTAGTTGGATCTCAACAAGAAACGAAAGGACTGGGAGATTAAGTGAACACAAGCTGCATTTGGATCCCTTGGCTCCCGTGCATGGGGCTTGTCAGCTTCTCACCAGTCATTGTCTTCACTCTTTAATGGCTGCCTTAGTTAAGTTCCCTAAAAGCCCATGTGTTTCCTTGACTTCCCTGGGCTATGGCAGAGACTTTGAGGGGTCTCCTAGTCACCAGGGACAGGGCCTTAAGGGGCTACTGGGACTCCAGTTCCACCCTCTTCACTTTCCGTTTCTGGTCATGAGGTTCCAAGAGGCTTTGTTCACCCCCTGCTAAGATCAAGGCTCACCTCATTCCCAAAATAACAAGCATAAGATCAAAGACCAAAACCTTTGAAACCATCACCAGTAAATAGATTGAGTTGTCCCCTGTATCTGTTCCCCTGAAGGAGAGGTAACAAAGCTGTTACTGTTTTACATTTAGCCGTTTACCCACCCCGAGGACTCGCTTATGATCCAGATTCCTTTACTTTTGCTAGTTACCTACACTGTTCTGATGCCTCCCCAGGATTGGCATAACTCCCGTGCTGAGACTCCAGGTCCTCAGCGCGAGAAACATTGTCATTTGTCTTTGAATGTCATCAATATTGTATGTGCTTCCTGCCTGCCTTGCCGTACAAGTAGGATGGTTTTTCAGTGTTCTTAAGTATTGCTGTCTCCTGCACATTTGCATCATGTGTTAAAATTTAATTTTAGGCAAGAATCTAGGAGGGCAGTAGAACTGAGCACAATTTTGCCTTTTCTTTTTCAGGAATATGAGTAAGGTACTTGAGGGAATACAGCACATTAATTCCAGGAATATTTATGTCTACCATGCCAACATTCCATCAGAATACTTTTTGGACAATAATAGCTTAGAGCAAAATTGTTTTGTATAAACAAGGCTAGAAAGTTTTTTTTTTATTGTCAAGGGACCAGAGAGAGATTTTAAACTAACCGAACGTGTAATGCAACTTTAAACAACCCTTTCTTTGCATCCTAGTATAGCCATCAGAGCAAATATGATTAGAATGGAACATTTGGTCCTATTTCTATTGTAATAAATTGTAAGAAAATCAATAACAGCATTAAGACAGAATTGTTAACTTACTCAAAAATATTTTGGTACTTATGTTAAAGCTTCCTTATCACAAATAGCTGATGGTTATAAAATGAAACATGTTTAAATCCATGGCTAAAGATGATTAAAATATCATACAGACCCAAAGCATTCCAGCTGTAGCTGTTCATTAAATTGACCATTAATAACTTGTGATAAAAAGGAATATTACTGCATTCGTAAATTCTGTATGCAGATTTTATTAAGCTGGCATTTTATGTGAATTGATGGTCTGACATCTTCTGGCTGTGGCCGAAGATAATAGCATTTCCTGTGCGTTGTCTATAATCCAAGGATTCTGGTGGACTGCTTCTAACTAGTTATTATGCTTTTGTTCTGGTCGTCTCTTCTTTCATTTGGTGTACAATTAGAAAATAGAATGACAGTTCTCCTACGAAGCCCTAGAAGGCTGGTTGTGTCAGCATTTCATCTACAGCCTTCTTTCTGTCTAGCTCTGGTACAAGGCAGAGTGGCTGTAGATCACCTTGATTATGAAAGATGTCTGCTTCCAATTCTTAAGGTACAAATAGGCTCTAGTTTATTGCTTCTTAATTTTAAGATCGTATTTCAGCGTATTTATGGTTGAGTTTCCAAATCTGAAGTTGTCAATGAGTCTTTTAACCTGTTAGAAAATATGTTGGCTCTGAGCAAAATACAACTAGTGGCCTCGCTTTCTGATCTAATACTTCAGTTGATGGTGGCTTGCTGTCCAGACCTCAGCAGGCTTCAGAAGTCTCTTAATGTACTCTAAATAATCGAACACTTCTTTGGATTGAGTAGGCTCATTGGTCCTCTCTGGATTGCCTTCCATGGTGTAAGAAACAGGGATCTTGGGTTTTGAAGGTAAAAGAGGTGGCTGTGTGCAGTGTAAGCTGGTCAAATAAGGAGATCTAGTGTAGTGTTTCTTAGCATCTCACACTCTTCGCTCTGCAGTCCTAAGAAATAAAGAAAGTATAGCTCAGAGGTTCAAAGGTCAAAACACAGCTCAGACATCCTTGGTTAGGAACCCAGTCTTGTTGCCAGTGTTTTCTTTAACTCTATAGCAAAATACCAGAGACTGCCAATTTATTTACTTATTTATGAATCTCTATCTCTCTCTCTCTCTCTCTCTCTCTCTCTCTCCCTCTCTGTGTCTCTGTGTGTGAGAGTGCACATGTGGTGTGCATGCCTGCGTGTGTCTGTATAATACACACATGTTTTAGAACCCAGAGAAGGTTCCTTAGGCACTATACACCTTTACTGTTTGAGACAAGATCTCTCCAAGTGGTCTAGGCAGACAGCCCTGTGGCTCCGCCTATCCTGACTTCCTCAATGCTGGGAATACAAGCATTCGGTTCTTTCCTACATGGGTTCTAGGGATTAAACTCAGGTCCTCGTGCTTGCAGGTTAATCACTTTAACGACAGCCATTCCCCAGCTGAAATGGGTAATTTACTGGGTTGGCTCGTCTTATGTCAACTCGATACACAAACAAGAGTTACCTGAAAAGAGGGAATCTTAGTTGAGAAAGTGACCCCGTAAAATCTAGCTGTAAGGCATTTTCTTACTTGGTAATTGGTTGGGGAGGGCCCAGCCCATTGTGAGTGGTTCCATTTGTGCCTGGTGTTCCTGGGATCTACAAGAAAGCAGGCTGAGCAAGCCATGGGGAGCAGGACAGTAAGCAGCACCCCTCCGTGTCTTCTGCATCAGCTCCTGCCTCCCAGGTCCTACCCTGTCTGAGTTCCTGTCCTGACTTCCTTCAGTGATGGACTGTGATCCAGAAGTGTAAATAAACCCTTTCCTCCCAAACTTTCTTTTGGTCATGGTGTTTCATCACAACAGTAGAAACCCTCATTAACATATTTATCAAGGATGAGTTTATTTAGAAGGCTGTGGAGTCTCAGATTAAACACCCATACGTGGCAAGCCACATGGCTTCCACTCAGGGTAAGAAGAGGAAGACAGGAAGCATAAGGGGTGACCTAATTTCATAGGATGTCTAGGATGTACCAACTCCCGTGAGCATGTCACTAATGTAATCACTTCTTAAAGGTCATACCACCTCTGTGTAAGTTACACTAGGAATTGGATTTCAATGTGCCCTTCCAAGGGGCCAAGTTATATTCAAACCATCGCATGGTGCAAGTTACCGCAGACGTCTGCACAGAGATGGATACTCAGCTGTAAATCCGGCGATGCTGGTGTCTACCTAATAGTGTTGTTTAAACTGTTTTTTAAATTACATAGAGAGCTCTAAACAAAATAAGCCCCAATAAATGATACCTGTTGATGAGAGCACCACCAGGGCACCCTACCGTGATGGGAGGGCCCTGACCTTGGCTCTCTGGGAGTCCCAGGTAATTCTCCGAAAGCCCTGAAGCTATCTGCTGGCCAATCAGAACTTTCTACACATCTCTCACGCGCCCCACTTTCTCGAGAACCCCTCACTTCCCTGCCAGATGTAACAAGCCATTCCAGTAAGGACCTGTGCTCAGGTCCTGACCAATCAGAGATCCCCCTAGTGACTGCTATTTCACTTAAAGAATCCCGTGCACCCACATTTGGGGCTGCTGTGTTGTCTCAACTGGACAGCCCTGGCATGTCAGTGTGCATCCCGTGAGAGATAAACTGCTTTTACCTTTAAGATGGCCACACGTCACTCTCAGTCTCTCCGGGAGCTGTTTTGCAAACCTAACATTACTAATGACTGAAGTAGTAGAAGACAAGATTTTTAAATTAAGTTTTGAATTCGTGTAAAAAACAAGAGGGTTCATAGTGACATTTTTGTATATCCCTATGCCTGGCCCACTTCCGTTCTCCTTCCCCTCCTTCCCTGAGATCTCCACACCCCCCAATAATCTTCCTCCTGCGATCCTGTTGTTGTAGCCACTGATGGCCTAAGAGGCCTCTCAAGATCGACCCACCTCATGGTCTGTTTTGGATCTCACTGCTCATTTCCCTTGAAAAGACTAGAGATGGAAGCATTAGCTCTGCCCTTCCTTAGGATTTGGAATACCGTGGAAAAGGGTAGAATTGTCAGGGCCCCTAAATTCTACCATGCAGCTGCCTGCAACCCTCCATTGTGGAACACCTCAGTCTCCTGAAACTCCATCTCAAAAGGCTCAGCTTTCTGTCCCCAGCCCCCCAGCACAGCCCCTGTGGAGGCTCACAGCTTGCCTACACCGCTTCTGTTCTTTCAAACTAATAAAATTGTCCTGGTGTGCCTTCTGAGTCCATTTTGAAATTCTTTTATTAGTAAGAATAAGAACCCAAAAGGGAGCCACGGTTTCTTAATAATGTGATACGAGAGAGAATGAGACTTGGAACTTGGATCTCATATTTTTATTAGTGCTGTAAGAAACATTAAACATAAGTCTTTTCTATCCAATCCTATAAAACTCGTGTTCATGACAAGGCCTACCTTGTAAGGCCTTTATACAAATCTTTGAACCCCTCTGCAATATATTGTGGGGTCCTTTTGATCCAATTATACTGACACACAACTTGTTGAAAGAAAAGAATTTTTTTTTAAGTTCAAGCATGAAGAGAAAAAAAAAGAGAAAGAAAGGAAGAAAGCCAGGGACATAGTCTGACATGAAAGTTCAGAGGTATGATTCCCCCCAACTCAAATTTTTACAAACTATTTAGGCTTGAAAATCATAAACATTTTGTGCCAATAAAAGTTAGTTTATAATTTTTAACCAGTCAAAAACTCACTAACAATCATGGTCAGAGTCACCATAACCCAAAAGAGACATAGCTCAGTTCCCAAAACAAGTACCTGACAGTCGTTTTGAAGGCTAGGGGCTTTTCTCATTTTCCTGGGAAACTGGACTTTGTCTATGTTTTAAAATAGCTTTTATTGTTTACTCTGGCATTGGTTCTGCCATTTTATACCATTTCACTATCCTGTGAAACTTTGTTTACACTAAGCCCTCCCCAATACATTCTAAGGTTAAAGTGGCTAACCCTTTCCCCCCTTATTTCCTTTGCCAATTCTTTAAATCAGCCAGTTATGAAAGCCTGTGGGTCAGACCCCAGCCAATGAGGAAATGACGCAGCTATCACTCATATTACAATTAAAACCAAGTAACTTCCTTTCTCTGTGTTGGCTCCTCTTATGAGCAGCGCCCCTCCTGGTCAAGAGTAAAGTTTTGCCTTGTGAGGACACTTCAATTGGAAGGGTGGTCTCTTTCTTTGCAAACCTAGCAGATCCCATCAGTACTGATTCCAGCAGTACCATTTGACACATGGCAGTTAATGAAATTGTTGCTTGAATATTTGCTACGCATTGAAATAGTTTGTTCCTGTAAGTCCCTCCGTGTTCAGCTTGATGAGAGGCAAGGAGAGATTTGAGAGCGGTATCTGGTCTGTAGTACTTACAGTTTTGACTTTGGGAAAAATAAATGTGAAATCTTATTTTTTGCTTTTTTTTTTTTTCAATACTGGGATAATTGTGTCAAAATACTCAAGGAGTTCAGATTAAATGTTAATTTAAAAAAATAATAAAATGTAATTCCTGGCAGACAGCTTTAGTATGGCAGTTAATGGCTTTTTCCTGCCAGATTTTTTTTTTTTTTTTTTGATTACTTGTTTGAAGGTAGTGTTTTGTTTCTTTTCACTTCTAGGTGTTACGCAATATTAACTGAACACCTGGATCTGTCTTTATAAATATACACGGATGAGATTGGATAGAACCCTGCCTTTGGCGGAATGAGCCCCTTGAATAAGTCCTCTGAGTAGTATGAATCCCCTGAGGGCAGGGGAGCCTTTCTTTGGTTCCTAGTGATTTCCTCAGTGTGGGAGGAGCCAGTCACAGAAGCAGAATGGCTGTCAAAGCCTATCGCAAGTCAGGGTTTTCTGAGTTCATCATCCCAAGGCCAAAACAAGAAAGGACACTCAAAAGGGGTTTGCAGAGCAAATACAGATTTGTTAAGTAAGAAATGAGAAATTTGGCAGTGTGGGAGGGGCCCCAAGATAGTACCCTGCTGTGCTGCCCTGCCCAGGGCTCTTTTATGGTTCCTCTTGGATGGAGACTGCAGTAGTGAGAACTGGTTTCCTTCATGTTTGAGTGTGCCATTGGCCAAGATGCTAAGGAAGCCATAAACGTCATGAAGACTCAGCCCAAAGAGTCATCCGTTCTTTCATTCATTCCCGTGTGTTCTCTGTGGCTAGCTCAGGATCCACCACAGACCCAGCCCTTATTTCTTAGATCAACAAGGTCCTGTCTCGTTAGATGGTAGCTACCCACTGTTGGTAGAATATTACCGTGTTTTCTTGTTGATTTAATTTACGGTTTTAGAGTTTGCCTGTGTTCCTGAACTTTGAAAGTCATCACACATTTTGGTTATAGTTGACGGTGTTAGAGGATTGGGCTGGGAGGATTAATTCCTGCCTTTCGCTTAAGGCCTGAGGGACACTGAGCTCCGGCATGTGTGCTCTCAGAATAATGATAACCCTGAGAAGATGACTTGGTTTAGAGCCTACTGTTTCCTGCCTGGGAAACTTGAAATGGAAGGTGTTCTTCACGGCCTCTAGCCATCTGTGAGTATGGCCATCTCTTTGGATATTAAATCAGGTTCTAGGCTCTCATGCCAAAACTGGAAAAGGAAATTAGGGTATGCCTAATGAGAATTAGGCATAAAGCCTTGGAAATTAGCATATTGACTACTACTTTTGCAATAATAGTTTAAAAGCCTGTTATGCTAATTCAGATCTGTGCAGAATCTTTATCTAAGGCGGGCAGATGTTCCAGTGGGTATCTTAGTGAGTGAAAGGATAGAAAAGCAGGTGTGGGTGATTAGTGGAGTGGGTACAGGTGGCCCTAGTTAATGTATGTGGGGTCATTGCTACACGCAGTATTTACCAAAAGGGTGTAGGCTAGACTTTTGAAAACTCCAATTTGATCTTAGTCAAATTAATTGTGTTCTTCAAAGGACAAACAGTGATCAAAGGGGTTTAACGTATGTTCCACTAAATTGGATGGTATGAGAAGCCTGGGTTTTTATTGCTGTCCTGGAAAAGTATCCCCACACGTTTCTCCCGAGACAGCTGAGCTTCTGCACCTTCGGAAAGGGGTTTCTTACCTGCCTCTGTGAGTTGCAACTTGAGCTCAATGTTTGAAAATTCCCAGGCAGTACAAATTCCTTTGGTCAAGGAGGGGTTTCAGATGTGTAGGTCCTTAAATACTAGATCACTGCCCTTGTTTTGGAAGGGGAAAGAACTATTAATAGTATTTGCTTGAAATACTATTTTTCTGACATTTATCATTTATTCTAAGTTGTGACAAAACATGCCTACTTCTAACCTCCCTCACTCAGTTCATGCTCACTCTTACAAATCCCAGCCTATTAGGTGCTTGGTGTGGCGTGAAAGTCCTCTCTTGATGCAGCATAAAGTATAAAGAAATCAAAATCGAAGTAGACCAGCAAAGGTCATTCAGATTATCTCAGAAAAGTGTCTGCAGGCTCATGTTCTGTATAGAAACTAGTTCTTATTTTTAATTCTAATTTTCCTTCTAAGAGAGTTAACTATTATTTGGCACTTACAGTCAACATTGTAAGGATGATGCATACAGTTGCTGTATCTCTCTAGAGTTGGAGGCAGCCTGCACCTTTGCTGCCCCGACAAACCAGCCTTTGCTACTTGTCCTCACTAAGCCATTTAAAAGAATAAAATGAATAGTGGAAAACAGAAAGCCAAGATTTTTTTTCTTCAATGTAGCCACAGAGGAAAAGGCAGAGATCTAGCGATTCCCAGGTTTCATCAATATGGGTCCTAGCAGGAGAGTAGGATTTAAGTTGAATGTGAGAGGCAAGTATGAGTGAGCAGTCTTGCTGGGATGTGGCTGCCCACCTGCCAGTCTCTCCCAAATTATCATCTTTTCCCTATAGATGAAAACAGGAGGAAAAACCTGGTGGGCTTCTCAGGGGTGAGGGACTCGCTTGCTATCCTGGACTAGAAGTCACTGTGTTCTTGGTTCCGCCCAGTGCCACAGTGTCAGAGTGTTTGGCTGCCCTAGTTTCTGCTCTAACTTTATCTAATATAATCTAATCCTTACTTGTTTATTTTGTTTTTGTTTCTGTTTTTTTGAGATTGGGTAGCCCTGATTGTACTGGAACTTGCTCTGTAGACCAGGCTGGCCTTGAACTTATAAATATCTGCCTGCTTCTGTCTTCAAAGTGCTAGGATTAAAGGAGTACACCACCACCTTGCAACTTTTCTTAACAGTGATAACTATTAACCTTTGGACTCATTTGCTGTCTTAGTTTTATCTCCTCTTACTTGCAGTAGGTCTGTACTCAGATGGTCCTGCTGCAGTCTAACTCTGTCTGGGTCTTCTTGATTGTCCCTCCAAGGGATGAAATTCAATGGGAGTAGACACCCTAAACCATCACACGCTTCCTTTTCAGTCTACCTTCTAAATTAGTTCAGGTTTCACTTCTTGAGGGAAGAAATATCACAGGGATTAACAGACTTAAAGGTCATTGACAATGAGCTAATCCCTTATAGTGAGCCTTGAACCTCACCTCATATTTCCTTCCTAACAATAAAAAGGTAAACAGCACATTTACTTGTTTGGATTAAGTATGCTATGTAAAAATATGAAGACACCAGGGCTTTGTTGAGGCTCATTAAGAGACAGCTACTTCCTCCTGATTAAAAGATGAAATTCGACTTCTAACCTGTGGCACTAGATGAAGATATGGCACTTCTTTCTGCTTCAAAGAGTAAAACAGCATATATCACTGTCTCCTCCCTTAATAGTTAATCCAGCTGAGCCTGTTAGTCATCTGTCTGGGAGAAGACATTCTCCTCTTCCCAATCTACATCACTTGAAGGTTCACTAGGAAAACGGGAGGAATAATTATCCCCTTAATGAGGAAATGTACGTATCCTTCCTAGGAGGCTCCGAAGCCTCCCCACTTTCTGAGTTAGAGCTTTTTTCCCTTACTGTCTGTTTTTATTCTTTTTTGATTCTGACTCAGAGCCTAAACATTCTTTTCTTGAAATTCTAAACTTTCTTTACTCTCTCTCTGAAGACCCCCAACCCCTTCTTCCATGAAGCTGCCTATGGACCTCCACTGGTAAACATGCCTGCTTTCTTGAACCCTAACTCAAAAAGATTCGGCATTTTCTCTTTCTCCACCCTCCCCCTCTCCTCCCTGCAGCTGTGTTAACAGCTTGCCTACCCTGTTATTTTTCTCTAAAACGCTGATAAAATCCAGAAAATGAGCTCTGACTCAGATTGTTACCAGCCACCTCAGTTTCCCTGTATTCCAAAAGAAATTAAGAAAAACTTAGAAAGTGAATTACTGTTACTACGATTTAGAACCCTCTCCCAACACACCCCTTTATCTAACCGCCTCTCCACCATGCTGTGCTGTGGCTGTCTTCCAGTGTATAGAAAGCTATCTGACAAAGCGAGATTTAGCTGTGAGAAAAATCTAACCATTCTTTTCCTGAAGAAGGAAGTTTCCAGGTTTTTCAAGGCCCTTTGTTAGGTGCAGGACAGGAGTGATTTGTATCTTTTCTTTGGAGATCAGCTTCAAGTTCCTGCATGCCTGTAAAACACTAATTTTGCCAGTAGGAAGCAAAAACAGCCGTAGACTTGTGGCTAAAGGGGGAGGCACAGTGTCTGATGCCAGGACTTTCAGAACGAGAGTCAGGGCACACTTCTCTACCTGCTTCTATGTGCCTACCAGGGCTTCAACATGGCTCTCAGTTAAGATGCCTGCTTCTAAGCCTTATGACCTGAGTTCAGTCATCAGCACCCACTTGGTGTAAAAAGCGAACCGACTCTGGAAATTGTCCCGTGACCCCAACATGGAAGCATATGTACAACTCCACCAATAAATAAGCAAATAAAGGAGTAAGTATAATTTTTTTTTTTTTTTTTTTTTTTTTTTTACAAAGTAAACCAACCACAACCAACATAAGCCGGTCCGCTAGCGATGCTCCAGTGTCTGGATGTCTTCTAGGAAGACAGCAGAGGCACAGGGGCTCAGTAAATGCACGGATGGACAAAAGCATCTTAAGTACCTCTCGGCTTCATCCCAGGAATTCAGCAGTTGTCCAGTGACTCTAGTTTCCTGATCTCCTCAAAAAGGTTCATGCGTCAGGCAGAGAAGACTTCTGCTTATGTAACTGGCCCGCCTGGCAGGAAGGAAGATATGGTCTAGGGATGCTTGTCTGTCCCTTCTCCCCTCCCTCTGGAACAATGGACCTCACGAAATTAGGAGTCCATTAGAATTTTCCCCAAGAATCTCACGCAAGGAGAGGGAGAGGCTGAGGCTTTGGGGCAGCCAGAGGAGGAGTCTGTCTCCCGCAGAATGACTTACCGCTTGGTAGGCGACCTTACTGATGAGATTGACATTGCAGAAAGTCTAGTAGAAATTGTGGTGACTTCAGGGCCACGCCTTGACCTGCCTGCTTAGTTATGCTTAGTTAAACCTTACCTTCTTGCTAGGACACAAAAGGTGAACTTTCCTGCTCTTCCCTATTAATTTGAGTCTCTTAATTGGCCTATTACTGGTGGCTGAACCTGACTTGTTACAGCTGCTGGAACACAGGGTCTGCCCCTAAATGGGGTAGGATCTCCATCTCTCTGGGCAAGGTTCCTGTTCTAACCTCATCAACCTTCTTAGAACATTTTGTGTAGGAGCCACAGGATGTTGGCTTCTGAGACAGTCTTGCATACAGTCAAAAAAAAAGAAAAAGAAAAGAAAAAGGAGCCTTTAATACTTGGCATTTTTAACTGGTATGTAGGATGTGGATTTTCTGGGTAATGAACTTGAACTCTGTTACCTACTTATGAGACACGAGAGAAGCAGAAAAGGGAGGCAGGATTAGGAACCAAGACTGCTGTGTGAGCGGCTTTGTCTTCTCTGAGTTGTCAGGGACTCCGGGCCGCGAGGACTCACTGCTCTGTGCTGTAAAGTATGATGACGAAGTGCTGTGAGTCAGGGATAGGCCCCTTCCTCTGTGTTGGCAAGCTTCAGATTGCTGAGCACCACAGGAAGTCCCGAGCGTTGGGTAATTGAGAGGGAAGCTCAAGACAGGTCACTCTCAGCCTGTGGAAGTATTCATAACTCTGCCTCTTAATTGCTCCACGTAAGATCTGTTTTCTTCAGAGGATCTTAAAAGAAGGTGACATCAGCAGCGTGCCAGCCAGGTGTTTGCAAGTAGAACACAGCGGTCTCTCAAGTATGGCTGTCATTAGCGGATCCCCTACGTGGAATATGTTTTCCCAGCTAGTGTTTCTGACTTTCACCAGTAATTAATTGTGGAACCGAATAATTGTGAAATCGTGGGAGCCGCCCAGAGCCAGTTTCTTATTCTGCCTTGAGTAGCTCCCGGGACGTGTTTGATACGTGCTCTCTGCTTAGGCCTCCCTTAAGGGAGGTCTGAAGCTTGTATCCGCAAATGGTAGTGCAGACAGTAACAGAAGTGTGGCTTACTGGATATGCCTGCCTCTCCCTAACTAGCTGGGTGCCTGTGGCCAAGTCGCCAAACCTTTCCAGGCCTTGTTATATTCCATAAGGTAAAGCCAGATGAGCTGAGCTGAGCTGAGGGTCTGGCATGGGCGTTCCTTAGCAGGCATTAAGTAACCTTTGTTCTATACTTCATGTGTGTGGCTTTATAGGAGAACCAGTTGGCTTGTGATATGATTAGATTATCTGTTTGGACATTTTGTGACTTTGTGTAAATCGGTAATTCTGAAAATTTTCAGAATATTGTAATTCTGTGGTTGCATCTTACGCCCTTTCTATTGGAAAAAGCAACGGGCAATGGTTTTAAGTAAAGCACATTTTGATGACTTTTGGGTAGAGACATTTTATTAGCTTAAAAGGATACTGGCCAGGGCCTGGAATGCAGCTCAGCTGGTTGAGGGCTTACATGGTATGTCCAGGGCCCTGGTTTGATCCCCAGGCCCTGTATGATTTGAATGTCGTGATTTTAGAGGTTTGTAATCTCCATGCTGGGCGGGGATATAGTGGCAAAAGAATCAGAAGGCTAGGATTATAAATTCATGGGCAATCTTATACAGGAGACCCTGTCTAAAAAACAAAACAAAACAAATGGAAAAAAAGAATTACTGGAAATACTGATGCCTTTTAAGAGGTAGTTTTAAATCTAAACTTAAAGCAGCAGTAGAAATTTATGTTCTTCCAGTTAATATTGTTGATTTTTATCTTTGCTAATCTTTACTTTTAAAAGCGTCTCATATAGTCATATTGTTAAATTTAACATTTTAGGTATTTCTAGAGGCCTGACTGAAGTTTTTCCTTTGGAGAAATATATAGAGAAAAATGTCAGATGAAATCATGTGATTCTACAAGCTGCTTCCAGAAAATAAAAGACGGAGAAGTTACGAACGGCTAAAGCATGGCTGACCACGAATTTCATGACTGGTCCTTCTTTCAGAGTGATGGGTGCATCAAGATTGCTTTTGCTCATCCCTTTCTACATGTGCTTGAAATTCTCCGTAATACAGGTTAAAAACAGGCAAACTCAGCAAGAGAGTCTTGGAAGTCCAGTTGTCACTGATCGCTGCTGACAAGCTTCATAGTGATCTTTTCATGAGCTGCGACTAGCTAGCCAGAACTTGTTACGTGGGTAAATTGACTGATGGCTAATAGATGTAGGTTGTGTGTGCTGTAAATGAGAGAAGGTTCCCATCTGCTGTAGCAAGTTGACTTAAAGTATGTGATTAAATACAAACTCATTGGCGAGAGGCTGCTCCCTCAAAGGTTTAAAAAAAATGCATAAGAAGATTTCTTTTGGGATAAGGGAAGCATTATAAGTTCTGTTTACTGCAAGCACATCTTTGAAGCCAACAGGGTATTATATGTGAAATTGTTGGTTTATTATCATCTGGAACATGCCTTTAAATAATGAATGGAGAACACATCAGAGCATGTTCCTTTCTAACCTATAGATTTTTAGTCAGTGGGAGAATGGATCTTACACCACACTTTCTTTGTCTAACCTGTCGGGCTCTTTAGGAGATACCCAAATTTGCTGATGGATCCTAAACTGAATGACTGGAGTAGGCAGCTCTGGGGCCTCGTCCGAGAGATTATGGCTATCTGCACCTTGGAATATATGTTCTATGTCAATGGAGCACTGACTCCCTGTGACCCTGTGTTTCACGATTGGATTATGGTCTTTCGTGTGTGAAAAATAAACACGTTGCATCTGACGTGACTAGATCTTTTTCATCTCTTAATTAAAAATAAAACTTCTTGTTGGAAATACCAGCTGTGAGCCACCCGTTTATGCACTCCCTCATACTAAGTATTTTGCAAATATTTGTGTACCTTCTATTACGCTTGAGAAATTGTGCCTTTTCCAGTTCCCATTAAGCCTTGACAGCATACATTAGTTTACACAGACAGGTGTTGTGTGGAAGCTGTTTGATAGTCAGTGCCCAGAAGTGTCCTGTGCTCTGCTGCATCATAACGATCAATAAACCCTTGGATACAGAACCAGCCACAAGGAGACTGTTCTCTGGAAATAGTGTGTCTTGATCTGTGGATTCCTGGGTTTGCAAAGGATTCATGCATTTTAAATATGTATTTCTTCTCTCCCTCCTTCCTAGCCCTCTGCACCCTCGGATTTGTTTGTCTGTCTTTTCAGCACTCGTTGATCACAGCTTCTTAGAACAATGGGCATGTCCTAGGTCTTCTCCTAGGACCCTAGGAACACTGAAAATAGAAATATTTGCAAACGCTTTTATGCGGTGCTGCTTCACACCATAACTTTGATGTCAGTTAAGGGACAAAGTCATATTTCCTTTCTTCCTTGGAGATCAATAATGTGGTCACACTTGCAGAGACAGGCACGTCTGAACCACAGGCAGGCAGTACATTATTTTCAAATCTCTTTTCTCCCAAAGGTCCCTCAAGTCATGTCCCTCATGGCAGTTTCATCCTGAATGTTCTACAGTCTCGCCGTCCTCTGTTACCTTAGAAAAGTTCCGTGGAAAACAATATAATTAATACAGTGCCTTTCACTGGATCCCATATGGAACGCTCCAAACAATAGTTACATTGCTTTGTTCTCCAATAGCACACTCCTTTGTGTGTGGCTTCGATTTGATGTGCAGCGTGGCGAGATGCCCTCCGTGTCGTTGGGAATTTTCAGTGTCTGTTACGAACAGTCTCTCTACACCTCCAACATGCTCTGTTGTTTCATATATCTTTTTCCTTTATCCATGCAAAAAATAAAAAGGAATGCTCCCTGTAAAAAGAGATCGCAACACAACTGGAGAGGCTCGTGATACAGTCGGGGGAAAACCTGACACGCAACGCTCGGAGTGCGTCTCTGGCTCATGGAAGGGGGTGGTTTCGGTACACCGCTGTTTCTGCTGTGCTAGGTAGCATCAGCACCATCTCCGCCACCACCATCTCCCTCGTTGGTCTTCCCCTAATCTTGGCCAGGCTAAGTTGATTGTTCCGTTTACACGGGCCACTTTCTTAGCCGCGGCAGCCACTCATTTGAAGGTGATGGATCATTCTTGGTTCCCACTCTTGGTAACTCTGTCTCATTTTTTTTTTTCATCTGAATGTGGAGATCACGAGACTGTTGCTTGTTGGAACAAATTAAATTAGATAGTGAGGCAAGCAGCCCACCCACAGTGCCTAGCACAGTGATTCTCAGCCTTTACTAAGGCTGTGACACTTCAGTTCCTCACGTTGTGGTGACCCCTCCATCATAAATTACTTCGTTGCTCCTTCATACCTGTAATTGTGCTACTGTTATGAATCATAATGTAAATATCTGATATGCAGAGTCTCAGGTGACCCCTGTGAAAGGGTGGTTTTGACCCCCAACGGGGTCCCAACCTACAGGTTGAGAACCCCTGGCCTAGTACATTTTTGAGCTGTCAGGGTGACATGCCAGTGCTGTAACTTCTACTGTTGCTCCAACTGCTGTTCTTACTGTGTATTCCATGTTAATATTTCTCCCATGAAGACCAATTGACTGCTTATTACTCACAAAAGAACCGCCATGCTTTCTTATCCTCTCCATTTTGTACTCCCTAACGTGGGAAAACAGAATCCAAATTCCAAGATAATTCACCTTTCACTCAGCATAACTGGGGAGGGAAGGTGTTGGTCTCTCATCTCGTTAGACCAGTTTAAGTACTGGATTGATCATTAAACTGTGAACTTCCTGCCCTCTAAGATAAGAATGTGCCTGCCTTGTACTTGATTCCAGAGGCATTCCATACAAGCTCACTACATACATCTATATTACTCGGGATGAATTATCTCAACCAGAACGTTAGTCATATTCACTTTTCTGTGCTTTAGGTCCAAAACGCAAACATTTATTTGAAAATTGTTAGCAGCAAGTCCACTGGCCTGCACGGAAATCTGTAGTAATTACCTCATTCTACGACTAGTGTGCTGCTTGCTAGGTTGGTTTGCATTCAGTGTACAGAGGCTAGTAATGTTGACGGTAAAGAGCGTTTATTGGAAAGCCAATTACAATCAGAAACCTTGTGACACATTTAAACACTCAGATTTCCTCCATGCATCTCTCCTCAGTGAAAAGCAGCAGATAATGAAGAAAGCAAACGAGCCGTTGCTTCAGTCTCTTACTAGCCTTCCTTTTGTACAGCTAGCCAATTTCATGGTTCTGTTTTATTTGAGGATGCGTATAAAACATTCCTCACGTAAGACCCCGTGTCAAAAGCAAGAAAAAATTCCGACCAATGAAAGCGCATTCAAAATCACGGCAAAACAAAACAACGCAAGCCCGCATGTGGCACCTCCCAGGTGGTCGGCTGTGTCGGTATGAAACTGGTGAAGCTGCCGACGGCCACAGACTTCACACGTGGGGCGAGAAGTGCAGGGCCACAGACGAAGCTGCTGATCCCTGTGTGAGTAGCAGAGGTGTTACACGGTCCTAGTCACGGCGGAACGCAAACAAGGTTTTCCCAGAGTGTGCCTGCTGCTGGGTCAGGGACCTTCCTGTTTCAGAGTAAGGAGAGCTGGAGGGAAGAACACATACCTGTTTGAGAATTCACTGTAGACGGCAATCGACGTGTGCTCAACCCGGTTATTTTAAACACAGGGGAGGATATTCTGTGCTTCAGTATTTGGGCCTCAAAAGATCTAGCAGAGTCTGAACACTTTTACATCCCTCTAAAGAAGATGGTGTCCACCAACAAGTTGCTAGAAAGTCCTTAAAAAGATATAAAACCCAGGACTGGACCACCCAAGATTCAGTCTTGTTACTCCATGTGTCCTCCAACACAAATGCAGACACATTGGTCTGAACAAACATCACACTAAGAAAAACTAGGAGGCTGCAGGTCGTGCTAAACTTTGACCCAGAGAATGGAGGAAACCAAAGAAAAACACCAGGAGCAGGAGGCCAAGAGATGTAGGCTCTCCTGCGAACTTCTGAGTCTGAGTCCAGTGAAAGTAAGCCTTTAAGAGTAACAAAGATCAGGAAAATGATGGGAAAAATATGGAATGTATTTTAAAATCCTCAAATAGTTGAAATTGCTTCTTCTATGACGTTCTGATTTCCTGCTGTCTTAGTGACTTCTCTGTTGCTATGACAGAACCGTGACCAAGGGAACTTACAGGAAAGCGTTTGATGGTTTCAGAGGGTTGGGAGTACATGATAGCAGAGTGAAAGCTTGGCAGCAGGAAGACCTGGGCCTCACAATTCGATCCCAAGTGTTGTAAGGCAGAGCACACTGGGAGTGTCCTGAGTCCTTTGACACCTCAAAGCCCACCCTCAGCGACACACTTCTTCCAGCAAGGCCATACCTCCTAATCCTTCTCAAGTAGTGCCGTGCTCTGATGACTAAGCATTCAAATCTATGAGCCAATGGGGGCCATTCTTACTCAGACCCTCACAGCATATTTAAAGCTGTAATATGAATGCTGATGTATATTTAGAGTATTAATACCAAATTACATATAAACCTAATACAAACTGTATGGCAATTGTGCTCGAGACGTTTTAGTAAGTTAGTGAAAGAATTCACTCCTTTAGCAGAGTAGAAAGAAAGGGCAAGTGTGCCAGTTATTTTTATGTCACCTCGACACCAACTGAAATCATCTGAGGGAAGGGAACCTCAATTAAGTAAACGCCTCAATATGATAGGTCTGTTGGCAAGCCTGGAGGGCATTTTCTTAATTACTGATTGATGAGGGAAGGCCCGGCTCATTATGAGTGGTGCCAACCCTGGCCTGGTGGTCCTGGGTGCTCTAAGAAAGCAAGCTGAGCAAGTCATGAGGAGCAAGCCAGTGAGCAGCACGCCTCCATGGCCCATGCATCAGCTCCTGCCTCCAGTTTCCTGCCCTGACTTCCTCTTATTATGAACAGTGATGTGGAAGTGTAAGCCAAATAAAATTTTCCTCCACAGTTTGCTTTTAGTCGTGGTGTTTCGTTACAGCAATAGTACCCCTAACAAAGGCAGGCAAGCCTATCGAAAGCATCACAAAGAGAATGATGGGTATGGCTGTCATGCAAGGGCCTCCAAGCAATTGGCAAGGTGTATCTTCTGGTCAAACCTTCAGTTGGAGTGAACCACTTTGCAAGTCATTTCCCTGGGATATAATTCCCACCATTCACCTGAGGGCACGTCTGTGGTCTGTTTGTGGTCATTTCTGATTGGCTACACACTTTTGCTACTCTGCTGTTCCAGCATTGGCCAGAAGAAATCTGATGTTTATCGTTTAGGGGACACCTTCAGGACCAGGCTTATTTGGGGGGTCTTTTCTAGTCTCTCAATCAGCTTTCCCTCCACAGTAATGTTTGTTAACCTGAGCCCAAACGATCTTGGGAAAAGACAGTAGGTACAGAAACCTCTGCTGTGCATGTTAACATCTGGCAGTAATCTGAGTATACTTAGCACAAAGCTTCTGAGGCAGGAGGATATGAGCTCAAGGCCGGCCTGGACTCCTTAGCAAGACTTGTGTAGGAATGTGGGAAGGGAGGGAAGAGAGAGGAGAAGTGGGGGGAAAGAAAGGAAGGGTGGGAAGAAATACCAGAGGGATGAGAAGGAGGGAGACAAGAAGGCTCATCCCTTTGTGTTCTGACTTGTCAAGAGTCACTCTTCTCCGTGTGACTTAGATAAGGCACCATGCTCTGTTTATACACTTCCTCAGCCCAGAAGTACCCATTCACATTCCCATTTTCTGCCTTATAAATAATCACGTGGACCATTTTGTACCCACTTACCAACTATCTGCCCAGACCTAAATTGCTTGGACTTTCCTTGGCTTGCTTTCTTTTCCTCTACAACCTTGGCTTTAAACACCTGAATATGGAGCGGCCTCTCCGTAGAAACCCTCCCTAAAATTAGCCGATCCCAGAGTAAGTCTACCCGCTTCTCCATACCAGTTCCTGCTAGTCTTGGATGATTCTCCCTAGAAAATACAATGTTTTCCATCTGACCTTGGAGATAGCGGTAAATCTCAAAAACAGATCTGTCCCCAGATGGCAATAGTCTCTTCCCCGTTATGTAGCCGTCTTTTCAAATAACACGCCTCTTAAGTACGGATCTCTAGTTACTTGACATTTGCGTTTATTTCCCCTGAAGTTTGTGACTGTTGCCCGGTGTCAGTATTTAAAGCAACTTCACGCTAACGTCATCAGGGTTTCCTGTGTGGTAGGCTCTGTCTTTAGTCATGTGGACACCTTAGCTCTGTTGGCTTGTATTCTGCAAAGGGAGTGTTTTTATTTATATCTGATGGCCTGTGACAGTCAGTCTCAGGTATATTACATACTTTGCAAACGTAGAGCCCATCATAAGTAAGAGACGTGGAGTTTGGAAGACTTCTTTGACTGATTTTGTAGCCTCTGATTCCCTGTCCCTGCCAGCCTTAAGTCATTTATGTTGTGGTTAATACTGAAGGCGGGGTGGTGGCCACAGCTCTGCCATGGAGCGGATTGTGAGCCCACTCCCTGTGTTGGGTCCTTCTTGTGTGTCTTTTCCTATGATGTTCACAACAGAGCTTGAGATGGGTACCATTCACTTCCCCCTTTGATTTCTGCTGATGGAATACAAGATTTGAGCAGGTTAAGCAACTGGGCACATCCATGAAGGCTACGTGGCCACCATACTGGTACTGTTCCCCTTGAGATTTCCCATAAACAGTGGCTTCTCCAGCTTCTCTGTGGCTGCTTGCAGTGCTGAATGGAAAATGGTACCATCAGTTGACCTTTGCTTGTGTGGTTAGTGTAGGTCTACTGGCAAAGATGGAGCTTGAATTTCAAAGGAATAACCAAAGTATTAAATCCATCTTATTTTGCACTTGAGCTTAGTATTTATTTGTTGCCTATACACATCTGTTAAGCGAGTGTTTTCAGACCTGCAGTAGACTCGTGTTACTGAGGAAGAGAAAAGTAACTGACTCCCTTACGTCTCGCTACCTCTTAGCTCACGTCTCTGCAGCGGCCTTCTCAGTTAACACATGTGTTGCAGAAACTGCAGACAACGGGCTAAGGGTGTCTGCCCACTGCCTGGCAAAGGGAGTTACTCGGCAGGTGCTGCAGCTATTGCTGATGTCACCGTTAGCCTTTCATTTTCCCCAAGGTCTGTTCATGTCAGAGAGGTACGAATGGCGTCTTTTCTTTTTCTTTCACGAACGAAGTTCAGGAATGTTAGTTAACAATGGCAGATAATTCAGCCCTCTCATTGTAACACTCAGTTGCGTGGGCCACTTAAAGGATGTTCTTTAAAACAGAATTGTATCCTGTTTGGAGTAAAGGACTTGCGAGATTAAGCCTCCTGCGCCTGA
The DNA here is from genome assembly GCA_026225945.1 of Cricetomys ansorgei. Classification (NCBI taxonomy): domain Eukaryota; kingdom Metazoa; phylum Chordata; class Mammalia; order Rodentia; family Nesomyidae; genus Cricetomys; species Cricetomys ansorgei. Next base: position 6,893,449 of record JAMJFZ010001203.1, read on the forward strand.
GTTTCTATGTTTTTTGCATGTATAGTTAATGGTTTCTTTGTCTGATTATTAATACATGCAAAAATTGAAATGTAAAGATGAGCATTATGGCCTTTCCGGAGTTCTCCAAATCTGGCCACTAATTTAGCTATAACACGGAGGTGTCAGCGTGACTGGTGTTTTCATTGTGTGTGAGTGTGACAGAAGCCTGCGAGGGCTGCATCCATTCTCTCTCTGTTCAGTTGACTTAGGATTCTAAGCCTTAGTTTTTTTTTTTGTTTTCATTAACTCTGAATTTCGCAAATAATTATAATGTGAAAGCGTGTTCATTTTTCTTCGTATGGAAAAAAATAAGCTTAACAAGGGAAGCTATCTCAGCTTGCTGTGCCAGAAAAAAATTGAGCGTTCGATGTGGGTTCCGTCAGCACTGACCCGCTTTGCCCTCTGTCGGCCTCATCTACTGCATCTCCCTTGATTGCTGAGTGAACAGACGCAGTCACTGTCCCGATTCTGTCACTGCTGCTGTCAGGGGGAAAAAAATGTCTGAATTTATGGAGATATCTTTTTCCAACTGTGGGTATCAGGTTGTGGAAATTGTCTCCCAGTATCATGTCTCTATCTCTAACACGTCTCCCCGTGTTACCAACAATTGTCCACGAGGTTAGGTCTTCATGTGAAATTCGACAGCTGTGAAAGAAAACCTTTCCCACCAAACCACCTCGGCTGCCGTTTCTTGCATCAGTTCAAGGCCTTCTCACTGTCGTGGGCCTGGAGCCATGCAGTGTTCTCCAATCATCTGCCCAGATACTGTGAGCTTTCTTTCCACAACGTTTCCCACTTCCTCCTGCTGCAGTCCCTCACTTCCGTATCCCAGGTTCAAGTTCCTGTGATGTGCATTCACTGTCAGCTCCCTCCTCCCCACCTGAACATTTTAATAGGTTCCTAATTGATTGCCCCTCCTTTAGCTCCCCTAAGCCCTTCAGTTAATCTTGGAACAGTGCTCATACAAATTAAGAGCTTTAATTGCTGTTTGATTTGAATTGAATATTATCGAAGAAACCAGCTACCTATGTGCAGATGGGTCTTTTAGTGTTGGTGCGAATCTTCAGAGCAACACCTGGAGAGCAGGGAGAAGTACCACTTTGAAGTCCGTGTGCCTTTTTCTTCCATCTCCTTTGCACCATTTCCTGTAACCCCCTTTGGTTTGTAGTTAATGCAGCAGTCATCGCTTATTCAAACTTTTTTTTTTTTTTTTAAATAACGAAAAGGATCAACTCTAGGAAGTACATCTTATTAATATTAAAAGTACTCTTTCTTTGTGAAACGAACAGAATAAGAAACATTTCTATTATATAATGTGAACAGAGATAAATGTTGGGTTGTCAGAAAATTAAATGAATAACGGTATTTAAGGCATTTCTTTTTCCTGTGATCGGAGGTTATGATAATTGCTTCTCTTTAAAATTTCCCTCGACTCAGCTCGCTGAGATGTCTTTGGAATTGGTGGCTTTGGACACAGAAGGTATTCTGCTATTCTGTCAGTAGAGTATTAAGAATGCTGAATATTGTCACGTTTCTATGAGCAAGCAAAGCTTTTAGAGTCGGTGGACAGCGGGGACTGGCATGGTTTTTATACCAGAGCTTTGCAACAAGCTTTGCAGAGTGAAGACAGGACTTGGGTTTGAAGACGTAAATGGGCCGAAGAACACATCTGTTCAACTGAAAAAAACAGCTGCAATTTACAGTCTTGGTGATCTCGTCATACTTAGGTTAGTAAGTTAGTAAAGACATAACCAGTTACTATTCCAATTATTTGAAATATGATTTTCCAGCTTTTAACTCAACAGTGGAATACTCAGTGGTTATCCTGAACCAGAGGCTTTTCCCTTGTGCTGGGAACGCACAGAGACCCGGGAGGACCTCTTTCTGCTCCCGAGTCACGCTGCTAGAGCTAGACACATGAATGCCTTTTACTTAAATTCCGTTCAGCAGTAGTATTGCTTACCAAGTAGATCATTCTACCTCTGCTGACTTCTGTGCTTTCAGAGGAATGCCAGGGCAAGTGCACACGGAGCTTTGTTTTCAAAGTCTGCAGGAGTGGCATTCCCAAGTCTGCACACTATGAACAAATGCAGCTCTTCCACAAAATGGCCTTTTGGTTATCCTTCTTGGAGTTGTGGGAGGATTTTTGCTTTGCACTAGTTGTGTAATCTTACCTTCTCCGTTTCGTGGGTGTGTACGCTGATGCCCAGAAGAGTCAGGAAAGCAGTCCAGATCCAGGGCCTTGATCGCAGTGTAGATCCTTCCGAGTTCACTCCTGCAGCAGCGCCTGGGAACGTGCCTGTGCACAGATGGCTTTGCAAGCCTCTGGTGTTCAGGACTCTGAAACTTAAGCTCCCTCGACAATGAGCAGCACATTTCTTCAAGGTTCCTTTGGTCTCTCCAGAGACGGATCAGCAGACAGTGTGACGGCAGGTGGAAGGGCAGTGTGCATTTAATAACCAAGAAAGCAGTGAGAGGTTCAGAGCTAGTCACCCTGACTCACTGACAGGGCCTGTAGAGCTCTACCCTCCCTCAGAGCCCAGCGACTGGTCTTTCGTGGTAAGTCGTCACAAATGTAATCTGAAATCCTTCCGTACAACAACAGCAAGAACAACAAAACAAAGGAAAGGAAATAAGTGCTTTTCTACTTGAAGTTATTAAAACAAAACAACCTGACTCCTAAGAGACAACAACAAGAGTCTTTTCCTTTTCAAAATTTACATGAAATAACACCTGCGTACTTTTGAGTGTGAACAGTGTCCCATGGTATTCAATATTGTGTGATATATCTATTTCTCCCACCTAGAAATGGAAAGTTTCGACGAGAATAGCCTTATTTTTTATACTTTCCTCTCTCACGGTTCCCTGTCCACGCTAAAGCCCAAGGTGTTCAGATGCTGCAAAGCAACAGAACTGGGAGGACCCCACCCGAGGAGCGACGGCCTGTAAAGCGTAACTCCCAAGGACTGCCTGGCACACTGTGGTGATGCACATGTTCACCACGCGGTGAACACGTGGAATGAGCCAGAGCAGGGTTGGTTTGTGCTGGCCTCCATGCCAGGGATACTGCACCATGACACCCGTGCAGTAGTCAGAGGTTTTCCTGTGGGCAGATGCAGCCACAGCAGTGTTTGAAAGCAGGACGCTTTCTAGATACAAACAGCCTGTTGGCCCCTGCTGCTCCCCTCGCTGGCTTCCCACCAGCCGAGCCAGGCTTACACTACCGCTCTTCCCTTACCTCCAGCTGCCATTCCTGTGTACCTGCTTCCCTCCTGTATTACTGGCCTGAGAGGATGAATTCTTGTTCTCTTGCTTTCCCAGCCCTTTGTGCATGTGCGTCCACAGAGGCGCCTCCCAACCTACTCTCCTCTCCTCTCCACTGCTCCTCCTTCACCTCTCGCCTCCTCACTAATGGTTGAGCCACCTCTGCAGCCCCTTGCACCGTGTCTTCAGTGTGGATTGGGTATCTTTGCAGACTCTCAGTCCCCCAGGCCTCACTCGAGTAGACTTGTCTCAGCCGTGTCTTACATTAATTTCCTTACGCTATTGAGCGAGGGGATAGGACACAGCAGTTGAGCTCCTATACGCCGAGACCGTCCTTCCTGTCTCATACCAGACTCCAGCACTGAGCAGCCCTGCGACAGCTTTGTGACTCCGTGGATCCTCCGTAAAACACCAGTGACCACTCTGAGATTGAATAAGTTGATGGTAGAGGAAAACCGATAGGACACAGTGCACAGCCAGTTCAGTGTCCGCTTCCATTAGACGGTGAACTCCGTGGTGATGAGGGCTATTCAGGTTTTGTCGTACAAAATCGCGCCTAACCCCCTATAGGAACTGTTTAGTGATTACTGTAACTGCGTCCTGGCCCACACACTGCGATCTCTTCCATCTCTCATAGAGTCAAAGCTTGGATGTGCGCAGGGCTTGGAGGAATGCTCTTGGCATAGATATTAATAGTTCTTACTTGGCATCCAGTAAGTGTGGTGTTTTGTATTTATTATTACATTACACGTATGAATTAGTGTGGTACTTCGTGTTTCGCCTTCGTGGAACAGCATGCCTTCCTGTGCAGGATTTTGACAACGGTGCAAAGTTGAGCCCTGTCTTGAGAGTGTTTGCTTCATTTGCACTAAGCTCACGGTGGTGCATTTCCATCTTGAGGATGCACAGTTCTTCTCACTGATTGTCACCATCCGTGGAAGTTCAGTGCTTTAAACAGAGTTAGGTGAGCGGAGGCTGTTGGAGTATGGCCTCTGGCCGCCCCATCAACCTTTGTCCTAAACAATGATGCTCTCAAAGGACATGAAGTAAGGAAGAAGTTGGAATGCTTAATGAGCAAACATAGAAACAGCCCGCAGAGGTAATGGCCTCCAACGTTCAGATTTCGATGGGGATAGTAAGAAGTACTGACACCGTGGACAGGATGTGCGCTGCGCTGGAGGGGAGAAGCCACCGTGGCTCGGGAACCTGGAGGACACTCTGCAGTAGCCACTCTTCATTTTAGAGAACTGGGACATTATGGCGGGGAGAGCAAAGCACACGTGTCCGCTTCCTTAGTCACTAGATGTCGTTTGGTTGGGTGGCTTAGCGTGGCGACATCTTCGCAGGCTGCCGTGGAGTTTGTCCATGACAGGAGACAGATCACAAGTTGGAGAACGTCATGTAATCTATTCCTATCTTGGCTTTCTACCATGCTCAGATTAGGGACAGTAGAATTGGAGTTTTTTGAACTACTTTTAAAAAGCAAATGGAATATTATGAATAAAACCTACTATTGAATAATACACTTAATAACAGACTACTTGATGAAATAACCAGACATTTTCTTACTATTAGGATTAGCTCAAATAAATATTCCATTTTTCAACTAGAAGAAAGTATTATTAGACTGCAGAATTGAATGGGGAAAAAATGGGAGTATTTTCCTTGCTGCTAAGTGAATTTCAAAAAGAGAAAAAGGTACCTGTCAGTGTCATTCTCTCCTTATATATATATATACCTTTCTGACATCTTTTTTTAAAGTTTAAAATGTGTTTTCCTTAAATAGAGTCCTAAGTTTGGGACTGATGAGTAAGGATCCCTTAAATTCTTACCTTACATAAGTTGATTCACTGCTTCCAACATGAATTTTCTTCTGAACGAGAAAGGGAAAAAATATTTAGCTGCTCTGTGCCATCTGGCTTTAAACTTTGGGACGCTGCCTTCCAGCATGCATCTATCTATTTTGGAGTGACGACTGGATCAGAATCCCAATGAATCCAAGACAGTCAATTCAGAATTTAAACTTTAATGCTTTGGGCATTGTAAATCACAGCACATATGGGATGGTACTTGTTTGGGAAGAAATGGGTCTTTCTGGCCCACATGTAAAATTAAAGCTGCCTGTGTTCTGTGTTTATTGGATGTATTTATTTTACCAAGGTTAGCCCGGATAAATAGTTCCCACTAGATTTTCTTTCTTATCATTGAGGTTTTAAAAACTAAAAATTTATCCTTATCAAATTATCATGCATTATAAATGCTCAATAATTTCTCACCTTGACAAATGTACCTGAAATTTCATGGTTCTTCTTGTGATTTTTGCATGGCTCCCTTTAGAAGAACAATAAACAAGCAATCACAAAGTATTTCCCTCGAAAGAAGCTTTGATTCTCTGGCTGGGGAGACGGCCGGCTCAGTGAGTATAGAGCTTGCCAAAGTGGGGGCCTGAGTTCGGGTCCCCAGAACCCCAACACAGCTGCATACAGTGGTGTGCACCTGTAATCTCAGCACGGTTCCGGTGAGATGAGAGGGCAGACAAGAGAATCTCCGGACACTGTCAGGACAGCTAGCCTGGCATCTTACGGTTCTCTTGGTCAGTGGTCGGACCAGGGAGCTGGAGCTCTTTTTTTTCTGCAGACCTCACATTCTGAGAATGGCCAGTATTTGGATGTGATTTCCATAACTAGGGGAGTTTCTTGTGTTCTGTCCTAACAATGTTCACTCCTCAAATAGAGGGCAAGTTGGGTAGGATATACCTGCAGGAGTTCAGGTTGTTTAATCTGCGAATACATAATACACATATATACATACATATGTGTGTGCGTGTGTGTGTGCGTGTATCATGGACTTCCCCCAGAAGGCATGTACAGACAATTTCTAGTACTATTTGGCTCTGAAGTATTTTATAGGATTTTAGTTCTGTAGATTGCAACTTGATAAGGCTCTTGTCTGGCTAATACTGTGGCCTTTTACTAGAGACTTTCTGGTGTGATTTGCCATTACATAGCCACTGCCCTATACCACTCCAGTGCATTTAAATATTTTAGAAATTAGGATGCAGTTTATAATGACTGCTGTGCTTCATTCTTTCCATCCTTCCTCTATTTATTTTTGTCTTTTTATAATTCTAGGAAGGCTGTTAGAAATTGAAGGTGCCTTAGAATTAAGTAAATTATTAAGTAATGCAGTATTTAATTCTAATTTATTCATTAAATTCAGCCTAAGCCACAGCAGCCTAATATTAAGTCACAATAATTGAGTGTGAAGAAAAAGGCTGTTTTTGTTGGAAAATTGTGTACAACTTCGTAATGAGCTTTGTTTTGTAGACTTCTTGGAATTTGTTTTTTAAAAAATAACCATAGTGCGCGGTGGATGACTCTGGTTCCAGCTTAATACTGGATGTTTTAGTGCACGCATCTCTGCTAGGTATCAGGACTCACTTTAGGATTGAGGAACATCACACTCAAAGAGGCCTATGATTAATTCACTTTGAAAATAGGATTTTAGTAGAATATTACCTTCTACTCTCTTCCATTGAGTTATTTGCTTGCACAGGTCTCTACCTTGATATTCTGACACATTCCAGTGATTCCTAAAGTCTGGACCCAGCCCGGCTGCTTTGGAACCCACCCATTCCATGACCCAACCATTGGAGCACCATTCAGTAGAGCCACGTAGCATAGCCCTAGATTTGGAAGGATGAAGGATAAGATGAGGCTGTATTTCTACCAAAGACGGAAGTGGGCAAATTCCTGTTGTTAATCTGCTTACAAAAAGTATGAATAGAAGCTTGCTGAGGGCGGTGCTGCGGGCGCGTAAAGGGCTGCCACGCCTCTCCACCCGTATGGTCCTCTCACTGTACTTAAGACCTCCTTTAAGAATAACCTAATGTTCTCTGTCACAGATGGAGGTGGACACACTATCAGCAGCTACTGCCACAGGCCGCAGAACAAACCCAAGTCCCTCTAATCTGCCTGCAAATAGCTGCTGCTGCTTCCTTGATCTGGGCTAATCAAAGGGACAAGCCCATAGGGGTTTAGAGGGTTCTGTGCTGCCAGTGACTACTGCCACTGATTTAATTGCTAAAATACAGTGAATTATGGGGAAGTCTGTCTAAATGCTGAAATCTTTGGGGCAAGAGACTAAAGGAGTTCCTTCCAGAATTAGTGTTGTTTTTTAAGAAGAGACACGAGGCTCCCTGAAGTGTGACTTTGCAGAACTGACAGTCATGCTCAGGTGAGAGTCAGCTGTGGGAACAAGGCAGGTTTGGCCTTGGGAATTGGCAAGGGGAGTGTGAAATGCATGCTCCTTGGCTTTGGTGGGAAATGGTGGTTCCCCTTTACTTCTGATGCCTAGGACTGAATGGCAACAATCATGTGACTACTCTTGGGTACGGTGGAGGAGGTTTTAACTGTAGATATGAGGGAGAATTCAGCTGTAGTCATCTGGAAGAGTCCAGATTGAACATGGCCAGCAGAATAGACTGAACCATGACAGGAGAGCACTGGGGAGGAGAGAGAGGAAGAGGAAAGAGAGAAGAGATGAAAAACAAGACTTGGAAAATGAAGAGAGGACCAAGAACCAAGATAGTGCGTAGCCGAAAAGGCTGAGGTGTATAGGAAAGGGAAGTGAAGCTCAGACACTGGAAAGGTTTAAGCTGGGCAGGAGAGTTGGGGGGTGGGGGAGAGGGGGAGGGGGCTGGAGGGGGAAGATCTGAGGAGCCAGGACTCCTTAGAGGGCCAGCATTGCTGAGAACCTGGTGGCCTGTGTCTGCTTTGAATTGACAAATAGGCATCTCATTTAGCCATTTGTCCTGGGTTCTTGGAGACCTAACAAGGACTACTGCAGTCTTAGGCTGTTGCTCTTAGAGCCTGTAGTAAGAATAAATAAATAAACAAATAAATAAAAGAAGGGAGTAAGGATGGAAGGAAAAAAAGAAGACATACTCTTTAAATTATAAATGCCCATAAATATTTAAGTGGCTTGCTGTGTGTTTTATGTTGTACAAATCCACCTGTGGGCTAACGTTACCCAGTGTATCTGATTAGACGTGAATTAACTGAGTCTGGTGGGTTTTTTGTGGCAGTTCCTTCCAAGACTCCAGCTCACTGGCAGTGTCCGCGTGTACTGGACGCACTGGGCATTGCCTGGGTTAGCGGACTAATCAGCACATTGCAGGAGTCCATTCACTTTTTGGATGTAGTTTACCCAGTGCTTGTACAAACTAATCACGTATTTCAATTATTTCCCCCATACACACGATATAACCTATGTAAAAAGGGTATTTTGTATGTGCTTTGTTCCTATGTTAGATAAATTACACATTAATCACTCTTGAGGTCAGATCCAATGCCAGCAGTAGAAGGTCCAACGTAACATGAATTCGATGTCATTTTGGAACTTCTTCTTCCTTCTGTTTTTTTAACCTTACAGGTCTTTTGCATATATATGTATATGTATACATATGTATGTGTGTGTGTATACATATGTAATTATATATAGGTGTATATATACACCTATATATATACATGTATATTTGTGTGTATATATATGCATATATGTATGTGTATATATATATACAAACACACAAGTGTACATATATATACACATATACATATATATATACACACATACATGCATATATATATTAGGGTTTCTGTTTCTGTGTTTTTATGGAAGGCACCCTCCCTAATGGTTTCCTCTGCTTTCAGTTGGAGGAACGTTCCAGAATGTTAATTATTTGGAGGCACTTTGCAGAGTAATAGAA
>JAMJFZ010001203.1:7512500-7597500 GCA_026225945.1 Cricetomys ansorgei
GCTAGATTGAATAAATAGGGAGAGGCAATTGGAAACGTTCCTGTTTCACCAGCATCTGCCCAGGATGGCCCAATCTCAAGGGGGAAAAGTCTGTTTCTGCATCTTCTTATCTATGCCCATGTCTGAGTAAGAAAAGAGGAGGGAAGGGAAGGGAAAAGGGAGAAGGAAGAGAAATTCGGCACAAAGGGCGTGGTGATATATCTCATCCCCACATCCAAGGAGGCTGAACCGCTCCTGGGCCTAAGCTGCCAGAGATTATCCCTGTTCCCTCTCTCCTCCACTTCCAATCCAGTCCCCTCTTTTCTAGCTGAAATAGGGCCCTTTTGTGTAATATAAACAGTATCAATAGTAAGTTGTAAGTTTTAAAATCTTATCATACAAGCCATTTTAAATGTGAACAACATACAATGTATCAGAGCTATCTTTCAAGACAGTACCTAAAGCATACAAACACCACCACCGACAAGGGTCTATCTACATAGACGGCGAGACAGCGCTGGAGGCCATGGGACAGGCACTATGGCCTGCCTCCAGTAACCAGTTCATCCAGTGAAAGGGAGGCTCACCTTACAGACCGGGTGGGCAGTGTCTGTGACTCAGTGACTTGCCCAGGATTACAGAGCTAGAATGTGTCAGAGACAGGCTCCACCCCAATCTGTCCTGTGCCTAAGGTCTCACTTCCAACTACCAAGCTCTGCTGAGTTACTAACGGAAATGAACCAAGTATTCATTACTGTTTTATTATACACGTAGTTAATTTTATATAATTGAGACCAACCGACACAGGAATAAAAGCCAAACCTTTGCCCAAGGCTCTGTTGGCCCAAAGTTAGTTTGCAAACAATGTAAGAGTCTCGTGGCTTTCTTATATTACATTCCTAATAGGATCAACCAACTCCAGGCTGGGGTGGACGGTGGCTCAGTATGTGAAATGCTTCACACATAGCCGTGAGAAACCTGTGTTCGAAATCCCGGAACCCGTGTGAAGCCAGTCACGGGAGCACACTGAGATGGACAGCAGAGACCGTAGAATCCCTGTAAGCTCATGAGCCAGCTAACCTGGAGGAAGTGGAGATGACCAACAAAAATATACCGGAGGCTGTCCTCCGACCTCCACATGTGTGCTAAGCACATATGCACACTCGTACATCAAACACATTGTCATCAGGAACAGCTAATTCATTCAATGTCTCAGAACAATGGGCTCAGCAAACTGTTTGTAGGCAAGACTCTTAAGTCAAAAATGGTTGCATTATGATGGTATATGCCTTTAGTCCCAATACTTGGGAGGCTGAGGCATGAGGGGTGAGAAATTCTCTCTCTCTCTCTCTCTCTCTCTCACACACACACACACACACACCCCAAAGAAACCAAGAACGCACAACTAAAAGCAAGACACCAGATAATCTGCGGGATGGAAACGAAATATTTGCCATGACAAGGGGTTGGGTGGTTTCCAGAATAAACAAGCGAACGACAAGAAACCCAAACATTAAGCATTTAGTAATAACATTAAAACAAATTATTCAATTAAAAAGGGAAAGAGCTAGGGATATATATTTTTTCAAAAGAATGCATAGAAGCAGACAGCAGGCACTCAAAAGGAATCACAGCACTCTCAGGGAACTGCGAATCCGGTAACACCTCATCCCAGTGGGAATGGCTGTCAAAAGGGCAAAAGAAAGCGAGGGCTGGGCGGGGAGCGGGTGCGAAGGGACTCTGCGATATAATTAACGGGACCATTCTGGAAAGCAACATGGCAATCCCTCAGATAACTAAGAACTACTGTATCATCTAAAAATCCAGCTCCCATCAGTTCAACAGACGTCTTCACCCCACGTTTATTTCAGTAAGGGATGGAGACAGTGAAAACGCCCATTAACTCATGGATGGATGGTGTCGTATACGCAGAATGGAATATCATTTGGCCGTAAAAAGAATTTCATTCTGTCCTTTGCAAAAACATGGAGAGACTCGATGACGTGCATATGCCAGTAACAGAGACACGAGTCCCTCAGATCTTACTCAGATGTAGAATTTTTAAGAAGTTGATCTCGCAGAAGTTGGGAGTAGAATGGAGGTTTCCATGGGCTGAGACCTGTGGAGGGAAGACGACAGTTTCATCGGTAGCTGTAGTCGGACACAGCAAGCTCTGTAACCATTGCACCGTGTGGTAACACTTCACACTTGTGCTGTACGTTTCAAAAGTTTGGGAGAAAAGACTAGAAGATTTATTTACAAGGCATTGGTGATTATTTGAAGAAATAAAGTGTTCAGCCTGATTTCACCATTACACAGTCTACACATGTATCAAATATTACATTACCTTGCTAGTAAGTACCAGTTTGCATGTGTTCATTAAAAAATATATATACAAATAAAGGGAAAAAATTTAAAAGTAATAAATTCTAGTAGATGACATGTATGGTACACTTATTTAGATGACAAACTAAATATCTCCCAAGCATTCTCTTTATTAATAATTTCCTCCCAATACCTATGACCTATGCATTGCCAATGAGACGTTAAAATGTAGAGAATGCTCTGGTTACTGATCTGGTTGCTGTGACAGAAGCAACTTGAGGAAGGGTGATCACTCCCACGTGATCCCAGACCGAGTCGACAATCAAGATTAACCATCATAGAGATGTCAGATTGCTCAAGGTCACTCAGTTTGTAAGGAAGACAGCGTGACTGACAACCCAGAAAACCATCTACAGACCGCAGAGCACATGTAGGTGTTTGGTTAACAGGGAGATGGAGGTGGACCGGGGACCTGGCTCTTCTATCGTGAATCACAATGGCAGATGGGAGGAACTGAGAGGCTCTAGCACTAGAGCAGAGGCTGGGTAGGCTGGAATCCTTGGGGTCCCTATGCTGTCTGCACTACTGCATGGAAAAGGAACCCACCCCCCCCCACACACACACTTTCTTGTAGGAACCCAGTGAATCACCAAGCGCATCAGATGGTCTATGGATGTCACTTGAGAGGCTTAGAGGACACGGAGGATCTAGCAGCTTTCAGGAGTCCATCTAGACGTCCTCGATGCACCTACCCTAGGCATCCCTATATCCCAGGTCTGATTTTGGTACGCATCCTCAAATCCCACCCTGTCATTCACTCGTGCAGAGAGTACCTCAGGATATTCTAAAATGGAGCCTGCAGAGGATTCAAAGGACCTTACTGAACATCATCCAAGCCTTTCTCTATAAATCTCACTCCATGGGCCTGAGATAAAACCCTCGAAGGTACAGTGACAACCAAGCACTGGAGACTCTGCTGTGGATTTCTAGCGAGCAGACTTGACACAAAATTCTGCTTTAGACTTCCCCCAAAGGATATCATCTCAACCTTGAAAGGTTTCCTTCCACAAAGGCTTCTCTGGCCATCGTTATCCAACAGTTCCACTACGTTATGTTTTATTATTTTGGGGTCTTCCTTTTCCCATCTATGAGTAAGACGTAGGGACACAGGCAGGGGACCAGAGACCCTTGCACGCAAAGACAGAATCTGCCAAGTCCTCGTGCTACGACTCAAGCTCCTGGATCTAACTCTGCCTGAGGCCTCTAGACTTTGCACTATGCGAAGCTACTCGATGCTCTCTGGGGTTTCATCTACACAGGAAGTGATATGAAAGCAGGCAATGAATCTTCATTGGCATGCCCGTACACCCACCTTCCTGTTCTGGGTGGGAAGGTGAGTCAGGACCCCAGCCTGTCTGCCTGCCCTCTTGCATTCTCAGAGCCACCGTTAGCATCATTTCGACCCAAATGCTCGGGTTTAGTCGCTCCGCGTGCCAAGCCCCGCACACAAATAGCTGATGATTGCCGTTCCTAGGGGCCGCTCATAAAGGAAGTAAAGATATTACTGGAAATCCGGTCCTGTCGCCATCTCTGTGTTTCCAGTGTCAGCGGCTGATTGACAGAAAAAGGCTGCACAGAAGCCAGTTTTAAAGTGTCTCTCTAGCTCGCATTTTCATGCCAGGGGCAAAGGGAAAAGACGCGTGTGGGCGGGGGCGCGCGCCTTGTAGCCCTGCAGCTGTCTACTGCAGATGAGAACCGCGGATCCAGCGGGGTCTCTTCACAAGGGTGAGGCAGCAAGACGTTCTTTGTGCCTCTTTCCGCCTCAAAAGGGCTTTTGCAGAGGTCTTGGTTTCCGTTCACCGTGCTTTAATACTGGACCCCAAATTGTTTGAATTCACCTTGGAAACCCCTGCCCTTGGCTTCCTGATAGGAAACCTCACACTGGAGGTAGAAATGTGATTGAAAGCTGTCTCTTGGGCCCAGGATATTCCCTGCCAGGTTTTGCAGCTGCTCGGTCTCCTAGCCAGGCAGAAGTTGACTTGTCTCCAGAGAGGCCGGATTACCCTTCCATAGATCGTCTCCTAAGCCTGAACCCGCAGCCCAACTACTCCCAGGGCACTGGAGCCCTGATTTCAGGGCTTTGTACCTGTTCTTTGTTTTTTCACATCTGCTAACTCGACGGATGAGGAAACCAAGCTCCAAGAAATTAGCGGTTTCACTAAAATAGCACAGGAAGTGAGTGGCAGAGACTGCCTGAGTCTTCACCAAGGGCCTGAGGATAGAGGCGGGAGCAGCTGCGTGGGAACAGATATTGAAGGCAGCACTGTCTGCGCCTCCCTTTGCGTTCTGTCTGTCGGTAATTTCCTCTACACCAGCAGAGCTGAGATGTGAAGCTGCTGAGGGCTAGCTCGGAGCATTGCTTTCATAATCAGTCTGACTTAAAAGGCCCTTTTCCTTATGTCCCTACTTTTCCCCATGTGGGACCTGTAGGAAGGCTGGCCTCAGCTAAGACGTGGGAAGGAGTAAATGAAATACTGTATTTAAGACAGGCAGAGTGGTGCGTGCCTGCGGTCCAGTCACTTGAGACATGAAGGCGCAAGGTCAGCCCGAAGTACACAGTACAATTCTGTGTCAAAGCAAGGGGACGGGGAAGAGAGAGAGGAGAGGAAGGATCGGGGAGGAAAGAGTATGCTGGATGGTAGTCCCGAAGAACATCTCAAACAGTAGGAGGTTCTGCTAAGCCCATCACTCTGCTGTAATGGGCAGAAGGAACGAGGACCTGGGGAGGCTTTGGAATGACCACAGTGTGGTCCTGAGGTCGCGGTTCCTGTGACTGGCCCCATGAAGACAGAGGACCTCCTGAGTGCCATGTCTCTAGGGGTGGCCTTTGAAGATGAATATCTAAGAATCAAGTCACTCTAAACCATTCTGATAAGAACAGAAGTCAGAAACTGGCTGGACAGTCTTACTGGACCACCTCAAAGTAAACAGCTTTTCCTTGACTGAAAGCTGTAAGTGGCCAGGTATGGTCCATATAATTCCAGGCCAGACTGATCTACATTGTAGTTCCAGGCCAGCCAGGGCTACATAATGAGACCCAGCCTCAAATACCAGAAACGTGCCTAGCTTTGTCATTCCGGCCATACCTAAAACCAGGGAGGCTGGAAGAGTTTAAGCTAAAATATCTTTGCCTCTTTCCAGGACAGAGAGTCCAGTCAGGAGGTCTGGTTTCTCATTCTCTATCTTCCTCTAAACAATCGCCTCTGTCTAGAAGCTATCCGTAAGGACACAGCTGAAACTGGGAGGAGGCATCTAGACCCTTCATGGGAAGGACAAGTGGACTGACCATCTCCCATGATGCCTCGCCCCAGTGTCCGCCATGAGTCCTGTAAAAATGTCCCTAGACATTTGATGATACCTTATTTGTAGGGGTCCACTTCTGCTATACGGAAGCTCTGCTTCCTTTCTCGTGAGCTACTATGATAAAACCCCTTTCTAAATTCATCTTCCCGATACCCTTGAGTTTCATTCTTCACACTTACGGGATGGGAACCTGGAGGCCACTGACTCCATAGACATTTTGTGTCCCGTGACATCCAGCACCCAAGCCTACCTGAGGCGAGAGAGAAAGCCTGTCCAACCCAAGCACACACCACTTTTCCTTCCTAGGACATTGGTTTTCACCCCTTCTTTTAACCCAAATGTGGTAAATACACAGAGGTCATTATCTCACTTGTGTATCTGGGATTTCTGTGAAAAACGTTTCCTACCACCGTTGAGAACACGGAGAAACACACTGTCTTTTTCATAGAGGTAAAGGGTAAGTTTGTTTCTCCTCTGCATTTCCGTGTTGTCTCTGTTGATTAGACTCTGAATGAGTAGGACAGGCTGAACACATTTTGAATGCCAGCTTCAATTCCTCATTCTTAAAACAGGAAGGCTGTCTTAACATAAACTGAGGGGCTCCCGTTGGCTTCATTTGATATCTCCTTCTTCTGTTCTTGATCAGAGCCCTCCACCTACAGAGTATACAAGTTGAAGGAGAGGCTCTGGTGTGCGTGTCTAATATTTATGTGCATGCATGTTGATGGGTACGAGTATACATGTGTGGGCTTATGTGTGAAGGCCATGGGTCAATCTCTGGCATTCCTCGGGCACTGTCCTCTCCACCTTGTTTTCTGAGATGTCCCTCACTGAAATCTGGGCTCTCTAGTTAGACCTCCCTGGTTAGTTAGCCCAGGGAATCTTCCTATCTCTGTATCTTCAGTGCTGGGGATTATAAATCCACACAACTAAGCCTGCTTCTTGTGTGGGTTCTGGGGAGTCAAAATGAGGTCCTTATTCTTAGAAAACAGTTTACAGACTGAGGCAACCTTCTCTGAGGTTTTTAATCAACCTGACCTTCTGGGCTTGGAAGAATAAATACATCTTCTCAGACAGCCCAATTATCCAAGAGCTGTGTGGCCTGCCAGAATTACCCAGCTTGTAAGAGATACAACTGATATTGTGATGGTCTGCAAAGTCTTTAACCTTAAGCTGTATGCATCTCTGAGCACAGAGACACCCACCGGGAGAACCATCCAGAAGACTTACCTATGTCGTGTGTTTGGCTCCTATGCTAGTTAACGGAATCCTCCTGGCAGATTAGTTGTGCAACTAGCTGTTTGATAGATAAAGATGGGTATGCTAAAGTCTCCAAAAATTAGGGAGACAGAGAACAGCCTGTTCCAATTCTGTTGACAGTACAATTTAAGACACACGCATGTACACATAATACAGCTACTATCATAGAGAGAACACGTCCATTTTTATCCTTTTAGTGAAATTAGGTAACACATCTCTGTTAACTGCGATGCCCAGTGGACACAAGTGAAATGTGCCGACCACTCACCATGGCACATAAGCCGATCTCTTGACACCAAAGCTGTCAGAGCAATCTAACAGTCCACAGCCCTGCGGGCGTGGTGACCACGGGAGACCACCATGCTTCACTCGGCAGGCAGAACGAAACCCTAGAGAGACAAGTGTGAAACTGCTCCTGGGCCTCGGTGTAGATTCCAGTTTGTATCAGACCACGAACTCAGGCACTGCTCCAGCTGCCCCTTTGATGAATCACGGGCAATACTGGGGTGTGAAGACTTGGAACATCAAGTCAGGGCACAAACTATGAACGTCCTGCTTTCTTTGCAGGAGGCACTAACCTATCTAAACCTAAGTTTACACATCTATGTCATGTAAGAGGAGCCAGACTCCCTGTTACTCACAAGGCAAGGATGGCCTTTAAGGGCTTCATAAATTCTTTCCTAGAGGAGCCAGCTGCACCCTCTTTCCAGGAAGTCACAACATGAGCCATGAACTGGGTGGCTTAAACATTGAGGTTTACCTTATCATCGTCTGGAACTGAAAGTCAAGGTCAAAGTGTTATCAAGGCGGGCTTCTCCTAAGGGCTTTCTTCCTGATTTTTAGGAGGGCATTTTCTGCTGTGTTCTTAAAGTCTTCCCTTTATATTAGCTATGAGCACATCCCTGCTTGTCTTTCTGTGAGTCCAAGTTCCTTGTTTCTGTAAGGACACCAGGCAGACTGGGTCAGAGGCTCCCACCCTGAGGTGCTCTTTTTAACTTAATTGCCTCCTTAAAGATCATCTCTCCCAATATGGGTAGTCTGAGGTTTACATATGAATTAAGAGAAATATGAGCTAGCTCGTACCAACTCTGGAAGGAAACTCTGCCCTTGATTCTAGTCCAACACAGCAATGTAGTCCGTGGCAGATTCTCACCTATAGATCCATGAGGCAATAAATGTGTTCTGTGTTAAGCCACTAAGCTTATGGTAGCCCAGGTATTTCAAGTAAAGCCTTCTGATTTTATAATTCAGATTTCCCCTTCATTAGCCTCAGGGGAAGGCATCATCATTACCCCAAGAGGTATGAAAGATACTCGATATTTGCCTGCAACCACATGGATGAAATCAGTAAAGAATGAACTAGAACTCCACCAGACTGACTCCAAAGCAACGTGCTCCACACCACTCCTCGATGCCTCGTGACATGTGGAGGATTTGGGAAGTCTGATCACTTCCCAAACAGGACAAGAAAATATATTAAAAGGGTCACAGGGCATATAGAGGCTCAAGGTCCAAAACCCTCACTCTGCAAAAGTGGTAAACCAAGTCAGGGGATTATAGGCATAGACCAGGCTCTGGAGGGCCCTAAGGGATTCCCAGGTTCTTCTGATCTAGAACAAGGGCTTGGACCAGAGACACATGGATAGAGGCAGAAGCAGAAATCATTTACTAAAGAAGGAAGGAAACAGGTCCTGGGAAGAGAAAGGTCCACAGCTCAATGGAATTTCAATTGCATGAGGCTGTGCACAGTGGTTCTCAACCTGTGTGGTTGGAAAACACATTTCTGATGGCCTTAGGAACTGAGACACCACTCAATAGCAAAATTAAAGTTATGAAGTAGCAACAAAAATAATCTCATGGTAGGGGGTCATCACACAAGAGGAACTGTATTGAGTGGCTGTGGCGTTAGGAAGCTTGAGAACCACTGAGCACCTGCTTCTCCAGCATGCCTACATCCCAGACATCCCAGGTTTCTATCTTGTTCTGCTTCTCACCCGTAGCCCTTCTGGGGAGGAGTTTCCAGACTTTCTAGCAATGGTTTCCGTCACATGCTACACTTTCTTCCTCTCTCTCCATCCTACTGTCCTGCCACTGGAATAAAGACCCTCCCGAAACCCAGAAAGTTCTCTGAGACTGACGTGAAGCCTAGGACTCCCAGCTCCCAGCTCAGCACACAGCCATGTTTTCTTATCAAAGGACGTGAAAAGCTAGCTCCTCGTATCTCCTTCCTCATCTTCCTGTAGCTTCTCATTGTGTTCCTCCATGAGAACAGGGCTGAGACCATGCCACAAAGTCAACAAATGTCAAGGCTCGGTCTCAATCACACAGCCATTTTCAGGCCCTTCCTGCTGCCTTCCACGGGGCTATCTCCTTGGCCATGGGAACAGCTGTTTTATCTTCTAAGAGAGGCCTCAGGAGAAACTAACCCTGCTGACATTTTGATCTTGGGATTATAAACTGAATGCTTAATGTCTACCATACAGGTATGGTTTGGGGCCAGGCTGTACAACATGTCACCTCTCTGAACATGAGTCTTAGAGGAATTTTAGAAACCGGAATAGCCTTTGAAATTTTGATCTGACAAAACTGAGTGCAAATTGGCCTCATTTCTGTCGATTCATCTACAGAAGTCAACAGCGGCAGAGAGGCCTGAGAGCACAGATGGCGACTGGGCCACTACAGGAAGGTCCTGCTGGCTTTCAGGGTACCTCCTGAATGCCCTTGTACTTTACAGCTTCTCTGAAACACTCCAGGAGACAGCTTTTGTTTTCCTACCCAAAGCATTCTTGTTATCTCCATTTGTGGGAAGGGCCGGCTACAGAGAACATAGAACTGGGAGCCAAAGCTGCAATACTAACTTTCTCACATAGGACTAAATGCTGAGAAGCCGCAAACACGCTACCTAGGAGCACAGTCTGACTGACGTGCCTGCCATCGGTCACGCTCATCCTCTCCGTACTCCTCGCGGAGGAAACGGCCTTCCTTTTAATTTGAAGCATCTATCGGGCCATGGACCTAGCTCATCACTGTATCTCGACACTGCGGCCACCTTACGGCCTTGGGGTTCTCCGGTGTTTCCAGGGAGACCTACGTAGTGGTTTAGCAGGTCCTGTGTATTAGTCAATCATTCTGATGACCAGTCCTGACTGTCAGTTTGGTGAGATCTAGAATCACCGTAGAAACAAATCTCTGGGTAGGTCTGTGAGGGATTATACAGATCAGGGAAACTGCGGCAGGAAGACCTGCCCTACATCAGGGGTGCCATTCTATGGACTGGGTCCCAGACTGAGTAAGATGGAAAAAGCAAGCTGAGCCCCAGCATTCAGCCTGTCTGTATCCTGACTGTGGATGCCAGGACCCCCCAGTCCTGTGGCCATGCCTTCTGCGCCATGACGGATTTTTACCCACTAGATCTGTAGGCCAAATTTAGCCTTCTCTTCTTAAAGCAGCTTTTGTCAGGCATTTTGTTAGAGCCAGGAGACAAGCAAGTGCTGTAATCACACACTGAGAGGGGATACCCCAAAAAGGTCAGTTATCTTTATCCGCATACAGCAAAGCTCTTAAGAGAACTGTTTTTTGCTGAAGTTTAAAGGTTGTTATTTTGGGGCTCTGAACACTGATGTAAAAACTGTCATGTTTGATTTGCTTTATGTTAACATCCTTGGGTGTCCACGACCTACTTAAAATGACTACGGCAGCAAATCAGAGCGTCCACGACGCTGCTGAAAGCCAAATCTCATTAAAGCCAAATGAGACCACTCTCAGCAAGCCAGCAGAATTTCTCATTTGCTTTCCTTTTACATAGGGATCTGAGCTGCAACAGATTGAAGAACACACGAGCCACAAACCTGGTGATTATTTGTGATAAAATCATATTCAAATACAGCAATGTTAACTAATTGTAAACCAAAAAAAAAAAAAAACAGAGAGAAGGTATTACAAATTTGAGTTACCAGTGTGTTGATTTCTGTTGTTGTTTTTCAAGACTTAAATTATTTTCAATTTTAGTTTCTCTTTTCAGGATTTTTCTTCATTTGTTATAACAGCCGCATGCCACAAGTGAGGAACAGGGTTAGGGTAGGAAATGAGCCAAGAGTAAGTAAATATTCTATTTAAAATGTTGCACCTGCAAGCATCTCATTGTAAAGGCTCTTGCTACCCGATTCACACCTGAACCAGTGCTACTATCAGTGAGCTCACACCATCACAAGGAGCCACAGAAAACAGCTTTCAAGAATTAGGTAGGGGCAGCTTACACTCTGAGGGATCTGGCACGAATCTCTTTGATTAAACAGATAAACACGTGTCGTTCTTAAAAGTTTTCCAAATCAATCAGGAGACACTCAGTTGTGAGAATTCCCTTTTAGATTAATTACATTTTTCATTAGGCCAGGGACTTTCAAGGCACACGTGTGCCACTGCTTGCCATGGTTTCGGTCCATCAAATGACAGAATACTGAGTCATCTCCGATTTTGGAGAATGGCATAATCAAAGGTATTATAGAGGCGACTGGATTCCGTCTCCGAAAGTAGCTGAACAATTGCAGTGATTGCCGATTGTTAACTGTGGCTGAGTATCTAATGACCAAGCGTTTCCCTAACAACCTCTAAATTAAATTGTTGCTTTTTTCTCTCTAGGAAACAGAGCAGGATCACAGAAGACCAGCTTGGGTTTCCAACTGTTTGAAGATAATTCTAAAATGTTCAAATCTTTTTTTTTTTTTTAAACAGACTAGCTTACTTCAGGAAGACCACTAGCTCACGGTTGTAATATTATCATCCATCCCTTAGAGCTATATGTTGGATGCACATGTCTGAATTACACTTGATTCAAAGGTACACCGTTTCTGTTCAGTCTCAAAGCAAAGGACAGGACAATTCATTATTTAAATGTTTGTTCTGCTTTTCCTTTCGGGATGACTTTGTCCTGACTTTGTGGGAGCTTGGTAATTCCTATTGCAACCCATTTCCTCTGGGATCTCTATGGGGAGGGAGCACAGGCCCTGGCCTCCAGCAGTCCACAGACAGGGAAGCTGTGGAAGACAGTGGAGCACCAGGGTATTAGTTAACTCAGTACTACACATGCTGATCCTTTAGCCCGGCTGCTTAAACACATCAAGATGACTGCCTGTGTTTTAGCATCAGTTAGAGATCAAACCCCCACCTTTCCTCCTACGCTGTTAGGCCTTCCAGCAAGGGGTGAGATGCTTTATTCATCCTTTGTACCCTAAAGACTCAGAACAGTGTCTATATTACAGTAGATATCCAAAACTTCTATTTTCAGATCGATTTCTTTTGTTCCTTTGATGCCTCTATTTTCCAGGACTTGTTCGAATCACTCAAGATTTCGAAATTTGAGTTTTATCCCAAATTCTGGTTCGTCCCTGTGCAGTTTTCCAGATGGCCTGCCATGTGATCAAACACATCTGTGTTCACTCTGTTCTCAGATACGGAGGCTGCCTGTTTCCAGACACATCCCAGCCAACAGTTTGTAGAGAACTTTCAAAGACAATCCTTACGGCCCCCTCTGCGTGAGTAGATCCAGCTCCCGATGCGCAGGCTTCCAAGCTGAGGCCCCATGAGAAAGGATTTCTTGAACTCATCCCATCCTTTATAAGGAGGTCGTTGTTCTATAGCCAGAGAGAGAGGTTGGAGAGAAAAGAGCAGCAGCAGGGTCTCCTAAGAGCTGGGCTTCTGGGGGCGACTGTGGAATATGCAGATATTGATTAGCCCTGCTTTGAGCACAGCTCTTGACAGATTGTTCAGAAGGAGCAGGTTGGGCCCTGCAGAGTCTGCTGTGTCTGCTGTGTGTGTGTGTGTGGGGGGGGTGATTTGCAAGCTTCCTCATACAAAGGAGGAGGGCTGAATCGTCCTGGGGGATCTGTGAGGGGGTGGGGGAGGGGTACCTAGGGGACCCTTTGGGCTTGCAACAGTCAGCACTGCCCTTTCTACACAGCTGCTTTGACAGCAGTTCCTAGATGGCTTTACTCTCTCTTATACTGAGGCCTTTCCAGGGAACCTAACTGCAGTCCCCTGTGGGGTACATAACACCACACAGTCCTCTGTTAACTCAGTCATCCACCTGCCCTCCTCCTCCGAGGCCTCAGTGACCTTCCTTCTTGATCCCGTGAGCCACCAGTGTCTTCTAGATGGCCGGATGCGGTGTTGATGCCCCCGGCTGAACTGGACTTGGCTGATAAAGAAACAATGCAAAGGAATAGATGCTCTGTGACTTTGACGGGCCTGTCTGGGGACTTATGTATATTCCGTGTTGGCTGCTGCTCGGCTATGACCTGTCATGCTGGGTGAAAGTCCTTGTCACATCCCATTGTGGGGGCCAGGGAACAAGGCACTGCTGTCAGAGACCCTGCAGACATGGACAGAGGCCAAAGCTTTAATACTGTCAGTTCGGGTGAGGAGAGGGAAGATCCTTACGGGCCAGAAAGAAGCTCTTGAGCCTAGGTGAGGTGAAGGTTTGGCTTGTTTGCCAGCAACATTATAATGACAAGACTCAAGAACATTGGGTGTCAAACGCACAAATGCTGAACTTTGAAAGTCACTGATAAGAGCAAAGCCGCCTTTGTTTCTGGAAACTGATGGCAGGTAATGAAGCACCAGGGCTAGAGAGCCAGTCCCTGGGTGAAAGAGAGTGTTTTCATGTCGATATCAGTGCACGCAGTTGGGGCTCACTTTGTTTACCTCCCCCAACTCCCAGGGTTTGTTGAGCATCTTCCTAGACTGAGGATAACCATGAGCTTGGAGGACAGGTCGTGAGGGGACACTGAGTATGAAGGCGGAGTCAGACTGCTAAGCAAGTTGCTTCAGCCTCATGAAACCCAGCTACCTTTGCTGGCAAACCCCACCAGCCATAAGCCAGGGACGACAGTAACAATGTCCAGTGATGACAACACTTACCGTACCCCAGAGATTCTGTTGGACAGTTCCCGGGCTGAAGCTCCCAGGCCATCCAGAGTGTGTTCCTTTGTACCTGACTGCCATCTTCTTCCATAAGAAGCACTGTTCTCAATGGCCTTAGGAGGTGCAGCCCCCAACAGAGCTCCTGCTAAGAGGCCTTTGTGGCATATAACCCAGGCCGGTTCCTGAAGGCAGGGGTCTGTCCCCCCGGGTAAAGGGCGAGGAAGACTAAATCCTTAGCCCCATAGAATCACTCCTTCACCTGTCGCCCTGGGGCTTCTCGCGGTCACACCTGCACACCACCCCTCTTCCCTAGGGAGACGCCTCATCAGGCCCTGCTCCAGCTCCGTTCCCTCGGGCATCCCAGCTGCCACTCCTCGTGTTTGCCTCCTATCGCTGAAACTGGGGTACATCTCTGATCCTTCAAAGTGGCGGAGCTGCAACCTGCCCTCAGGCCATCCCAACACCTTGTACTCATGGTTTCAGAGGTGTGACCTGGTGGGATTCTGATCCCCTCTACTTGCTGAGCAGGGAAGAAACACAAGTGGGTTCTTTCCATCACGGACCCCATGCTTCAAGTAAAGAGAAATTTAGAGATGGCCAGAATATTATCGAAAGTCCACTAAAGACCCATGGAATACAAAATTCATGATGCTTCCCATGAAACATGTCTGATGTGGTCGGTCATAAACATCAGGTCTCATGCCCACAGGATCTGTGCAAGTCTCAGTATAAGAACATGGAGCCAGCACACGGGAAGGAAGAGCACATATGTGCAGACGCCTGTGCAATGGCTACCGATTCTCCTGCGGCACTTGAGGATGGTGGACAGAAAGTTCCAGTGTTCTTTCTTGTTACCATCGAATCTACCCTACATTAGTATAAATTCTCAAAGACTTTAATATTTTAGAATTTTTTTCATTAGCATGGTTAGTTGAGATAGAGAAGACATATCTGATATGTGTGGGGGAGGGGGTCTTGAGTGGCTGGTGTCCTAAGATAGGTATAAACAAAATATCAGAATTCTGTTCATCCCATATTAAATTCTTTAATATGACTGTATGCCCACAAGCACGTGATACAGCACAGTGGTTCTCAACATCTGGGTCACAACCCCTTTGGGGGAGGAATAACCCTTTCACAGGGGTCACCTAAGACCATCTGCATATCAAGTATTTACGTAATGATTCATATCAGTAGCAAAATCACAGTTATGAAGTGGCAGTGAAGATAATCTTACGGCTGAGGGTCACAACACGAGGAACTGTGTCATTAGGAAGGCTGAGAACCTCGGCTATAGCGTGCGTGTGATAGAGGACATCTCGCAAGGGCGTTGGCTCTCTCCACCCAGCAAGTGGGTTCTGGGGCTGAGATTCAGGTCATGAGTCTTGGAAACAAAAGCGTTTACCTGCTGAGCCATCTCGTCAGTCCCATTCCATTTTAGAGTCCATTTTAGAGTGGAACTTGCGTTCTACAGACAGGTCAGCTAGTTTGCTCTAGGTCACCCAGATAGGAAGGGTCACACCTGGACTTGAATGCAAATCCATTTTGTTCCCACTCCAGAGTCCTGGAAACGCTGAGGACACTGAAGAGTCACTGCCGGTCGTCGGTGCGGCGAGGTCGGTTGGAACGGCAGCCGTCATCCAGTCCTTAAGGACAGGCACACGCACTCTTTCCGTGTGGCATCCTCAGAGCCCACTTAGGGCACAAGACAGCGTCGCCATCACAGGTGCACGCAGGGCCAGCTGTCGGTGAGCTCGGCTGGGAGGCATCCTCGCCTTCCGACTGTTCCGGGCCCTCCTTGTTTTGTCTGCGACCTGGGCTCCTCGGCCACAGTCCATTTTTTTATTATTACTTTTCGGTCTATAATATTCTAGTACGTCAGATGAAGTCCAGAGAGAGGACAGCGTACCACCAAATGCTGAAGTGAGAGGATTTCTTGCCAACTCCAATTATTTATGGTCTGCCAGTTAACCAGTCACTCAGTTTGAGGATTTTGATGCCACGGGGCTATTTATTACCCTCGGCATAAAGATGCCTCGTACATAAACAACATTTACTGTGGCAGTCTGCTAGCTGGCTTGTTAAAACCATGTTGTGTCAGGACAGGATGGTACTAACTGAAGCAGAAAGGAAGCGCTACGCTGTTTGCTTCCAAATGAGCACACTCGGTCCCCTCATAGAACCCCCCCTTCTCTCTTTCTCCCTCTCTCTCTCTCTCTCTCTCTCTCACACACACACACACACACACACACACACACAAACTCCATCAACATGTCCACCCAGAGATTGTTTCCTGAGGTCCTACTATGTGCCCCGAAAACATGGGGGACCCGATGGAAGTTGGAGGGAAGGAAGCAGTGACAGGAGTGTCAGCATTGCGAAGCAAAGAAGAGCATGCTGGGGAGCGGCTCCTGGAGTCCAGGAGGGTCCCACACGTCTCATGCGGGTGACACATGAGCAGAAGACTGGGTGAGTAATGTTCTACAGAAAAACAAATCGGAAGAGCAAACATACCATTTTAAAGAAAGGCTAGGCTGCCCATGTGTCAGGAGGAAGTAAGGAGACGGCGGGGAAGCAGGAAGATAGGGTCAACGGGAAGTCTGCGGGTCGGACAGGCGTGGCCTCTGAGTAGAGTGTTAGAGACAAAGCAGCTGGGTCTTTGGGTATTTAGTGAATAGCCGCGGGAATGGATAAGAAAAGATACATGATAGAAAAGAACTGGTCGTAGGCATGTGTTAGCGAGAGGAGGAGCCATCTTCTGGCCCTGAACCCACTACTTAGAGCAGCATTAGTTGCCAAGTGCTTGCGATATGCCGAGCCACCTAGAGACCCTCTGCAGATATAATTCTCATTACTGCTTGTCACCGTTCTAGGGACAAACACATGACTCTCCTCTCTGGGAGAGCAATGAGCCTGCACAAGGCCACAGGGTGCTTGATGGGAGAGTCAAGGCCCACGGCTCCGCCCCTCTAGGGCTGGGATCTAGACACCTTGACCCACTGGATCCATGGTCAGGAAGGTGTGTCTGCTGTAACATAAAGAGGTAGTTTACAAGAGGCTAGGTCTGCTGAGATGGGTCTTGGTGCGCACCCAATGGATCCCAGGCCAGGGTGGATGACGGATGTGAGGCTACAGTCTTCACACACACAGTATCAGAGAACCCTGAGACCTTGTTTGGGATGTAAGGAAAACAGATTGCTCTAAATGATAGGGACATAAATATAGGTAGCTGCACGTAAGCGGCAGTGTCCCTCAGAATCTCAGCTCTTTGTTCTGGCCTTGGTTTCTAATGGCTTGGAAAGAGGCCACAGGTGAAATTTAATATTTCCCGCTTTTATCTGCTTTTAAAGCAACTCTAAGTAGTCACGGATACATACTGGCCTGTTTTCTTCCTGAGGGTTTCATTCCTGGGAAACAAAGCTGGAATCCAGGACTCTGTGCACGCTAGGCAAGTTTTCTACCTCTGAGTTACATGCAGTACCAGCTCCAGATACTGGTCTTTAAATATTGTCCAGGATTTTAAATCATTGTGGAATGTGTTGATTGTAGAGGTTTTTTCTCTGTTTTGAGACAAGGTCTCACTATGTGGCCCACGCTAGCTTCAAATTCATGATTCCCCAGCTGCAGCCTCTGGAGTGCTGGGCCTACTGGCATGTGCTATACCACAGCTTAAATGCTGCGAGCTATACTTAAGTCCCTATTTGGAGCAACTTTTTTGTCTTAAATCACAAACATAATAAATACCAAATGGATTTAAGGGGCACAGGGGTGAATAACAGTAATTAACCCTCTCCCCTTTCCCTTCTCCCTGATTCTAACATTAACTGCTAAGTGCATGTTTTCTATTTCTCTATTTTTTTAAAATTAGTACAGCATGGACATCTCCACACATTGGATGACATGTTTCTGATATTATTTGTTCTCTTTTTTATTGAAATAGATTTTTTATACAATATGTTCTGATCACTTTCCCTTCTCCCAACTTTCCAACTTCCATACTCACCTAAATCCATCCTCTCTCTCTCTCCCTCCCTCTCTCTATCCCCCCCACCTCTCTCCCTCCCTCTCTCTCTCTCTATCCCCCCTCCCCTCTCTCCTCCTCTCCTCACATTTACTCACTAGAAAATAAATAAACGGGCATCTAAAAATTGAATTCAATTAAAACAAATAAGCCAGGACGGACAAAACAAACAGACAAACAGAAAAGAAAAAAAAAAAGGGCCAAAGAAAAAGCACAGGAAGCGCTCGGAGATGCAGGGACACACCTATAGTCGGTTACGATTCTATTTTAGAGTTAATTTTTCTCCTGCGCACACGTGCGTGTGCCTGAGCACGCGCCCAGGTCCACGTGTGGAGGTCAGAGGACGACTTGCGGTAGTTAGGCCTCCCCCTCCAACATGTGGGTCCCAGAGTTCGATCTCAGGACGCCAGGCTTGCCAGCAAGCGCTTCTAGCCCTTCAGCCATCCCTCCAACAAAAGCAGCCTAACACCCTAACGCTTCAGCGTCACAGTCTGTATCCCGCGTCCTGTGTCTTCATGGTATCCCTCGTAATTTTTATTGCAATCAATAAAGTTACAGTAAAAACTCTTCTAAAGCATACTTACATTTTTATGCTTTGATTTTTTGAAACAGCTTTTTAAGAGCAAATTGTTCAATCAGAGGCATAAACATTTAACGTTTTAATAAAACCTGTAGGATTACTTTCCAGCAGGTTCTTACCTGTCACGCTTCCTCTGGCAGGGTTTAATCCTGCCCTTCCCTCACCTTAAAAACACTGTTCTTAAAGTCTCTGTGGTCTTGATTTTTTCATTTTCAAAACTGATAAACAAGAAATGGTCTCTTTGTCCTTTTCCTGTTAACTGAATTTTTTTTCCTTTTTGATGATTTCACACATCCGTATAAGGTGCTGCGATCACACACATTTACCCTCTCCTACTCCCCTTCCACCCCGCTGACCCCATTCCTCCTTCCTGACCAGCGCCCCTCTTACTTTCATGTGTGTGTGTGTGAGAGAGAGAGAGAGACAGAGAGAGACAGAGACAGAGAAAGACAGAGACAGACAGAGACAGAGAAAGACAGAGAGATAGAGAAAGACACAGAGAAAGAGATAGAGACAGAGAGACATAGAAAGAGAGAGAGAGAGATCTTGTCAGTTAGTGATAGCTACTGTGTATTTAGCTCAATATTTTTTACGTTTCCTGGTCATTTTCACTTGGCTTTCTATGAACTACTTATTTGTAGACACTGATATTTTAACTAGATTTGTCTGTCTTTCTGTGGCTTCCATGAGCAACTGTTCTGCCTCTGCTGGACCCTGGTACTTCACCGTTTTATACCAGTCATGACACCTTTTCCAACACATGTATATTAGCTTATATGCCTAAATTGGCCCTCTTTTACTTGATGAAGTTGAGGCCCCTGACTTAGGAAGGCACCCCAGGGCCAGCAAGATGGCTCAGCAGGTAGGGGTACTTACAGTCAAACCTGAAAACCTAAGTTCGAATCCTGCAAACAACTCTGTGAGTTGTTCCCTGACTTCTATGTGTGGAACATGACAACACACACACACACAAATAATACTAATAATAATAACTAACAACAACAGTAATAATAATAATAAAAGAAACGGGGGCCAGTGAGATGGCTCAGCAGCTATCTACCCCCAAACCTGATGGCCTGGCCTTTGGTCCCCAGGACCCACCTGGTAGAAAGAACTGACAAGTTACCCTTAGCTCTTCACATATGTGCTGTGGCATATGTATGTATGTGTTTGTGTGCTGCACATAAACATGACATAAGTGAAGGTTAAAAAAGAAGGCAGCCCTAGCCGACAGTGTATAATGTCATCCTGTGTTTTGTCTTCTTCCTTAAGCTTTGTCTGGACTAAGATGGAAGTCTTACAGTAAAGCCAACTGTTTTCAAGTGCTCAGCTTGGTAGCATTTGGAGCACTGTGAAGTCCTCCTCTTTGTCTAGTTCTCCAGATACCTTCTTATCCCCAAGTGAGACCCTCTTCCCACCAGCAGCCGCTCCTGTCTCCTCTGCCTCTAGCTGTTTATGGGGGGGGGTCCGCGAGGTAAATGACGTCACCCACTGTATGGCCTTTTGTATCGCAGTGTTTCCACTTAGCGTAGAGATCCGACGATTCGCCTGTGTTGTAGGATGTGACAGCACTCTATTCCGTTTTAAGGCTGAACAATGCTCCTTCACGAGGGTAAGATTTTGTCTTATAACTGGAATCTATTTTTGCGTGTGGTGTGAGACAACAGTAAAATTTTATAAAGTCACAGACGGCGAGATATAATGTAGATGCCAATACCCAGGAATAAATTAAGAATCCATATTCGACGAGTTCATTTGTGTTTATGTCTTTATTTGCATTAGCCAAACTCCTACGTGCTTTTAACGTGTTCGATGGCAGCAGCCCCCAGAGACAAAGCAAGATCTTAAGACAACAAATTACCGGCATTTACCTTAGCAGTGTATGTGGCTACTCTGATCCACGGGCCTTCTTGTGGGTCTCCTTGCTGTGGGCACTGGCAGGTCTGCAGAGCAATATCTAGTTAACCAATATGTCAGCGTCATACAGCTCCTCTTAAAAGACGCAGCATTCTATTCTGAAGCCATGTGAGCTGGGAGTTCAGAAATAGCACGGGGACTCTAGCTAATCTATTTCCTAAATGTTCATTCCAGAGTGGTGGCAACTTTTGACCTTGATGCTGATTATGATTAGCATAGCAATCACTCTTCTATAATTAAAAGGCAGACGAGAATTTTTTGGCTTGTTTATTAATTCCCTTATGAATCTTGCTTTACTTTCCACCTACGAGGACAAAGTATTTGAGTCATGACTGAGTGTGGGTGTAAGTTAGCCCAAGATGGAGACCAAGGGCCCCTTTCAAAATAATCACTGCTCCCTGAGCGTGACCCCAAACGTTCAGTGTGCCCCTAAGCTCTTCCCTCTTCTCGCCCTCCTTGGCTGAGCAGTAATGAGCAGCCATACCGTCCTGTAAGAAACCATAAGCAACGGTGTTGACTTTCAGCTCCTGGTTCTTCCAGCCGATTGGAAAGGCGAGCAGAGACTCTTCAGGACAGACAGTGTGGGAAACCACTACAGTGTGTGGCCAGCCTTTCCCAGCCCAGCTTATACTTGGCACCCCAGCCCTGGGTTCTTGCTCAATGCCAAGCCTCTGGGTCTCTAGGAACAACTTGAGTTACAGCCTGGAATCAGATTTTGTGTCTCCATTTTAATGAGGCTTACTGCTTTCTAGCTACTCGATACACACAGGTATCAAGCTGCTAAGCGTTTTCTGTGCTTTGTCATCCAATCCTCCCAAAGGCACAATTAGGTACAGTTATCATTCCTGGTTTCCAGAGGAACGTCTGCAACCTTGAGGTAGCAAATTACTTGTTCAAGGTCATCTGATGAGAAAGGGGATCTAGAGAGACCCTACCTGCTGCCTGGCCCTGCTGATAATCTATCTCGCTCCCCGAGTTTCACTCAACTCTTGCTTCTTCCAAGCTTACATTTTCATTAGAGACGTGGCTCTTACAGTAAGGACGATGCCGGCAAACACACACGCCGGAACCTTCTACACCCTTGTCAATTCTGACCCATCGGTAATGCTACGGGTGACCTTATCACGATTCCCTTTTTGCTTGTGAGAAAGCTGAGGCCCAGAGAGGTCCTGCAGTGGCGAGCAGCCGTAGTGAGGCTGGGGTGAAGGCACTGTCTGTGACTTCACAGTCGAGACGGCTCTGGGTCTCAGTTACCGCAGATATATACAGCTTCACAGTGCACTCAAGGCCACGTATGGGGGTTCCTCTTTCCCTGCCTGCGTGAAGCCGCTCAGAATTCGTCCCCCACTTCCTCTGTCAAGCTCCTCACTTCAGGATGCCCTTGCCTTGTAGCGCTCTCAGATGCTCTGCGGGAAAGCAAAGTCAAGGACCACGAAGACGATTGCAAGTCCGTGTTTGTTGCTGAGAAATTTACAGCCGCCACAAGACGGGGCCAGCCTAGGTGCCCATCGACTTGTGACCGTGGAAAGCAGCTATGCTGAGCGCACAGTGGAGTTTTATACAGCCATAAAGAAGACGAAGATAGCATAGCATTAGTGGAAAAGGGACGGAGCTGGGAACTCCGGAAGATCAACACTTTCTTTCCTTAGGCGCACCATCTAGATTTCAAAGTGTGTGCGTTTGTGTAAAAAAAATAAAATGTAAAGGTGGCTCCTGTCAGTAGGGCTTGTTGTTTCCGGGTCCCCTGGGGTGCCTCCATTTGCTCTCTGCTTCAAATATGTGCAGTCAGCTCCACTGTGAACAGACTCTCTGAGGGGTGGGGTGCAGATCTTCCCACAGAGTCTGGGAAGGCTCTCCCCAATGGCTAAGGACTAGAAAGAAAAAAACAAAGAGCAACAGATGGATTCTCATAGCTGAGACTCTGATCCAAGAACTCCTTTGGAGCAGATGGCTGACTGAAGTTTCTTATGACCCTGGCTATTGTGAACTAGAAGAATCCACTGACCTGTAAGAGTAGAGGTCTGAAATTATGTGCTGACGTTACTACAAGGGTTTTGGTGTCTTTTCAAGTATTCCCAGGATGATCTCAAATAGCGACTACAGAATATATGTTGCTGTGCATTACAATCACCGTACAACTAAAAAGAGTAACCATAACGATACCATTACCCCCAAATACCCAGGTACTTGTGCTTGCATGCCATTGTTTTAAGAACCTCAGATGCATTAACTCTCTAATTCTTGGAAAGGAAGTGCTACTGTTTTCTCTCAGTGCAAGTGGAGGAAGGAAGAGAAAGGGAGGTTAAGAGCCCAGGCCCTCCAGATGGGAGAGGGAGGGCCAGGATTGTCTGCGCCGTCCCTCTGCACAGCCCATGCCCTTACACGGTTTGCTCCACTAAAATCCAGGGCTTCCGGAAACAGAGCTGCCCTGATGAGGATGAGGAGGCTTTGGAAGCTGTAATTGCCAGTGTCTCTGTAACTCCTGTCCCCTGAAGAGGCCAGTGACTTTCACGCACGTCATCCTGTTTGGTCCTGACAACCACGTGTCGGAGGATGTTCTGTCATCTCGTGATAGGAGCTCTGAGACTGAAGTTTGGAGCAGGTGAGGTAGTTGTTCAAGGTCAAATAGCCGGTGAGTAGGCAAGTCGATAGCGGAGCCCGAGGCCTGCCTGATTCCAGAGACAGCTCGTAAGACCTCCTTATGATGCCATTTCCTGAGCGCAGCACAGAGAGCAGAGACGGCTCTCTGATTGAACTGAGCATCTCCTGAAGCGCTGATTGGTGGCTTTCCTCTGCTGCCTCTGATCCTTACGTGGCTTCCTACCTTGGCCTTCTTGACTTCTCATTTAGTTTGGAAGATATAATTGAAAAATCATATATTTATTCAGATCTCCCATTTATGGGGAATTCAAAAATCTCCTTCTGATCTTCCCTTTCAGTGTCCTTTCTCCTCCGGGATCATCCCCCTCCCTCCTGTCCTAGAACTTAGTCCATTCCAACCTTCAAGCTTTGCTGTATTCCTCCTCTTGTGTGTACACGTGTGAGCCTGGGGGCCAGAGGTCCACGCTGTGTCTTTCTCGGTCTCTCTCCACCGTATTTTTGAAGAAAGGGTCTCTCCATTAAGATAGGCTGATTGGCCCAGGGTCTGTAGGTAGCCATCTGTTTCTACTTTTCCAGTGCTGGGTTTATGGAAG
Source organism: Cricetomys ansorgei (assembly GCA_026225945.1). Lineage (NCBI taxonomy): Eukaryota > Metazoa > Chordata > Mammalia > Rodentia > Nesomyidae > Cricetomys > Cricetomys ansorgei. The sequence continues at coordinate 7,536,058 of JAMJFZ010001203.1, forward strand.
TGTGCTGCCACATCTGGATTTTTACATGGGTGCTGGGGACCCGAACCCAGGTCCTTATGCTTGTGCAACAAGTGCCTTACTGACTGATTCATCTCCTGACTCTTGTCTTTATTTTCAATGTCTAGATCAAACTCACATCTCTCTCCTCTGACTTCAATTCTGTTTACCAATTAGGTATAACTGACGTCTGAGAAATGGCAAACCGGGTGAGACCTTCCCTTCACTTTCTAGCCTCTGACTTTGACTCACCCATTCCTGGATACTCAGGCCCAAAATTGAAGGACTTTTATTTTCTTAAAAATCCACTTCATGTATTTACCTATTTACTGCAAGCGAAATGGTATAAGGATATGCAGCCAATCATTCATTCATGTATCAAATTCCACACGTTATCTGTTAGATCACGGCCAGGTCAGACAAAGGACAGCAATCGGAGGACCTGTCAAGTTTACACGTTACAGTTTAGAAGACAGGTTAAGGAGACAAAGGAAGGTTTCTCTCCGTGTTTCAAAGTAGAGAGTAGCCTTCCCCTGCCACCCCTTCTCTTTCCTCCTGTACCCCAGCAACCACTACATCTCAAGTACTCAACATCTCACCCTGAAACCTAGCAGACCCCTGCACTCACACCCTGCACCACCCAGTCCAGGTCCCCCATCCACTGTATTTTAACGACAGGCTTCTGGGCGGAGGGTATTATCAGACATGAGCAGCTTCATCTTCAGAACCTTCGAACGCTTGTTCCAGATTTGTACAAGCACTGGATTAGGAGAGGGGTAGGCTAGAATCAAGAACGCTAGAAATGAGCCCACTGAGGCAGAGCACAAAGAGACTGGCACAGTCTCCATGATTGAGACCAGGGGTTGCCAAACCACAGCCCATGAGCCAGCTTTGGCCCACCGCCTGTTTTTATGAATAAAGTTTTACTGGAACATGGCCTGGCTCATTTGTGTATGTGGTGCCCGTGGCTGCTTTGGGGCTGGAAATGTGCAGTTGACTTCAAACCATGTGGGCTAAAGACCCCAAATGATTTTTTACTTAGTCTTTGATGGAAGACATTTCTCAGCTCCAGTTGCAGACACACAGACTCCTTATCTTAGAAACAAAGCATTTCCCACCCCAGGCATAGCAGGTGCATCCCATGCTCCTGGAGCTTCTCCCTGGCTTGTCTACATGCCTCTTTCCTGGGTTTCAGACCTCACAGTCAGTGACAGAGAAGTTTGTGGAGCTGAAATGATGCCCTGTATTTGCTCCCCACCTTGTTTGGATCTTTCATGGCATTGCTGTGATCTGCCACAGTTTTAATTTCATACGTCTGGGGTGTTTGCTCACCAGCTGTGTCTGCTCACTGGCTAATGGTAGTACCACAACCACATGGGTGAAGAGAGTATGTCTGATTCTCTCTTCATCATGTGTCTAAGGGCAGGTTGTCTCTCAAAGATCAGAGGCCACAGAGACATTCTTCTGGAGAATGGGTACTCAATGACATAACACCATGGTCGAATAGATGCTAGATTTTAAAAGTAATACTGGAAATACTGGAACTTAAAGCAATTGCCCTGGCAACAAAGCAGGAGCAGAAAATAGTTAGGGGAAAGATATCCAGAAAACAACCAACGTACTTGAATAGGCACATAACCCTGAAAAGGAGTAAAAGAGAAAAAAAAAATTGCTTCGACGTTACTATTTGTAGAATGCAAATTAAATCAAGTTTCAATGCAAACTGCAAATTAGATTAGAACCAAACAAATTTGATAGAATAACTTAACAAAAAGATAACTAAGTATCCACACGTGTGCGGGCAGAAACCGCTGACACTGCTAGTGGGGTGAATAGAAACACTGGTTTTGAGAACTGCCTGGCAGTATCTACTGAAGGTGAACCTGTGGATGTTCTGTGATGTGAGAGAGCTGCACACATGTATTCCCCAGAGAGGAATTCCGAGTGCTGACAGCGCACTGCTTGGGACAGTTACAAGCACCCAGAAATGTATTAGTTAGTGGTTTATACACACACACACACACGCGCGCACACACACACACACACGGGTGGGAAGACTATTGTTCAGCAATGAAAGTACATTCCAGAAATGGAACGAGTTTTCTATTTTGGGTGTTAACAGAAAATGCTAGATGCAAAATGAGTACATTTATCTGGATTTTGTCTTGTTTTGTTTTTGGAGACAGGGTTTCTCTGTTGTACCTCTGGCTGTCATGGAATTTGCTCTGTAGACCAGGCTGGACTTGATCTCACAGAGATCTGCCTTCCTCTGCCTCCCAAGTGCTGGTGTTAGACACTTGCACCACCACTACCTGGCCATTGATCTGGATTTAAGAAACAGGTAAAACATCTTTGTGAAATTAGAAATTAGGATGGGACTCCTTGGATGAGTACTGCCTCTCCTTGGGTGTGCACAGGCTCTCCTCGAGTGGGGAGTGCCTCTCCTTGGGTGTGCACAGGCTCTCCTCGAGTGGGGAGTGGCTCTTCTTGGATGACATCTGTACATCTCTAGGGTGAGTTAGCAACTACAAAGACGAAAGAGCAGAGTGGATACTGTTGGAGGGCTGCTGGTGTTCTGGTTGTTTTTTTTTCTGACTGAAGGTTGTACAGGAAGTGTGTTCTCTTTAAAAAAAAAATACCCAAACCACATTTTGCACACAGTAATACATCAGCAGAAGCTGGAAATGGCTGATCATTTTCTACATGAGAAAAATACAATGTGCTTGCTGGAATATAAAGCTGTGGATGAAGGGCTTCTAGAAATCTATAGGTCTGCTGCTCCCCGAATACAATGAAAGGCCTTCATTGATCTGCTCAATTACTTTAGGAATGGACAAGCATATTTTGCATCATGGGCCATTAGTGGTTTATAGAACACATTAAGGGCAGCTTCCTTGAACATGGAGTAAGTGAAAAGAAAAATATCAGTGCTACTTTATTAGTTTAAAACTGTACTTCTGAAGTTCCTCCAGTTCTCTGCAAGACTGTATGGGAGGACAGCAGCATCCCCATAGCACAGATCAGGACACTGAGGCCCAAAGAGCCATTCTCTCAAAATAGTGGCAGAGGTGGGCTCTAAACCTGTGTCCTTTCCTCCTTTAGACAGGAAAGCTTCCTGGAAATCTTGCATAACATGAGATTTACACGTGCATTAGTAATGTAACAAGAACCAAAAGCACTGTGAATTCAGTAACATTTCAAGGCAAATTTCTATTTTGCTAATCATACTTACATACATGCTCGAACACGGTCATGCAAATGAACTATGGCGTGCATTTGTGCGGACAAGGTTCAGGGCTGATATGGATTCAAGGACATCCAAGCTGTCCTTCAGCTCAAGTGCCCTGAGCCGTGAGGCGTGTGTGTGGGTGTGTAGGGAGCCCTGGATCTGTCTGGGATTTGCTTCCGTCTCCCAGAGCCCAGCCTTCTCTGGGGAGCAACAGCCTTTTCATCTGACCCGATACCATCAGGGCTGGCAGGGCTGCTTCCTCCTGCCCATACCTCTTCTGGGAGTCGCGCTGTGAGTCCTATTTCGAGACACTTCTTTCCTCCACTCTCAATCCACTTCATTTTGTGGGTCTAGCCTCCCCACACCCCTCAGTCAGCCAGGGATGGTAGGGCGGGGTTGGAAGATTGGGCCAAACAGGGACAAGTGACAGTCAGTGTGGGAAAATGGCCGCAAACCAGTTCTATTTCTACTGAGGCTGACGGTTAGCTTGGAGCTGTGCTGCAGGTGGCCATCTGGACACCATATGTAAAGAAAAGTGTCGGAAACGAAGATCTAGAGAAAACAGAGCCTAGACATGGCAGGAGAGTCTGATGACATCTCTCCAACACTGGGATCCATCTGTACCCGAATCTGGTGCATCACGGACTTGGGAGTCCCAGGAGTTAATAAAGTCTCCTTTGCCGTTAGTCACTTGGTGAGGTGTTTCCAGGTGTGCCAGTGACTGTGTCCAGACAAAGATCCCCAGGCAGTGACATCACCTCTCTGTAGTTCAGTCCCCTCACTTGAAACTCAGTAACAACTACAGTCCTTTCTCAGAGAGTGAGTGTCGGGAGCATACGAGAGGAGACGGGTATAAGAGCAGTTAGTAGGTTAGACACTAGAAGAGATGCTTCTTCATGTTAACTGTGGACTCTGGGGATCATGTGGAGGGAGGACACAGAGCTTTCCACTAGTGTAGGAAGCATCGGGAAGCTCTTTCAAGGGCTGTTCATGTCACAACTGCATGCTGAAGATGCTGAAACCCAGATTTGGGAAACTGAGAATTACATCAGAACGAGTTTTGTTTCGCTTAGACAGAAATAGCACAGTGCTAAGGAGGAAGTAAAGGCATGTCCTGAAGCCCACACATGACCTCCATAGAAGGCCATCTTTCAGACCTGGAGGCTCTGCCTGGAACAGCTGGAGGAAGAAAAGCCGTTATCTCTAAGTTCCAATGCTAGCTTCTCAGGGTTCTGCTGAGCACATCTCCATTGTAGGAGCACGGAGATGAGATTAGGACTGCATTCTAAGAGAGGTTAGTCATTCTCTAGGCTTCGTTAGAACTCCGGATCAAGCCTGGAGTCCCAACCGTGCTAACAAGTTAAAATGAAGGTTCTTTCTAGAATGCCTACTCCTGGTCTTCTACAACACTGTCCTCTAGAGCAGTGGTTGTCACCCTGAGGGTCACAAACCCCTTTGGGGGGGTCACCTGACCCTTTCACAGGGGTCAGCTAAGACCATCTGCGTATCAGCTATTGACATAAAGATTCATAACAGTAGTAAAATTACAGCTATGAAGTAGCAATGAAAATTTTATGGCTGGGGGTCGCCACAAATGAGGAACTGTATTAAAGGGTCTCAGTATTTGGAAGGTTAAGAACCACTGCTACAGAGTCTAGAGCTTTCTAGCCTTAGTGCTGAATCTGACCAGAGCTCAACGCATGCGTTTACTCCTAGGAATGCAAATGGCCTTACTTTTGGCTTTAAAAATAATAATTTATTTTTTCAGATGGATAGAGAACAAAAATGTATTCACACATTCTATAGATTCCTATATAAATCAGAATATGCTGAAGGAGAGTTTGCTGGCTAGCTGTATGTCAACTTGACACTAGCTAGAGGCATTTTGGAAGAGGGAACCTTAACTGAGAAAATGTCCCCACCAGATTAGCCTACAGGCAAGTCTGTAAAGCATTTCCATGATTGATGATTGATTCAGAGTGCCCAGCCCACTGTGGGTGTTGCAATCTCTGGGCTGGTGTTCTTGGGTTTTCTAAGGCGGGTTAGTTGGGCAAGCTACGAGGAGCAAGCCAGTAGGCAGACCTTCTCCATGGCCACTGCCATCAGCTCCTGCCTCCAGGTCCCTCCCTTCTCTTTTCTGCGATGTAAAATTGCCAGTTGAAATAAACCTTTCCCTCCCCAAGTTGCTTTTGGTCATGGTGTTTCATTCCAGCAATATAAACACAAAGACAGAGAGTGAGAACAAGAGAGAGAGAGAGAGAGACAGAGACAGAGAGAGACAGAGAGACAGAGAGGTCTATTTCTTTTTAAAATAAGAGTTGCATTATATTGGTTATATGTTTTTGTAACTCGCTTCTGTGACATAACATACCAGCATCAATTTTTCTTTTCAATATTAGTAACAAAAGTCAAACTTTTCTATTCATAATCATCTATGCTAATAGGCACTTAGGAGCTTTTTCTTTTATGTGTCAGTTATTCTGAACAGTGGACAAAGTTGAGCTCTGCCGTTAACTTTTAAAACTTAGTATAAAGATCTAAAGTCAAATTAAAGTTAAAATCATTAAGGTAAACATTTAAAAGGCATCACTTTGTCATATGGTCTTCTAAATCAAGCTATCTGATACACATAGATAACTCATGCCTGCTGGACTTGCACCAGGTTTAGTCCCGTGGCTTTATCTAGGGTTGCATATTTCCCCCTCTCCCTAGGACCTTCATATTTTTGTTATTTTTATTCGACCATCCCTTGGACCTTGAGCATTATCAGAAGATGACCACATGGAATAGAAAGGAAGACACACAGTTCTGGGTTAATAAAAATCAGAGGAAGAATGGTGTCCACGAGTGTAACCCTTGGACATCAGTGCCCGTGGTCAAGATTGCAATTCTACGATGTGAATGAGTCTTCAAGTAAATACGTGCAGATTGGTACAAGACAGTGCTTGCTATTAGGGCAACTTCTAAAGAGACCAAAAGATTTCCATTGAACTAATCTAAAATGTTCATACTATATACTCTGACTGGTATTGAGACCCTTAGAGACTTTCTTAGTTACTTGTCGTTTTGGCAAACTCCTATCAAGGCAGAATTTGAGGGAGGCAGGGTTTATCGCAGCTTACAGTTTGAGGGATCACAGTCCATCATGGCCGGGAGAGCACGGCAGCAAGTGCAAACAGTGGTTGGTCACACTGGGTCCACCCATGGCTAAGAGACAGAGAGTAGACAGAAAGTGATACTGGGTTATAAAGACCTCAAGGTCCACGCCCAGTGACCATTTCCTCCAGCAAAGTTCCCTCTTCTAATAGCTCTATACCCTTCAAACACAGTGCGACCAGCTGAGGCCTAAGTGTGCACACAGGGGTGCACATGGGGACAATCCACACTCAGACCGCAATAGAGACCAATCCAAGACATGCCAAAGAAGTGATGTCTTGTGGATGAATAGCCAAAGAAATATCATGGACGTGGGCTAGCTCCTGTGGGAAGCTTCCCCAGCTGTTGGTAGAGGTTACTGTACACCTCTGTAGGTATACTTGCTTTGCGGAAGAATAGACTAATAAAGGTGAACGGCTTAAGGAACTGAGTGGGATGTATGTTGTCACAAGTTTGTACGACAACCACAAACACCTCTAATAATGATTCAGTTTGGCTCACCCTTTGGCAGTTTCCAGGTATCTGGGAAGCCCAAGGTCTGAGAGCACTAGACTTGCCACAACTATACCAATGCCAGGATAGCCTTTGTACGTCCTTCTCCTTAGCAAGACCTGTGTCTAGTAATCCTCCAAGTCCTGATAGACATTCAGCCTCTTCTGCAAAGCCTTCCTCCATCCCTGTTTCCATGCACCCAGCTACCCATGTGGCCATGAGTGCATGCGTGCATGCCAGTGTGGGGGTGTGCTCACGTGAGCATTTAAGTGTGTGTGTGGTCTTCTACTGGACTGAGAGAGAGGCGGTATTTACATTTTGCTTCCTTCTAGTGCCTTTTGACTCAGGCTTCTGCCCAGCGTAAATGAGCACTGAGGACAGCGTGGAAAGAAACAGAAAGGAGGTAGCCACTAGTAGACATTGAAAAGATGCTGACAATATTTATTTGCCTCTATTGTGTTTCTTTCCAGAGCCTTCAAAACCCAACAAGCGGATGATTAAATGCAAAACAAACCCATAGGGCTCATTCTATACGGGAAGGAAACAGGGAGTCTCTAAGATTATGTAAATTTCCCAAGGTCATAACACTAAAATATTTGAATTTAAATTTATAGGCTCCAAACATTACGCTCTTAATAATCCTGCCTTTCTATCGCTGATGATTTTAAGTGATTAATGCTACAGGATTTGAAATCCGTACTGAGGGACTTTCAAGACTGAGTGAGAGAGGAAAAACCTTCAGGGGAGGCTGGAGAGATAGCTTGCTTGGTGAAATGTGAGCTGCATAAGCCTGAGGACCACAGGGTGCCCGGCCTGCACACACAGCTGGCACAGCTGGCGCATCGCTGTGCACCTGTAAACCCGGCACCGGGGTCTGGGATGAGCATCACTGGGATTGCTGACCAGGTAGTACAGCCGAAGCATCAAGTCCCAGGCTCAGAGAGAAAGGTGGAGAGCGACTGAGCAAGACAGTGTTAACCTCCAGGCTTCATACACATGCATGACCACATAAGAGGATACACAACAGGAAAAGTATGAAATATATAAATGTATGTGTGTATATATATATTATTTATTATTATTTTATAATATTTTTATAATATATTATATTATAAACATAAAATATATATTTATAATATATATTATATATTTACATATATATTATACATAATTATATATAAATTATATATATTATATTATGAATTTATATTATATAAATTATATATTTTTCTATATATTATATATTTTTATATAAATATATATAAAATATATAAATATTTTATATATATTTTATATATAAATTGCATATATAATATAGAAAATATATATTTTTTATATATTATATTATATATAATATATATATAAAACATATATAAAATATATATTATAAATAATATAATGATATTGATTATAAATGATTATACTGATATTATAATATAAATATTATTTATTTATTACTAATATTATTTATATATACAAATAAAGAATATATAAAATGAAATAGAAAAAGTAAAAGTTTGTAGGACATCCATCCAATTTTTTAACAGTCTCAGAGAAAACGGATTTGCTGCGATGGCTTATGAGGGACCAACAAAATGTCTATCAAAAACGTTTGGTGAACAGAGCCATCTGTCCGGCCCATTCTGCTCTAAGGCGGGTCTTGCTGGGTAGAGGTTGGAATAATACTGCTAAGTGATAAACAATATACTACATTCCGAGTGGAGACAAAAGCACCAACAGATCCTCTCATCATCAAGTCACCACGTTCAGAATTAAAATAAATTAGACTTGGAAATGATAAACTTACCGCAACATAGATGCTAATTAAATTAACACTGACAGTGTTCTAGGTGAAGGCCAGAGGGGAGCCAGCCTCTACTCTCTCCATGGTGCTCCCTGGAATAGGGTGAGACCACCTACAAAGTGACTTTGGGGATGGGGCCAAGAGCAGACCGAAACCAGTAATGGCTGGTGACAAGATCACCAAGAAGACCGGCCGCCCTGGTCCCCTTCCTACTGATGAACGGCAATCCTGTCTCACTCGCCGTCCCACTCCAGCGCCCGTGGCCAGTCCTGAGCTGGCATCTCCTCTCTTGATTGCAAACCTTGTTCATCCTGCTCTTGCTCCTCTGGACAAGAGTGTAGTAGTGAGCCACTGGGGGTTCAGCAGGGAAGACATGGAGGTATATTCATAAGTCCAAATGCTGCCAGACCTCAGCAGACGCCATAGTGGGACCCCGAGCGTCTCATCTCAGGTGTGTTTACTCTTTCAGAACACGTCAGGTATTTACTGATAGCACGTGCAGATCGTTAGCAATCAAGCATCCCCCACGGAAACCCAACGCCTGCAGACAACACAGGATGCCTAGACTTAGGAGAGCCCCTCACCCAACAGGGCAGAAAACTATTTCAAACATAACTAAAAATAAACTTCCCCAGTATTTTCCCTTTTCTGTATAAGCCAATCAAAAATTGCTTTTTATCTCTAGAACACAATTTAACACTACACCAGAAAAACCATTTACGAGAGGAACAATCACGAGTTGCTAATGCACAGGGACAAATGAAACCAAACATCTACCGAGCTTTTCACAATGTCTTTGGACAGCAGAAAAACATTATCAATGTCCAGTTACCTGGAATTCACTCGCAAACTTCTGGGCTCCTCCAAAGGGCTTGGGGTCACTCCTCTGGCTCTGCCCTCTGCAGCACACACAGCTTGTCCTCCAGGCTCCCCTCCACTGCTGCTGCTGTTCTTGGTGGTCATCCCATGGTACTGGCATCTCAAAATCTGCCAGGGTCCCTTGCTGCAACTGGGTGGCACTTTACCAATAGCCTCTCCTGGGCTCTTGTCATGGTCCCAAGCCTCAACTTCTCTGCATGACCCCTTCAGTCTGGGCCTTCAACTGCTACTTTGGCTGCACCTTCACGAACGGCCTCTCCTGGGCTCTTACAGTGCCACGCCTCAGCTGATTTCCAAAGACCTCTTCATGCCTTCAAAACCAGCACCAGCTGGGTAACTCTCATAGTACCAAGTTTGGCTGCCAGCATGAGATACAGCCACGCCCAGTTCTGGAAGAAAGCTGCTGTTTACTATCCCTTAGAAAACACTTTCCATGTTTTAAGCTAGAATCTGATTTGCTGGAAAAAATAACTGGTCACTGTCTGCAGGAAGGGCAGCCTCATGGTGTGGAGGGCTCACCACCAACCCCTCACCATACCAGATGTATCTTATCAGGACCTCTTGTAGACACATTTCGGGAAAAAAAAAAAAAAAGTCCAGTTTATCTAAGCCGCTTTTTGGCTCTAAGCTAGGCTTCCACAACAGCAGGGGGTCCTGGGCCAGTGGGAAAGGCCTCCAGTTGGAACATTCTGGTGGTTTGGCATTGTTTTTCACCACCACTAAGGGGAAACATACAACCCCTTCCATAGATCTCAAACACAACATCTTGAGCTTCACACACACAGAGTTATCAGAAAACTCAGCTCCTGAAACAGCAAACTACCACCAGAGGCAGGAGGGAGCGTCAGCTCCAGGATCAGGAAAAGCAGTAAGAATCATGCTTTTCCTGCTCCCAGCTGAGCTCTTTATCTCTAAGGGCCTCCATTTCGTGGCTCTCCCTTCAGAGATTTTATCCTCGTTTTTTTCACAATGTTCTCTTCATAGAGGCTGATTTCTTTCTCTCTCTCTTCTTCCTTCAGGAGCCTTTAATTAATACCTTAATCTTTATCCTCTGGTAGCTTCTCTGAGCGTACTTTACCGGACTCCGCGAGGTTTGGAACTTCTTTTACTTCCTCGTCTCCATGTTGAATTAGCTGGCGTGATGTCCTGCCCCACGTTGATGGGCCATTTGTAGTTGTATGCCTACTGGGCGGCTCACCCAGGAAGACAAAGAGGCATATTCATATCTGCAAGCTCTGCCAGACCTCAGCAGAGGGAACCACCGTCATGGCCAGAGTCAGACTCCATAGTGGAACGTCGAGTGTCTCGGCTCAGGTGTTTTTATTCTTTCAGAACACCTCTGATAGCACCTGCAGATCATTAGCAATTAAACAACCCCCGCAGGAAATCCCACACCTGCAAACAATACAGAGCGCCCTAAACTTGGGACAGCCCCTCACCCAGCAGGGCGGAAAACTATTTCAAACATAACTGAAAATAAACTTCCCCAACACAAGAGTTTTATCATCCACTCATTCATTTATTTAGGAGTTTATGGAACTCCGTCCATCACAGGCTCATCATTGCTTCACACACACACACACACACACACACACACACACATACATACACACATACAGACACACATACATACACACACACACATACACACACACACATATACACACACATACACACACACATACACACATACATACACATACACATACATACACACATACACACATACACACACACATACACACACATGCATACACACATACACACACATACATACACACATACACACATACATACACATATACACACACATACACACACATACACACACACACAGACACAAACGCATAGACACATACATACACACACACATACACACACACACATACACACACACACATATACACACACATACACACACACACATACACAAATACATACACATACACATACATACACACACACATACACACACATACATACACACATACACACATACACACACACAGACACATACACATAGACACATACATACACACACACATACACACATACACACACACATGGGAGAGGTAGGGAGAGGGAAGAGGCAGAGGAGGAGGGAAAGGGAGATAAAGAGATAGGGGGAGAAGGAGGAAGGGAGGAAGGGAGAGAATGAGAGAAAGAAAATAGAGGGAAAGAATGTAACTTTTAGCACTGTTGGGAAACAGGAAGGAAAGTACAGGGAAACCTGGAGGTGGCAAAGGAGAGTGAGCAGCTGGGAGAGACTAGGAGGAGGCGGCACAGCAGCAAAGACTGCGATGTACCGAGGAACAGGTCATGTGAATTTCTGCAGGAGCGTTGTGGAGAACTTGTAACCAACCACAGGCAACCAAGTTACCAAAAAAGGACACAAAACAAAAGTCTCAACATGCTGTAGGCAACTTTACAGTCTTGTGTTCGAGCACATCGGTTGTAATCACAGATGGCATGAGGCCCTCATCCTGTGGGTTAGACATTTATATGCCTGCTCTCACTATGGTCTGTCCTACGTCTCTTTCAATATATCTGCAAGATATACGGTGCTCTGACACAAACCTACAAAGTTACCTACAAAAAATTGAGGGTTTTTTTTTTTATTCTTTTTTGGTAACTTGGTTGCATATGGCTGGTTAAAAGCTCTCTGATTCTCTGTCTGCAGATGTGTACTTTCTTCCCTGTGCCTCTGCCTTGGACATACTCCCTTAGAAATTGCATGGCCTGCTTTCTCAGTACACCGGCAGTCTTTGTGTATCTGCAGTCCAGTATATCTACAAAATACACTGGATGTCGTTACTGGGGCTCACAAACCGCCAACTACTTTCTTATCTCCGTGGGTATACACCCATTGCATCATTCGGATCCCAGATCCATTATACTCTGAGGAAGCCTTCTGTTAGCATGATGGGGGAAGATCTCTAGAAGCTTCAGTGATATCTAGGCCTGGTTTTTGCTTTTTTAAACAATGTCTTCCTCCCTTGCAATTCTAGCTATATTTGAAGATTATTTGATTATCCTTTGCACACCTCCATGAAGGTGGAAAGCTGGCTATTTTACATTGTATTAAACGTCAGTCTCTCACTCAGTCTCTGCATGGGACTCAAAGCTTATTGAACAAATAAACGCATGGATTAATTGAGATAACGGTTGTAAAGTGCCCTGCAAAGCACTTCACAATACGTAACAGGCAGGCGTGACCATACTGTTGTTATATCCAGCAGACAGGTGTTCTGCGATTCATCTCCTTCCTCATTCCTTCTTTCTCTTTTTTCTTATTTCTATGTTTTCCTGGTCTCCGATAGCTCTGAGCTGTGTAAAATAAACTCTCCTTATAACGTTCAAGATTTCAGAAGAGAATAAGTCAGAAAGTCTCGTAGAAAACTGGGCTACCTGTTTAAATATACGGATGCTCGTTGTGGGCTTTTCCAGGTGCAGACGTCTGGGCCCGAGACATCCTGTGGGTTAAGCTCCAAAGCAGATACATAGACAGCCTGAGCCACGAACTTGCCTGGACCTCAAGCTTTCCACATGAGTTCACTTGTAGGAGGAATGGTTAAGAGCAAGACAGATGTCTGGGGGCTAAGAAGGGAGGCAAGGGCAAAGAGGGCATGCTCCCAGAGCCTGGGTCTCCCTTCCAGAGACAGTCCCATGCCATAGGCGGTTGGATTGAATAGAAGAGAAATTCAATTGTCTGTGGAAACCGAGCCCAATTGAACTGTTTCGCTGGCTCCAATGGAAGCTTCATCTTCTCAGGGGTGGCCCAGGCCTTCTCCATTCTTTTTGACTTCTTAAAGCTCTAGGACATGTGTCATGCAAAGATGCACAAAAATGCAGGGAACTCCACTTGCAGCTACTGGAGTAGTTAACAGAGGCTAACTCCCACTGGGTAGAATGGACAATATCCCACACAGTCTGTTCCTGACGCCACATCTGGATGCAGCTGGCGTGGTGACTTCCTGCTCATAATGAGATCCACAGAATGAATACCAGATGAATACCTGATATGCAGATGATCTTAGGAAACCCCTATGAAAGGGTTGTTCAACTCCCAAAAGGGTCTCCATTCATAGGTTGGGAGCCACTGAGCTAAAGTATTAAGTTGCTGCCTGCCCTGTACTCGTAAGTAAGGTAGAGGAGTGTGGCCCTGTCTCTAGTCTTAAGAAGTCTTCGTTGAGATACAACTTTGAGTGGACAAAGGAGAGTTTGGGCCCTTGTAAAGAGTACCCAGTCATGATCCCAGGGCTTGAGACATCTAAAGCTCTGATTCTGCAACAGATTGTGGCTAATAAAATATGGCCAATAAAATATGAAATATGGTGGTTCCATATTCCCCTCTGAGGACATGCCTGGGCTCTTTAATATCTTTGTAGTGTATTCATGCAGATTCCTAGGGAGATAACTTAGTGTAGTGTTTTCCTAACTTCTCTTCCAGGACCCCTGCATGCTCGGAACAACTCTGTGGAGCTGCTGTGTGGAATGAAGCCGGAAGATGTCAGGGTGATCTTTGAAACAAGGGTAGCATACCGTCACACCCAGAACACTGTGCAGCTCTTGTGTTTGGGAGGTGGTGGGGAGTGGGGAGTGCTAGGCTGAAACACAAGTGAAGACAGGTAGTCTGTGCTTTGCATCAAGTAAGCAGGTGAGCAAAGACCCTGTGAGGTGACTCGGTTGTATTTCAGGAAGGCTTAGCTGTCCTACCAGCTTGTGGTGAGTCAGACTCAGCACAGGCTCTTATTGTCCATTATATGGCCTTGGTGGTCAGCCTTCCTTTTCCTGGTATTTCTAGGTAACCCCAGGTGGGGAAGAAGGGGAGGATTTCTGAAAGCCCTGGAGTTTTATGCATCCAAGATGAGCTTGGGGTGTGGATTTGGATACAGTACAGATTCATAACAGTAGCAAGATTACAGTTATGAAATAGCAACAAAAACAATGTTATGGTTTGGGGGTCACCGCAACATGGGCCACTGTGTTACAGTTACAGTGTTACAGCATTAGGAAGGTTCAGAGCCACGGCTTTAACTCATCACCTCCTGTTCTCCCTCTCTTCTTCCCTCCCTTCCTCTCTTACTCTATTCAGGAGAGAGTAAGGACCTTGATTATGATGAGAAATCTCAAATATAGCAAGTGGAACCTAGGCAAATGGAGAAGAAAAGTAGCAAAATTGAGGGTTAAGGTCATACCTGGAACAAGACTCAAGTTCCGAAACGCAGAAACCTTTTTCACGCGAACCTGGGCTGTTCCTGCTCTCTTTAGACAAAGAGTTGTGTTCTTTTGTATATCTGCCTACCAGTGCAGTGTCTTCACTTCATGTAGGTGGATAGAAAAATGAATTAGTGAATGGATTGGTAAGTCCATGATAAAGGAACGCCCTGGTGCAGATGTAATTTCTTTCTCTGAGGCTAGGTCCTTTCCAGGCCACAATGAGGACTTGTCGGAGCCTGCAGGAAGGGTAAATGCATGCAACTGGACAAGCTCAGCTCACCCCAGTGACCTCACAGGGTCTTGCTCACAGGCAGGGCAGGGGCCAGCTCTGCCTGGGGAAATTAAGGGGCAGAGGTGAAAAACTGTTCTGCAGTGTTTTAATTATTCTTTAATTATGCTCCATGCCCCTCCCTCAGCGGGGACTCTTACCAGACCTGTCACACCATCTGGGAGAAGGGGAAAGGCAGAAGGGAAATGAAAGGATTTTCCGCCCGTGCTCCAGGTTTGCAAAGCTTTATGATCAGGCCAGTTGGGTGTGAAAAGACAGAAAAATGTCCCTGTCTCAAAGCCCACTGGAACAGAGGCAGCAAAGAAAGGAGACTTTGAAAGTGATAATTAAAAGAGAAATCCAGTCCAGGCCTTTCAAGTTCTCTTGGACTCAAGATTTCTTTTTCGTTCCTCCAGCACCCTTTGCTTCTCCAGGAGGCTAGAGAGAATGCCTCTTCGGGCAGCCTTTATGCCTCGCAGCAGCTCAAGCCAGTACTTAGCCTCAAAGGGAAATTCTTTCTCAGTAAGGCCTCATACCCAGGGCTAGTCCCCTTGGGGGCCAGAACAAGCTAGGCTTTAAAGATTAGCCCTAGAGTAGAGAGATTTGAAAGTGGAGAAGTCTTCGGACTCCTAGAGCCAATCACTCATAACTCTTTGATTTATTTGGAACATCAAAGCTGCTGTCCCCGACAGCGGGGCAGGAAAAGGATCTCACGCCGTAGACCGTCATCACGCTGCTTACACGAATGCTACCTCTGCTGTTCTTCTGCCTCCTTGCAAATCCACTCAGCATTGCACATTAGCTTCAGACACAGATCTGAATCTTAGCCCTCGCCACTTGGTTGCGTGACTATCCACAGACAAGTTGATTTCATGGAACTTCAGTTTGCTCATCTGTCAAATGACCATTCATATACTTCTTAATTCCTCACACATTATGTAGATGTGGTAATAAAAGAACTGTTTTGAAACATTAAACATGTCCCATTATGTCTCATACGTGGTGTATAGAATACTCTATACCAACCATTACTTGTACTTCAATGCTTAATACTGCACCATTCACATCGACGGAATATGTAGAATGGATTTAGGCCTCTGCCAACAGGGGACTGGGTATAGGAAGCATGGTATTTATTTGTTTAAAACATTTTTAGTTCTTTTTATTCTTTGTGCATGAGTGTTTTGTCTGTATGTGTGCATGTGTATTATATGAGTGTCTGGTGCCC
The DNA here is from genome assembly GCA_026225945.1 of Cricetomys ansorgei. Classification (NCBI taxonomy): domain Eukaryota; kingdom Metazoa; phylum Chordata; class Mammalia; order Rodentia; family Nesomyidae; genus Cricetomys; species Cricetomys ansorgei. The sequence continues at coordinate 7,552,331 of JAMJFZ010001203.1, forward strand.
ATGGAGGGCTGAAGAAGGCATCAGAATCCCCTGAAATAGAGTTATAGATGGTTGTGATTAACTAGGTGGGTGCTGGGAATCAAACTTGGGTCCTTCGCAAAAGTAGTGTGGTGATTTGAGTAAGAACGGCTCCCACAGGCTCCCACATTTGAATGTGTGGTCATCAGGGAGTGGCACTGCTTGAGAGGGATTAGGAGGTGTGGCCTTGTTGGAGTAGGTGTGGCCTTGTTAGAGGAAGTGTGTCACTGGGGTTGGGCTTTGGGGTTTCAAAAGCCCAAGCCAGTTCCAGTGGCTCTCTCTTCCTGCTGTCTGTAGATCCAGATGTAGAGCTCTCAGCAACTTCTTCAGCACTGTGTCTGCCTGCCTGCCACTATGCGCTCTGCCATGATGTGAATGACTAAACCTACCTAGAAGCAAGTTCTAATTAAATGCTTTCCCTCATAAGCGCTGCCATGGTCACGCCGTCTCTTCACAGCTATAGAACACTGACTAAGAGAAGTAGCAAGAGCTTTTAACCACTGATCCGTCTCTCCCGCCAGGAAACATGGTATTTATGCACAAGGTCATCTCCCTTAGCCAGAAAGAAGAAAACGGATGTGATCTGAGATTATCATATTCAATGAACTGGGACAGACTCCGCAAGAGGAATGTCGCAGGTTTTCTCCCATTTGTGGATCCTAGATTTTATGTAAACGCATACACTTATATATGTATGCATGACATGAAGGTAGAAGCAAAATTATCTAGGGGACGGAAGGGGACTATAGGGAGGGGTGAGGAGGGAGAGAGGACAGGGGAGAGACATGAGGATCCCTGGTCAAAGCACATTATGTAACCATGCGAAAATGTGCATATGAAACCCACGACTGTGAACATCTGCTAATAAAAATATTACCATATAGAATGACAACTTTAAGGATGTACTGGAAGGCCTACTGGCCCAGCACTTTGGAGTCTTCAGGAAGCCGGGACAGAGAGCAGACCAGGATTCTGCAGGAAGAGGGAAGGCCCTCTGCTTCTGAGAAGTGGTTCCAGGTTGAGCCGAATCAAGTCAGTGATCCTCTGTAGCCACACTCCAGAGAAGGCACAGGGCCTCTTGTACCATCTCCCTGCACCTTTGCTAGAGGATGCAGTTGAACTTCCTCTCGGCAACTCATCCACATTCATTCCTCCCTTCTCATCTCCTGAGGATAGTGGTGTCTCTATACTTTCATGACCCAGAGTTGCACTGATCTTCTTCCTACAGTGACCTGGTTAGACTGATTCCAGACATTTGCTAGCCGTAGCCAACAAGGCCAACACACCTACAAGGTTCATTACCCATCCTGCTCTGGGAACCCATGCGCGTCTTCGTATTCCTCCACATAGCTATTTGAACTGAACTGAACTGCCTCCATTTTATTTGTTGACGTAAAGCAACAAGGGGGAACTGGGTGTCTTAGTTTGCTCCCTATTGCTGTCATGAAGACCATAACCAAAAGCAACGTGAGGAGGTAAGGGATTATTTCCCCTCCCCTCGTAGCTTACGGTCCATCATGAAGAAAAATGAGTGCAGGGATCGAGGCCGGAAGCTGGAGGTAGGCACTGAAGCGAAGGGCGTGGGAGGGACACTGCTTGCTGGCGTGCTTCCCATGGCTTGCTCAGCTTGCCTTCATATACCCACCCAGCGCTACCTGTTCTGGGGTGGTACCACTCCATTGGTTTGGGCCATCCAGTATCAATCATTAATCAAAAAATGTCCCACAGACTCACCTACACACAATCTGATAGAGACGTTTTCTCCGTTAAGGTTACCCTTTCCAGATGACTCTAGATTGTGTGAAGTTGACAGAAATCCAATGAGGGCATTGCCCTGTGTATTTCGCAAAACCAGGTCTGGGATGGCAAAACCAGGGGACTCTATTGATGCTGGCAAACTGAAGTCTCGATCCTACAGGAACTGATGGAGGTCCTACCCAATCATGGGAAGATTGGTGCAGGCACAAGCTGTGATAAGTCCTCGAATACTGTGGCGTCTGTGTGGCGCCGAGATCTCTTTGCTCACATACAAGCTGCATGTTATCGTTGTCACAAGCTTGGATACCGGGCTGAAACTTTCGCCTCTGTGTATTCTTCCACACGTGCATGAGATGAATCCACAACAAACATTCCAAACTCGTGTTCACATGGAAATTGACTCAGATTAAGCCGAAGTTTAGGGGTAAGAGGGGTGGTCTTAAGAGTGCTGGGTGCCTAGGAACATTGGTGAAGCAAAGATCACATCCAACTTTAAGGCTGGCCTGGGAGACGCAGGGGTGGATCCAAGCACTGTCTCCAGGACTTGCGAGACCTCACTTCTGCAGCCATGATTCCATGATTCTGAATCGCTCTATTGTGTAAATCTTGCGTGTGTTTAGTAGCTCCTTAAGTTCCTTGTGTCTGAGTTGAATGATTGAAGAGAGACATGGGAGCTGCCCGTTGCAAAACCAGGAGTGTGAGTCCTCCTCAGGGCTGGGTGCTGCTGAGATTTCCGTATGCCTCCATCTCTCCCTTCTCTTTCCCCAAATGCTAAGTCAACATCAGAAAGGTTTGAAACACAACTGCTCTATAATTCCTAAATTGTCTCTAAACGATGTCAGCTTTCCTTCCAAGGTTACCTGGTTAGAATGGCTGGTGCTGGTGAGCTTTTACCTCCAGCCTATAATTATTCCGCTTGACAGGTTTTCTTCCTCTATGAAAGACATTTATTCTTCAAAAGCATATGAATTTCCTCCCTTTTGAGTTTTATTTTAAATGCTCTGAAAGTGCCCTTGATTTAGAATGATCTAATGAACAATGTTTTAAATGCACTCAATTACTTGATAAATCTACACCATCCAGTAGGGTTCCCACTTGCCACAAGAGCCCACCCAGCATTTGAAGTGTAGCCTGTCCCAGCTGAGGTATGATTTTAGAGTGACGCTGGAAAGCATGCAAAATATCTCTTTAATATCTTTCATATTGATTGAGTGTTAAATAATGATATTTTGCATATATGAGACTAATAAAATAATATTACTAAAATGATTTTTCCTTGCTTCTTTTTCTTGGCTTTCCGGGGTAGTGACTAGAATATTTAAAATTCCATCTATGATTTGCATCATATTTGGACGGCAGTGACCAAAATAAATAATTGATAACATTGGAATTTTTTAAGTCAATATTCTTAAGGGGAAACCTGACTGTTGTCAGAAACAGCTGTAACTTTTAATGGAGGTAGAAGCTGGACTTTTAAAGGGACTCTTTACATTTAACATTTGATCAATTGACTGATTATTTAGTATAAGCAGAATGTGGTGCCCTGTAGATTGACTCTTGACCCCCAAAGAGTTCACAGCTAAGAAGATGGATTAAACCCATCAAACATGTGATTCATTAAAAATGCCAAACTCTTCCATTATTCTGAAATCTCGCAAGAAACGAAACAGTTTAAGTGTTTAAAAAGTTCAAGGGTAGAAGGATTCTAAAACTCTGAGTCCAGATTATAGACATATATATGCAATCCAGAAAGCATTGCTAAGGAATTTATATTCTACAAAATTAAAAAAAACAGTTATCAAACCATAAAATATTCTTTTTATATTATACTGTTAAAGGCTAGGAATGTAACTTAGTGGTGGAGTACTTGTTGAGTATATTCAAAGCCTGGGTTACATCCTTACTCCCCACAAATATATATTCTTAAATTTTTAAAATGTTTTTTTTTTTGTGTGTGTGTATCAGTGTTTTGCTTGCATGTCTCTGCACTATGTGTGCAGTGCCTTTATCATCCACAAGAGGGCGATAGATCACATGAAAAAAGGTGGAGATGGTTGTTAACCATCATGTGGGTGCTGGGAATCAAACTCAGGTCCTCTGGAGGAGGAGGAGGAGTCAATCCCCTTAATTGCTGAGCCATCTCTCCACCCTCGACTATATTCTTTCTCACAACACTTCTTAAGAAAGTAAGAAATCTTCCCCTAATCGTCATATGACTTGTAGAGGGGCAAGGGTTGGCTCAATGGCATGCCATCTCATTGAGTTAGTAATTAAACCAAATTCAAGCAGGCATTCATGAAGACACATGGATATATTCTGACCTTATAGAGTCACAAGCTTTGGTAAGCAGAACACTCAGTTTTCCTCCTTTCTAGCTAAAAGATGGAATAGAATAGTATATTACACACACACACACATGGTGAGGGGGTTAACCAACTCCATTAATAGATATTTAACTTCTTATTAGTGATTTGAAACTATAAACAACCCTTCGACGAAGATTTTGGAGCACATGCCTAAGTCCACGTATTGAGTGTATTTAGGGATCAGGAATGGTTGGGTTAAGTGTACGTGAGCTTTAAAGTTTGCCACGTATTTCCAAATTGCCCACCAGAGAGAGCTGACAATTTACGTTCTCTTCAAAAATATATGGGGAAAGAAGGGCATTTTATTTAAGGGGTATATATCTCTGCCAGATGAAGAGATAGTTTTATAGCAAGTATAAATAACCTATAGAAAAATAACTGCAAAACTATATTAAATAAAAAAAGGCATTTTGTAAAACTGTTCCGCTCATCTTTTAAATTTGTAACGAGAAATTTAAAACTACACAATAAATCCAATTAAAAATAAATTCCATTTTAGGTAAAACATAAAAAATGTTATAAAGATAGAAAGAAGGAAAGAGTAAACTAGTAAAAAATTTTTAAAAATGCATTCAAATAGGAAGGGGGAAGTTTGAGGAGAAAGATAATTTTAACCCGATGCACACACACCACAATATACACATGTATCAAAATACCACATTATCCTGTTGACAGGAATATTTCCATGCATCCACTAAAACAAGTTTGGTTAAATAAAAACCAGAGTAAAAGAAGAGAATCGTCGCCTGTGGCTGCAACTGCAGCCACCCGAGAACTGCTGAGCCCTGTGCTGCACTGAGAACTTGCCAGTGCCGTGGAGGGCTGGTTCCTCTGTTCTGAAGTGGCACCCTGTCTTTGTTGAGCTTGGGCCACTTCTGACACCCCACTCACACATACGCTTGAGCGCTGAGTGGCCCAAAGACAGAACCTCAGAAATCACCTCGCTGCAAACAAATGTCCAGCTGTCCTCTGCACAAAGGCGGGACAGACAGCCGTATCCCAGGTCCTAGTCGACAACCGAAAGGCAGGTGCCTTGGTCCCACTGCAGAAACACAACAGGAAAGAAGCACGCACAGTAGGTGGCCTCCAAAAGTCGTGACTCCCACGGCAACACTCCCTGGGGAGTGCAACGTAAGTGACACCTGAGACGGCGGGCTCAAAATAGCAATTTTAAATATGTGTGAAGAATTTGGAGAGGATATGAATAAATGCTGGAATGAAGACCAGGAAAGATCTGGCCAGAGAGATGAGGATGACACAGAGAAGGTGGGGGGACCTGTGAACTGGGGCTGATGCTTATCTACCAAGCACACTTATTCTGTGCTTTGTGCTCTGGCCGAGTTGCTACAATGACCTCATGCTCTCAGATGTCCTTCGCCACCGTGGGCAGAGCGTACCGTCTTGTCCTGTCACATTAGTCAGTGGTCTGTGTGCAGAGGTGACAAGGGGCCACCTGACCTCCTAGGATTCTGGAGTTGCTTTAAAAGAAAAACAGCATGGACCACTTGCTGGTCCACGGAGAAGAGACGGGTAGAGCAGACTTGAGGCCATGCTGGGTAACCTGGGTTAAGTTAGGGAGCCCCAAGCTCATCTGCAGATGTGCAATTCAGCCCAGCTCGCATCGGCTGACTCTGTTAACCAACAGAGTACGTGAACAGGGCTAAATGCTATTGTTTACAGGCCAAGTATGGCTTCAGTTTGTTCTACATTAATAATCCATTAACTAGCAGTCATATAATCAGTGAGGATGGGTTTGGCCTAAGTCCTTTTGTTTAATTAATGTTTATTTTCAGACCCACTATTCACAGGCACTAAGCCAAGTTCTGGGAGATATACTGAATTCAGGCAGAGACCAGACCCCTGGGGTAAAAGATTCAAGTCCATAAAGAAAGGATGGTATCAAATGAGACAGCCAATGAAAGCTCATGATCAGGAGACGATTTGTCAAACTGGCTGTCTGAATGCTTTCAGGTACATAGATGATGAAATGACAGTGTCTTCCCAATGTGACATTTCATTTCTGCCCAGACTCACCGGACAAACCAGTTTTAAGTCCCTGGAGCAGAATGTTCCAGGTAGAGGGAACAGCTAGATCAAAGGCTTAACCTGAGAAAGGGCTTGTACACCTGTGCCAAGAGGGGACCAGTGCAGTGGGAACACAGGGAGCCCTTCTCCTTTATTCAGATAACTACTGCTTAACAGTAGCTGGGAAAATGTGCGAGCCGGTTTGCTCACCTGCACTAGTTCCAATGGTATTCAGCCACGACCTGATTTCCCTTAATAAACTTGGCTTGGACTTCAAACACAAATGGAAAGCTACCCCCACTCTGTCCTTTAAAAACAAGTACCTGCCCTGATCCTCACTGAACCCGAGGACTGTAAAACAATGAACTGCTAGCTAATAGCCTCGATACAATAGGCAAGGATTCAGATCCTGCATCGAAAGAGGCAGTGAGACATCTTCTCTATCCTGTGGTCTGTGTGTGGGTTTGAAGATGGTCACACTACGTGGACAAGCTGAGTTCAAACTCACTATGAAGCCAGGCTGCCCTTGAATTCACCATCCTCCTGCCTCAGTCTCGAGAGTTCTGGGAATATAGGTTAAACTGATTCTACATTGCGCAGAAAGGTTCTGCACCTGAGTTACACAGGCCAGCCCTCTGAGGCACAGACAAGGCTAAGTCACTCAAGAGGCAGCAGTTTTCCACGGCAGACGTTAGCTGGAGAATGGCGGTGAACGCAGGTGCCTTTACAACGTGATCAGCTTATTCAGTCACCAAAAATAAGAGCTTCCTATTTAGATCTTGTAACTTCTATGACCTTGAGAGGATTAGCTGAACTTTATATGCCTCAGATTTATTTATTGAAATGATGACTACCACAACCACTTATAGGTTGATATGAAGGTTAAATAAGATAATAATGTTCAATGTCAGGGTCATTTGATTCTGAGGAGCCCTAGTTATTGAAGGTGTCATGTTCTTTCCTGCCAGGGGCACTGGATGGCTCTTCAACTACACTGACCAGGAAGAGTAAAGAATATGTCGATGCTTACATGTAACGTTTTAAAGCAAACATGGCACATACTATTATTATCCAGCAACTCAAATGATTTTAAGACTCTTAATTAATGAAGCTCCCAAAGTCTACTAGGGGCAAATCACCACCATGTCTCTGCTTTGATTCTTCTGCAGGCATACATGAAAGCACAGCCAGGACTTTTCTTCCCTAAATATTCCCATATAGAAATTCTGATTACATCCCGTTATACATCAGCACGAGTATAAAATATGCAAAGTGCAGCATTTATCTTGGGAATATGTTTCTATTTTGTTTATGTGATAGTCTGACATCTGAGCCCAAAATAAATATTTTAGAAATCTCCTCCACGTCTCTTAATCCACTAATTGATCCTTTTTCAAGCTAGTGTCTTTATTTCAGCACTAAACTTTGCATATCTGAATTATAATTAGCACTGCACCCGTACGCCTCTCCTTAACAAGCAGAGGCAGTGAGCAAGTTCAATGTCAGGTGACAGCAGCACTCACTCATTGTCCCGCCGCTGGAAGACTGCAGAGGTTGGGGTGTGATGTGCTCTCATTCTGCTGGAGGCACCACAGAGAACAGATTGCACCTCTGGTCATTAGCTTTGGATTTGTAAAACTCCCAAGGGTCACACGTATTTCCTTCACTGGTAGCACCGAATAGGTAATATCAACGTTGCTGAGCAACTCAAAATTGCATGATGTAAGTGTCACAGTTCCATTCTAAGTGATGCTATCTACATAGAAAATGTTTTCCTGGGCTGTTTTTAAAAACATGGTGTTGTAGCCAACTGTCTGGCTAACTGTGTACCTTAACACTCCTAGGTTAAGGAGAAAACTGGACCCAGTGCTTAAATCTGTCAGTAAGTAAATGGAAGATTAGTGACGGCCCTCACTATGTTGGGGTTTTGCAACAGAATTTCTGTGTAATCTTGCTTCAGCTTCCCAAGTAGCCAGGATCAGAGGCATGGAGCAGCATGCCCAGCTAGCCACGAGAGTCCTGTGCTGAGTTTCACTTGACTGCTTAACATGTGATGGTAGAAATCTTGACTCCCGGCTTTCTACAAATAAGGTTTCTCTGGAGAAGGTTGTGTGAGGAGTTTGACAGGGGTTTTAGGTCTGAAATGTCCCCTGTTGGCTTCAGCTTTTAATGTCTTTCCCCTAGTATGTGGTACTGTTTTGAGAGGCTGTGGAGCCTTTGGGAGGAGGGAGATAGCCCGGAGGAGATAGACCAGAAGAGTGTTCCTCTCAAGAGGCAGAACCATCCTCGGCTCTCACCTCAGGTCTGCTTCCTGGACTCCTATTAATGATGCTGATGGCCTCTACTCCTATGAACTGAGCTTTTCTGCTAAGTATTCCACTATGATGCACTGAGATCCTCTCAAACCATGAGACCAACATAAACCCCATTCCTCTTAAGTATTTTATGTCCCAGCAATGCAAAAGTAATGACTAACAATGAGCTTCTACTATGTACCAAGTGGATCTCTGGCAAGTGTGTGCTGAATGGTTGGATAAACAGGAAAAGACCATTAGATGAGTAGGTGAGTGGGTGAAATAATGAGTTATCAGATGAGATCAGTAGAACGGTCTTTTGGAACAAGACGTTCTGGCCTTGGAAAAGAAAGGAATAGTTAGCTCACAAATGCCAGAGACACAGTTGACTGTTCCCCTGCACCATAAACTACTGACACAAAGAATGAATCAAGGAATCATCTTCAAAGGCAGTGTGTTCTCTTTTTGCCTCATTTTTCAAAGGGCTGAGTAGACGAAGAGCTGAAAACTCTCCTGGTGAAAACCATACATCCTCCATAAAAACACGTGTAAGCCAACGTCTCCAACCACTTCCAGACTCTACAATGCAGCAGCCTAAACCCAGCAGCTGCAGCTGCTACATGCTCACACACCTTAGCCCACCTTCCTCCCTTGCCTTTCAGGGCATCTTGTGATTCCATGATGCATTCCCTGCTAAAAGCCTCATCAGCCAGTATACCTGTTCCTTCTCCAGCCATACTGGACTGTGTGCTGCTCCCAGATAACCACTCCACTTCAAAATTGGGTGTCATTACTTCTACTGATTATTCAGCCTAGGGTGATCTTCATCTTTTCCCCTTCCTAGTGGAACATATTCATTCCTTGAGATTGGAAATGTTAGCTCCGTATCTCGATGCCTCTTAGGCGTCTTCCTCCTCCCCTCAAGTTCTGTCTCCGACTTCACGTCTACCTCTGTGTAAGAATTATAATTGGAGTGATCTGAACAATTACAGAAGGGATGGGAACCGTAATAGGAGCCATAAAAGTAGAAAGATGAGAATACGACAGATTTATTGAACATTAACTATTACTAGGCACTGGGCTAATTCCTTCCCATTTCCTATTTTATTGAACCTTGCAAGGGCAGTTAGCATCATTCCTTTATAGATGAGCCCGGGGCGTCGAAAGGGTACTTAAATTACCTGGGATCACCCAGCTAGCAAGTGGTAGAGATGAGATTTGAAGCCTAGTCCTAATATCGTTCAGTCAGGATGAAAAGCCCCCGCTCCCTACTGCCTTATCACACCGGGTGATATTTGTAGGTGTCTCTGTATTCCCTACCCCCCCCAAGGCCCAAGACATCGGGAAAGCTTCACTGTTGTGTTTTGTGTATGTTTTGTTAACTGTGTATGAGAGGTCAGTGTATTTCTCAGAGCCGTAATATGTGTGCAATGAACTGAGCTGGGCCTTTGTGAACAACGCAGGATGTGACTAGTGGCAACCAGCTGGTCTCTGACCTCACCCCAGATGGCTGTAGGTATCTGGGGAAATTATTTTACTGTGAAATTAGGTTGATTTCAGGGTGAGAGGTCCTTCTGTCCTGGATCTTTCACAGTTTCTTAGCTGTATTTCCAGATGTGCGATGGGTTTAGTTGGATGTTTACAGAAGAGAGTTTACTCTGGTGGAGGGTGTGTGTGTATGTATGTATGTGTGTGCCTGTGTGTGTGTATGTGTGTGTGTGTATGTGTGTATGTGTGTGAGTATGTATGTGTGTGTGTATGTGTGTGTATGTGTGTGTATGTGTGAGTGTGTGTGTGCAAGTATGTGTGTATGTGTGTGTGCATGTATGTGTGTGTATGTGTATGTGTGTGAGTGTATGTGTGTGTGTGTGTGTGTGTATGCATGTATGTGTGTATGTGTGAGTGTGTGTGTGTGTGCAAGTATGTGTGTGAGTGTATGTGTGTATGTGTATGTGTGTGTGTGTATGTGTGTGTGTGTGTGTGTGTGTGTGTGTGTGTATGTGTGTGTGTGTATGTGTGTGTGTGTGTGTGTGTGTGTGTGTGTGTGTGTGTGTGTCCTATCTGTAGTACCCCTCTGAACTGACTGAGACTGACACCAGAGTTGATCTGCGTGGCTCTTTCAGCTCTTGGTGGCACCCTGAAAAACTCAAAATTTACTCAAAATGAGCCAAGGCTTGCAACCGTTATTGGAAAATGTCCTCCAGTCCACTGTCAGTGAACAGCCACCGTCGGGGCTAACTCAGTCCTCGCTCCTGCTCCCACCAGCTTTCCTCCACCTGTCCCCGTCAAACCTGCTCAAGAATATCACTACCATCTTCCTGCGACAGCCAGCAGCCTCCAGGGCTCCCTCAGCTCTCCCTCCATCCTAAAGTCACGAAGTAAACTCGTGTTGGTCACAAACACTCTGAAGTACGGAGAACAGTGCAGGCGTGTGCCAGGCCTCACTTGCCAGATGCCATTCTGACTCTTGTTTTCCGCACTTTGCTCAAGTGACTACAACACCTTCTCCTTTGGAGGCTACCTTTTTGAAATGAGATATTTTACTTAATACTCATGCATTCATCTAATGCTTGGATCTAATGCACCCCCATTTCCCACCCTTCAACTCCTGCCCTGTGTGTCCCCCACTTTTTTCCTTCCAACTGCACATTTCTTTCCCTCCCAGCTGTATAAACTGAAGACATAACTGCTCCACGGTATGGAGTGAGAAGACTGTAGACTGTGAAGTGGGTGATGGGTCCTTGTGATACCAAAGGAGCCTGGAGGCCGGCGCGCTCTGTGGGGTGCTAACGGGCACCATGGGTCCTTCTGTCCTTCTGCCTCTTGGAATTTGGGAAAACAGGTTTTCTCTGAACTTTATGCTTCATACCAACTTCCTCTCTCTCTTCTCTCTCTCTCTCTCTCTCTCTCTCTCTCTCTCTCTCTCTCTCTCTCTCTCCCCCCCCCCCCCGTGCTGGTGTGTGTGTTTCTCTCTCTTCCTGTCTCCCTGACTCTTTGTCTATGTCTGTCTGTCTGTCTCTCATTTGAGACTGATACCCACTGAGGCCAATCATGAGAATGTTGTGTATGTGATCCCGGCTACTGTGAGTTCGTGTGAACAACTTTCCTACTGTGTCCAGCAAATACAATTTTGCTATAGAAATCCATTTTTCTCTGGCTACTACAGTCTTCCTTTCCCCACTTTGGTGGTGATCCCTGAGCCTTGGGGGAGTGGTGGTGGGGCACAACCAACCAAGTCAGCTTAAACACGTGACTCAGAAGAGGAGAACCACAGTGACCGAATTGAAATGAGTACTTCATTTTACAATTAGCAGCCAGTATTTGGCACCTGGCAATACTTGTGGATGTACTCACCAGCAACTATAGACTACGGCTATGGCCGGTCTAGCGTCCTGTTCCAGGGTCCTCTGCTTTGTGAGATAGAAATATCACAGACTGTAGTAAAGTGCTGTGTAGAGAGATGAGTTTGTGAGAAAACAGGTAGAAGAGGCTTCACTGCTCGGGATGGCTGGGAAGACAAGAGTTACGAAGAAGTGTCCCTGGTGGGAATATCAGGGCAGGCACTTTGATCATTCCATCAGAAGCCTGGGAGTGCTGGTACGCGAGATAAGCTGTTCCAGGCAGGAGGGAGATGACAGCAGCCATCACCTTGTTCACACCCTCAAGGAGCTTATGGTCAGACACTCAGAAAGGCCAACAATGGATCCCCCCAATGGCAGCATCAGGAAGCTGTGGTCATCAGAGTTACAATGCTTTCCCATTTAGCTGCCAAGATCTCAGCTTTGTGTTCCGATAATTTCATCTTGCCCAGCAGAGATGCATCCATCTGATTCCCTTTATGTGTCAACTTGCCAGTACCCCTGGCTTTCAGCTTCTAATATCCTCTTGTCCAGCGAGCCCCTCTTCTATGTCCTACCTGTCATCCATTGTCAGGTATACCTTGGTTCCTGGAATCGCTTAAAAAGTCTCTGTGGTCACAGCCTAGGTTTTAGCTTTGAGCTCAGAATATAGGTTCTTCTTCCATGGGCTTTTCAGAGACCTCTAGCACTCTGAGAAGATGAGGTTCTTGTTCTGTCTTTCCAGCCATACTGAGCACCATTTCTTGCCCTTGCATTAGTAGGCACTCTGGAGTCCACCCATGTTCCACAGGGGTTTGTAAAGCAAGGCACACACTGGAGCCTGCTGGGGACTTAACATCTGGGTCGCTTGCCTCTAAAACCACTCTGCCAAGAAGCTGTCCTTTGGGCATTTAATCTACTTCCTTGCTAGGTAATTCTCTCCAGGCTGCAAAGAGAGTCTTATTATGATTGTATATTTGTTTGATCCCTTTCTGCTAAGAACCATGGGGATGAACAAGCTGGGAAACCCTGGGCAGACACCTCCTATTTAAGGTAGACCTTCCTTTTGCTGCTTCTAGCAGTATTCTGTACTTGAGGCATTGTCCAAAACTCTTCAAATTCCCTCTGGAATTGAAGGACTCAATCTGCCCTTAAGAGGTCTTTCATGTGATAAAATAAGTCAAATATATTTCTAAAGTGGAGCCAGGAAAGCCCAGCCGTTTGGAAAGTACCAATGTATTCATTCGGTCTTTGTCGGAACACTCATGAGCATGCTATGTCAGAAACAGAAATGAACACATTTACGTCTTTCCACAATGCTCGAAGAATTTGTTGGATAGTAATAAATTTACAGTGAACAGAGGTGTCAATGACAACAGCTCATCAGACATTCCTGCTTTCCTAGATAGCCCAGACCAAGCTAAATACAATAAATTACTTGCTTATATTAACTCTCAAATCACACAACACATAGTAAACGTAATGTTTTCTATCTATCTGCCTACCTACCTACCTTCCTATCTATGTGCACATGTAGCTTACAGAATAGCTGTAAAGGATTATAGAGGCAAAGTGTTCAAAGACTTTCAAAGAGGCCTGCAAAACTATAGTATCTCCATTTAAGATTTCGCGTAGGCTCTTGATAGGGATGTAAGCGTCTCTGAAACCACAGCGAGAGGTCTGAGCTGGAGAAGATTTTGCACTGCTGGTGTAGAGTGAGGCTTCTGGGTCAGAGCTAAGCTGCAAGGTCAAGGGAAGGCACGGGATAAAATCAGGTCCAGACGAACAGACCGGAACACAGATGAAGAGCAGACCCACACGGGCAAGCAGGAGGCCAGGAAGAAGTCAATTTAACTAGTCGTGTCAACGGTGGGTACTAATCCCAGAGGAAGCCCTGGAACAGTCTGGAGTTCTTTGGGTCAGCACTTGACAGACACAAAGACAGATCAGGTGGACAGGCAGGTAGGACCATCAGCCTTGCAGAGCTGGGTGTCTACCTCTTTATGGAATCAGGTGAGGGAATTACACCTTTCTTTGGTCCAGTGTATCTGACACGTTTGTTTCTGGGCCTGTTTTTATCATATGATTGTGATACACCCATATGCTCTGCAGTTCACCGTAATGAATGTGTAGGACGTCTCCCTTTCTACAGCCAAGAGTAACTCATCCCGCCAGTCTGTGCTGCGAGGAGGGAGCCAGCAGATGGCGCTGTTTCGCGAGTCCACCAGGCGCAGAGCCATCCTCTGTCCTCAAAAACAGGAAAACCGCTTGTACAGCGCAGTCTCCGTGAAGGCGCTGCTTTACACAGTGTATACCGCTGTATGCAGCACAGAGTAACTTAAGCGGGCACGGCTGGATGGCGATCGTGACCCAGTAGTATCAGCGAGCCACGGAATCATTTCCCAGGAAGGGGAGGAGACTGGTACGTCTTAATGCCATTCCTTAAAAGAGGATCGGTGATAAGGAAACGGCCTCGAGCCTGAGTCCCCTTATCCGGACACTTTGGCCACCAGAAAAGCCTGTTCCAGTTTTCAAACAGGCTGAGCATGCGCTTACTCAGGAGCCACGGTGCGTCCTTCGCATTCAAGTCCAGGGATCCGTTCGCAGTCTTGTCGCGACTCTCGCTCACCGCACACAAGGCCAGTAAAACTTGCTTGCCTTTCTCTCAGAACAAGGTGCGTTTTAGTCTTCGGAGCCCCTGAACACACACTGTCCTGATGGGGACCTGTTCTCTACAGATCCTCCTACGACCGGCTCGTTCCGGCCTGACAGACCTCATCACCCCCTGGTACTTACTCCTTGTCTTAGCCAATTCTCCATCATGTCATCCGGTATGTACCATACCTGCGATTACTTTTTGACTTATTCAGCTCTGCCATATGTGAATCCCATCTCTCCCTTAGCGTCTAAGTGCCTTGGGAAGAGGGATGATGTGGCTTTCCTCGGTCATCACTAAGTAAACAGAACCGAGAACAGTCCTTGGGACATGGTTGATAGTCAGTATGTGTGTGTGTGTGTGTGTGTGTGTGTGTGTCACACATACGTCAATGAGTTTGGAACAGGGGAATAATTAGCTGTCAAAAGTTTCCCCCCAAAACAGCAGCATTTACTTCGTACATAAAAGTGGCCTATGGAGCAATTAATCACAAACCTTGCTTATTGTGTAGCACCAATGGCAAGCCAACACGGAATGTTCACAACTCCAATAAACATTCGTCTTCCTAGGAACCATCCAGACCTGGTGATTCTCGCCTGTGATTAGCTGGTGAGCACACAACCAGCTACCCAGCAGGCTGTACTCATGAGCGAGCACGGTGCTGGCAAGGTTCCTGGGAGGGCACGGGGTGGCAGGCTCCTCCTTCTCTGAGAGCTTCCTACGGATCATTTAAAAATCAGGAAATGAAGCTGGAGAATAAGTCTGCCGATAATATGGTTAAGAATTGTTGATATTGGCATAAATGCCTATCCACTGGCAACCACAGTTTAAAATATCTACTTTTTACTTAAACTTCTGGGAAGGTTAGGATTTATTTAGCTCCACCGTGACCCTGGAAGAAAACGTAGCCTATCACAAAACACGTGTGCATCAGAAACAACCACTGGAGACGCAAGGCACACGGTACTCTCATCCATTTCAATACTGAGGATCCAGTCCAGAGCCTAACGTACGTCAGATGAGATTCTACTACTGAGTGATAAGGTCAGCCCTATTTTAAATTTTATTTTGAGAAAGGGTGCCATCGTTGTACAGGGTAGCCTTGAACTTGTCATCTTCCCATTTTAGCTTCCTGATAACTGAGGTGACAAAGCTGCACAGCCATGTCCAGTGGTGTTAAATTTTTACCCAGGCCCTTCAGACAGACAGTACTACCTGTACTTGATGCCCCCTCAACACACACACACACACAGTGGCTAATGTAAACACACCTTAAGCCATCATAAACGTTTGGGTTAACATCAGTCAGGGTATCTTGAGCACACAAAAATTTAAATGGCTCTGCTGTTTCATTTTCACTCGATACACTGAATGAGGATCAGGAGTCGGGAAAGTGATATTTTTTTCGTGTGTGTCCCTAGGATTTTGTTGCAGTGTCTAAAACTAAAATCCAAAACGCAAACATAATTCGAAACAAGCGCGTAGGAAGGAATTAAGGTGCCGAGTTCTTTGTATACGTGATGCTGTTTTATCTTTTCAAAGACCCAACGACCACTTTCCAGCGTGAGGGCAAAGCACAGGCATGGGTTTTCCAAAGGTGCCCCGGCTGGTGTGGCTCGAGCCGGCTCTAGCCAAGCAGTGTGAAGAGCCCTCATTCCTAACCACCCTACCCTGCCACCTCATGAGACCACAAGCCACTGTCCTCCTCACGTGTAGGTTCAAAAACACCTGCACATCCCATTGTGTCGACGATCACCAGCACCTTGTTCTTAAAGCTGAAGCGCCGCCATTGTTTATACTGTTGTTTGCTCGACAATCGTAACGGATTGGAGCTTAGCCCCAAGTGGGGCGCTCTCATTCTTCGGCAGAAAAGTGAACGGTGACAGTCAGCCAGAGGGAATTGAGCATTTCTCCGTCTGTTTGTTCAGCCACTGGCTCAGTCAATAAACTCCCGAGAGATGTGTAATTTATAAACGCTGAGAGTATAGCAGGTCTGCAGCGAGCTGACACTCTGACACCCGACGTGTCCACAGTAACTCACGGGTAAATGTGAAAGCAGTGGTAAACGGTAAAGGGAACATGGGCAGTGGTAGGCGCATCCCGGATCTTATCCAGGGGCTTCACGGGAACCAAGCCCAGGGTGATCTGGGGTGGAGAGCAGAAGACTAGTGTAGAGCTGAGTGTTGGGTCAGGGGGCTTCAGACAACGGGGAAAGGCCAAGAATGTGTCCTGTGGCAGATCTCCAGCCTGTCGCAATGCGTGCAAAGGGATGGGTGCCTGGGGAGGGTGTGGCCCTGCAGTAAGGAGAGTGGGGACGTACTCCCCAGTACCCTTTGCCTGCAGGCCATTCTCAGCACTGTCGGTCCTGGAACAGCCCATCCAAGGCTGGGCTTTGCATCCAAGGTGCCCCTTCATGCAGATGGGAAACATGATGCTCAGCATCCATTTTACCCACCGTCAAAGAGGCAGGAGCTAGCAGATTCAGTGAGATGATCTGACTCCGACTCTCTCTATACTAACTAGTTGAGTATCACTGCTAAAACACATAGAAATTGTGGCCTGGAGAGGTAACTTGTCCTAAGTCATGTAGTGGCGTGGAGCCAATCGAACCAACGGGAGCTGCTTCCAGAGCCCGGGTACGAATTACGGTCCCTTGCTGCCTAATAGCTACGTGGAGGTGCTAGCTGTAAGGACCTCGGGCTTTGCACAGGGGAAATAACAAGCTGACCTCTCTCAGAGGGCTGCACCTACAGCAGGGCCTGCCAAGAAGGGTTGACGCAACTCTCTGGTAGCAAGGTGTCCAGCTCTGCAACCCTCATGCCCCTAGGCAATGTGTGAGGGAGTTGAGTTGGTTTGAGCACAGGGTGAGCCCGTATCAGCCACTTTCCCTCGTCCTCAGTGGACTGTACACGGAGCCGGTCTGACTACTGCTTTTCCACGGGAAGAGCATCTTCTTGAGAGTCTTCCAACTGCTGACCCCTGGACCAGAAAGGTGGCTCCGGAGCCACTTGGACAATAAGGCCCAAGTTCAGCACTGCTTTTCCTCCAAAGTGCATGTTCTCCCCACTCTGTGGGACATGAGCAGCACACTCTACAGCAAGGGAACTGGGTCCCCCCTGAGAGCTCGGCACTGGAAACTGCAGTGAGTTCTGTCTCCTCCCTTTGCCAGAGGTATTCTATTAGTCTAGACTGTTTATGGGCTGAAGGGGAGCTCCCTTCATGGGCATCTGGCAAGGTAGAAGAGAAAAAAAAACACACACAAAACAAAAAGCAAAACAGAAAATACAGCACACTGTTTCTGCTGCCTCCTGGCACTCAGAGCCTGTCCTGTGGGCAGTCCCTGGCAGCACTATTGGGCAGAGACTGGCATTCTCCTGGCCAGGGAGCCTGGAGCCATTGCCTCATTCCTCTTTCCTGTTGCCATCTCAACTTCTCTCTCTACCCTTCCCCCAGCCCTGTGTGTGTGTGTGTGTGTGTGTGTGTGTGTGTATGTGTGTGTGTATGTGTATGTGTGTGTATGTGTGTGTGTATGTGTATGTGCGTGTGTGTGTGCATGTGTGTGTATGTACGTGTGTGTATGTGTGTGTGTATGTGTGTGTGTCTGTGTGTGTGTGTGTATGTGTGTGTGTATGTGTGTGTGTATGTGTGTGTATGTGTGTGTGCGTGTGTGTGTGCGTGTGTGTGTGCATGTGTGTGTATGTGTGTGTGCATGTGTGTGTGTGCGCGTGTGTGTGCGTGTGTGTGTATGTGTGCATGTGTGTGTGTGCATGTGTGTGTATGTGTGTGTATGTGTGTGTGTGCATGTGTGTGTATGTGTGTGTGTGCATGTGTGTGTATGTGTGTGTGTATGTGTGTGTGTGCATGTGTGTGTGTGCGCGTGTGTGTGTGCGTGTGTGTGTATGTGTGTATGTATGTGTGTGTGCGTGTGTGTGTATGTGTGTATGTATGTGTGTGTGCATGTGTGTGTGTATGTATGTGTGTGTGTGTGTATGTGTGTGTGTATGTGTGTGTGTGTGTATGTGTGTGTGTATGTGTGTGTGTGTATGTGCGTGTGTGTGCATGTGTGTGTGTATGTATGTGTATGTGTGTGTGTGTATGCATGTGTGTGTATGTGTGTGTGTGTGTGTGTGTGTGTGTGTGTAAATATGGATGGGTTTCTTATGTTTTTGCAGGTACCAAGCAAAACTCTCTACTGCAAGTGGTTCCTGGCTTTTCTGGCAGGAAGCTTCCCCTGGCCACAGATCTCTTCTGGTATCCGCCTAGGGTTCCATGCTAAACCATGCATCCTCTTAGTACTCAGTAGACACTCTTGATTTTGCCACCCAGACTTTGGATTATGTATCTCGACTCGGCCTGGTGCTAAGAAGCTCCGTTTTGTCTCTTCCTCTGCATGGTGGAGTACCTGGGCCAGGCGCTTAGTCATAACGGTTTTTCTACCTGAGTTAAGGCAACAGCTCGCATCTCTTCTTTGGAGAGCCAGGCCATGCTCATGGACTCCAAAGGCTCAGCTTCCTCCCCCTCCTGCCCACTAGACTGACCATAGCAGGGAGAGCTCTGCACTACACTGTGGACTTGCGAGGGCTTGCACTAAAGCTGGCACTTGAAATCGTATGTGTTCCTCACTTGTTCCTCACTTTCTCCCCCTCTCAGCTCAGACCACTTCCTCTCTAGACAGAAGGGCTAAGAGTGTGCAAGAGGGACACTTGCTAGGATGGGACCACTCCATATCTCACCCCCTTCCTTTCCAGATTCCCCACTCCCTCCTGTTCTCTCTCCTGGATTTCCCTGAAGAGACTGTGTCTACCATCCTCTACCAGGGTGAAAAGCAAGGAGTTCTTACTTAATAGCTGTTTATAGACGATTAAAATGACAGGGTTATGAAACACCCATTTTGATTCAAGCTCTTCTTGTTTTTGATTCAGGTAATACCTCCATTCCTTTGCTGTCTGTGCGTTAGGATGTCAGCCATTTAGAAGCCAATCCAGTTAGGTCATTTCACCCTGTTCTTCCATTGCTGAACCAAAGTATGTCTTTATGTGCCTATGGTCTATTGGAGGCTATGCCAAACCAGTTCAGATGACAGTTAAATAACAAAATAGCCAGGTCAGCCATTTCACCCTAGCATACCACTACTGAACAAAGGGAAGAGGGCAGATCTTAGAGGTCCTTTTATGCAACTGGTCTGTTTGAGGCTGGGCCAAATCAGAAGTTCAAATGACACTTAGAACAACAAAATTCTTGTCCCTTGTCAGTGTCAGTGTCCCTTGTCAGGAAGCTAGCTGAATGCCTAAGTCTGATTCCATCAAGTGCCATGTGAGACTTCTTGGGGAGATGCAAGCAACTATCTACTTACCCAAGAAAGGGAACCAAGGGCGGATAAAAAACAATTACACTAAAGTCCAACTTAGCAAATCAGTGTGTTTTCCGGGGTTACTTACAGGAGCAGGGGCTACTCAAAAGCAGTTGCATCACTGAAAAGCCCACCTTAGCATGGGTGACAGCTCATGAAACTTCAACCTCTGTCTCTCTGCTTGACCTACAGGCAGCTGGTCAGGTCAGAGTCCCCTCCACCGGCATTATTTGCTGCTTCCATAACCTTGGGCAGGGCCCTGTGAATCTTACTAGTTTTAGGAACTTCTTGAGACTTGTGAGGCCTCTTAAGTCTCTGCCTTCCTTCCTGGGGGTAATGCTTCAACTTAGAACTTCTTGACCTGCAAGCAACCCCCCTCCAGGATGGAATGTTATACGTCTAAGAAACAGTCACCCATCTTCTTGGGTTGAGAAGTTTCTATTCTTGCTTGGATTCTCAAGGACAGGGATGACCTTGGAAGATTCAGACAGTTTGGGGGGCAATTTTAGCCCCTGAATTGTAGAATCATGTTCAAACTTTTAAGTCATACTTGTATGTGTTTAGACATTTATGTAACACAAAAACTAAATAAAGAGGACTGGTAACTTATAAAATGGTAGAAAATATTTGAAAGTCATATGTCTGGCAAGGGTTTAAAATCTGGAGTATATAAACCCTTCAAAACTGGCGAGAACTCAATCCAGTTAAAAGTGGTCAAAGGAATTCAGTAGATATCTTCCCAAAGACGGTACACAAATAGCGAAGAGACTCACAAGAAGAAGCCCATCATCACTGGTCACTAGGAAGATGCAAACTGAAAGTACACGAGATGCCTCTTTACATGGTGATGGCTGAAAGCAGAAAGACAGGCGACCAGGAGTATTAAGGATGAGCTAACTGGAAGCTGGGATTCGAACACTGATACGTGTACCTACCGAAGTTCATAGCAGCATTACGTGGCCCAAAGGCAGAAACAACCCAGACGTTAATTCAGAGGTGAATGATAAGCAAAATGTGGTACGTAACACACAATGGACAATGATTCAGACACAAAAGGAATTATGTTCTGGAACATGGTATAGCATAGATGCCACAAGACAATTATTGTACAAGTCCAGTTATGTGAAGGACGCAAAATGCAGAGAGGACGTGCAGTCGAAGCCACCAGATTCTGAAAGCTGTGGGGTGTATGCAGTTGGTACTTAATAGCTGTAGAGATCCTTTTGAAGTGATGAGAAAATTTTGAAATGGTAGCGATGTTCCTAATATCACTGATATCACTGAAGTATACACTTAACAGTGACCAAAAAAGGCAAGTTCCATTAAATATATTCTGCTACAAAAACAAAATAACAAAAAATAATGTAAGATAACAATAAATATGGATAAATACTTGTAAAACTTTCTTCTACGGTTCAGCCAAATATCAGTGTTAGAACTCAAGATTACACTTTCTAGTTCCAGACCAGGGCTTACTTCATCCTAACAGTTAGTAGCCTGATATCTCAAGTCTTTCAGTTCTGGGCTTACTAAGAATTTGCTGTTGTCTACTAAGTATTTGATGCTGAGGGACAGTGAGAAGAGACTTGTACGTTATAGCCGCTGGAAGGTGTTGTACTTGGACATTCCCTGTGATGTGCTGATTCACTTGGCCTTTATTCTCATGAATCACTAGCCTCTCGTGTGTGCCTAAGCTAAGGAGGGCTGGGTAAACTTGTTCTTGGTGCAGGGAGCAAGCAGGGGAATCTGGATTAGAACTTAGACTTGCAGGACTCAAAGCTCTCTTGTCTTGTGCTGCTCCTGTTCAAGTCTCTTCTCACACCCTTGGAATACTGGCTTTCCATGGTGTCATCAGGGATGAGAAGCAACTTCAACAAGGGAAAGGGATCTCTAGAAATCCGAGATCAGCCAAGGCTATTCGTCTTCCTGGTAGGGTCAGGGATCAGAGTACACTGCAGCTGTTCCACAACTGGAGGGAAGGTCACCCTGGAGGCTGTCTGCAAGCAGGACAACTACATGGTGCCAGACATAGCAAGCAGAAGGGCAGCTGGGAGCAATAGGGCCAGGTCCAGGCAGGCAGCAGGAGCCCTTGCTTATACAGATCACCATATGGGACAGCGCTCAGTTCTGCCAAGGGCTCAGGCCCATCTCCCAGTGTTTGTTAACAGCATATTCAGAGCTCTGCTCAGCCTATTCTGGGGTGGGTGATGATCAAGGGTACACAGAAGGCTCCAGGAAGCCAGACGCAGACAACTACAGTCCGGCTTTGCTATTATAAGTAGGTAAGCTGAGTGGGGAAAAGGAGGGTAAGGAAAAGTGGAGGTGATGGATACTTACCCCGAGGACCAGGATCTGGCCTGGGGGACCGCTGCCCAGCTGGACTGCCCAAGATTTCTGCTCTGGGCTGCTTCTTTTGAGACCTACTTGATGAATCTGCTCTCTTCTCTGAGCATACGAGGCTTGTTCCTACATTCACAAAAACATTATTATCTCTGCATTTGGGGAGCCAGTGTGTTTCCAGATCAGCATGGGGAGCTGGGCAACTCAGAAAATGAGTCATTCTGTAGCACGTTCGGGTCATTACAAGACAGTTCGCTCTGCCTTCATTTACTTTGGCAGGTGCAGTCTTAACGCACCTTGCAGTCCACCGCCCATTAGTACCGCTAAGGAGTATTTGCAGAGTATTTAGAATCAGCTCTGTTTCTCTGGCTCATCCCCTGTGGTGCAGGCCAGTTTCTGGGATGAGGCTGGATCAATAAACACGTTCTTTCTGTCTGTCGAGACTCTCCGTCTTCCAATTAGAAGCGAAGAACAGAACATGCTGCTTTATTATACAGAGACAGCAGTCAATTCTGGCTCGGCGCGGCATGGCGAACGCTGGTTTTTCAGATGTTTGTGGAACACAAACAACAAAGCGTCCCTTGGAAAGCAACAGGGTTCTTCTTAGCCAAACTACATACAAATGGGCTCTCCCAGTGTTGAAGGCAAGGCGGAAGTGGGAAGCGACGCGTGTCCTCGGGGATTGTGGGAAGAAGCGTTAGAGACCGGGTGTGTGGGGTCTAGCACCGAGCTGCAGCCTGGAAACCTGCCAGAGTCCCGACCGGAAGTTATTAAAACCCTGTTTGGCCCAGGTGAGGGATGAAATCCCCATTAGGTCTCAATCCTTTGCCTGCGGGAGGCCGGGCACTGGGGTGCGTTGCACACTAAAGATGCAGGGCTCCTGGGCTCTCCACACTGGAACGCCATACTCAGGACTTATTACTTCCCAGAAGGTAGTGCTTTGGCCCTTGAGGCTAAACGTTTCTCGGCTAGTATGTTGATCTGGAGGCTCATTTCTAACATCAGTGCACAGGTAGCCAGGAGGGAGAGGGAAAGAGAGCAGGGAAGGACGCGGGAGGGGCAGAGAAGGGGGTG
This sequence comes from Cricetomys ansorgei, assembly GCA_026225945.1. Taxonomy (NCBI): domain Eukaryota; kingdom Metazoa; phylum Chordata; class Mammalia; order Rodentia; family Nesomyidae; genus Cricetomys; species Cricetomys ansorgei. The sequence continues at coordinate 7,575,550 of JAMJFZ010001203.1, forward strand.
GGGTTAAAACCAGGAGCCTGAGAAGCAGGAGAATTGAGTTTTACTTGGAGCCCTGCAAATTGTCAACTGTATATCTCCCTGTTCTTTTGGATGGAAAACAATTCAAAACTAAAATTCCTTAATGTCCCCCCATGCCACACATGCACAGGTCTGCAACGTGAAGGCCAAATAATACAAGTAGACTTTCTCACCAATGTTACCCAAGTAAAACTGGGCCACCGAGTCCTGGAGGCTGACGTCAGCACAGAACTATCACACACACACACACACACACAGAGAGAGAGAGAGAGAGAGAGAGAGAGAGAGAGAGAGAGAGAGAAAGGAAGACTTCCGAAAGACTGAACAAGGCTGACAATGTAGTTCAATAGTATAGAGCGTGTGTTCTTAAAAGGCCTACGTTTAATCTCCAGCACTGAAGTCATGGAGGACACACACGTATTTTCCTGAACGCCTCATCACAGATGACAGACAGAACTTACACCACGGAGCCCGGCCAACATCTTCCTAAAGGGTTTCCTAGAAGCAGCTCTTTTTCTGGAGTTTCCCATCCTGGTAGCTATTCCATCCCACCACCACCTCCCCTCCTTCCTCCCCTCCCCCGCCGGCTCCGAGCAGCTGAGCCAGAGCTGGCCATGTCTCTCGCATTCCTCTTCTTTTGAGCCTCTGCCTCCAGATTCCAACACAGTTTGCTGCAAAGTAGAAGGACCGTGTGCTTACGTGTGTGGGTTCAGTACAGCTTGTCCACCCATTGTCGTTATCTGTCCGACAAAGAGCCAACAGCTGGAGCTGCGACGGCGCAGAATTCCCACGTCCTCCCTTTGTGGGCAGCTGGTGGAGCTAAATGGCGACAGTGCAGAAAGGGCCTGGCAGGATGCCTGATATGGAGGGAATAACAATTAAAATGGCGAGAAGGGAGGGAAGAGAGCGATTAGTGACCACCCTCCCCTCTCATCAGAACACCTTCTATCCGGATCTGTGTCCCGTTTGCCAAATGTATAGACCTCCAAAAGACATTGAATTCTCAAGGCCGTGAGTGTCTGTGGGCCTCGGAGAGGAGAATTCACCAAATGAGCAGAGCAGAGATAAGTCCCCTCCCAGCGCCATTGTGAAGTCGTAATTTTAGGTAGTTTCTGAAGGGAGGGAGGAAATCTGCATGACATCAAACCGTTTTCAAGCGTGCCAGTTACCTGAAGGGACCGTTTGGGTGGAGGCTGCCGATGTTCTACAAGAGCAAGACCAACAGCTTCCTCAGAGCAGGTGGAGAAGGCCTTTCAGAGTAGCTGGCTGGTTCCTGACAGACACCCCTTTCCAAAGCAGACTCTCACTGCTTCTGCCTAGATTTTGAACTTCTGTACTAATCCCCAGAACCATTTCATCTTGAAAAACTGAAACTCTCAGTACCTATCCCTGCAGCATTTAGGGGATTTCACCTCTAAGCTGCCAGGATGTATTGAAAAAAGCCAAGAACACAAGTTGTCAAAATAGAGACGCATCTGCAAGCAGCCAGTGAGCACGGGGAGCTCCCAGTCAAGTGTCCTCATTTCTCAGGCGAATGCCCAAGAATGTCTGCCTCTGGGTGGGTGCTTACTTCTCTTTGGTGCTAGGGCAGTGGTTCTCAACCTTCCCAATGCTGCAACCCTTTAATACAGTTCCTCATGTTGTGGTGAACCCCAACCATAAAATAATAATTTTTGCTACTGTTAGGAACCGTAATATAAATATCTGATATGCAGATGATCTTCGGCGACCCCTGTGAAAGGGCCATTCGACCTCCAAAGTGGTCGTGACCCACAGGTTGAGAAATGCTCTTCTAGGGCAATTCTCTCTGAGAATTATTTCTAAAACCTGATCTAGGGGTGAGAGCTGGAGCTCTGGCCATCATTCCCTGGAAGTCCTCTGCGGTGTGCCTCCCGGCTCATGCAGCTCCTGGCTCCACCTGCCTCAGCAGATGAGTGGGCGCACTTCACTGACAGTGTGTTCTCCGTCTGCCATGAAGTTGACGTGTTTCTTACCAAGTTTGTATCCACCCTACGTCTGAGGCTTTGACGTATGCTTTATTGTATAGAATAAGACGGTGTATCGTTGATGGTTTTAATATTCTTAGTGTGTGAAAGATACTAAGGGGGCATTTGGTAAACATGTTTACGTGACTCTAAAATGTAAGCAACAAGAAACTATTTCCTTCAACCTACTGACCGGCTGAAAGCACCCTAAATGAGAGCGCCACATTTGGGAACTCGACCGCATCACAGGCTTGTCCTTTCGATTCCCAGGCGTATCCTTAGGTGATATGTACTATCCCCATTTCCCAGATGAGGATGTGATCATCTTCTTACCACCGTCTATTCCTCCCAATCAATCATCACCTCCTTGGAGTAATTCAGCGCTGAGAGCTTGCATGGCTTGGGTCCCTGGCTAAGGGTGGTGAGGATAGACATACTGAAGAAATGACAGACACGTGGACACAGAAACACTGGGGTCCGGTGGGCTGCGTGAACGAAGATGGAGCGGTGAGAACTACCTCACAACCCGGAACTTCGGATTACTGTGTCTAGCTAGCGGGGAGGAGTTAGCTAGTCTCAGCAGATCTCTGTAGGTTAGCAGTTGCGGGCTGTAAAGCTAGGACAGTGGTTCTCAACCTGTGGGCCGCGACCCCTTTGGAGGGGTGTCAAACAACCCTTTCACAGTGGTCGCCTAGGACTGTCTGTATCAGATGTTTAGCTTACGATTCAGAAGAGCAGCAAAACTACAGTTATGAGACGGCAATGAAAATAATTTTATAGATGGGGGTCACCACAACACGAGGAAGGGGCATTAGGAGGGTTGAGAACCACTGATCTAAGAGGAGGAAGCTGCAGTTGCTAGTCCTGCACACACAAACAAGCAGACACTTGTATTTGTAAACACGGTCAGCATTAGCACCGGGGCCGGAAGGCTTTGCCACCCCTCTATGCCTGGTCGCAGGGTGGGGGCTTTGTCATTCCCGTGGGTTTGAGACCTTGGTTCTTGACGCTGGTTTGACATGGCCCTGCCCGTGTCAACAGTACACATTCACTCAGGACTTTCTCTGCTCTTTATGCAACCAGTCAAGGCTTCCTCAGCTCCCCGCCAATCCGCAGTCTTCCTCCTCTGTGCTTCCTTCCTGGTGTTCTGTTCCCCAAGCTCCCACTAACCTTTGTCCCTGCACTGGTCACGTGGCATTTTGTTTGCCTCTTTGCATCTTGGCTGCTCTCCTCTGTCTTTGTACCACCGCCTCAAGCGCTGTTCAGTGGGTAACTTCCTTGAGGGAAGGCCCTGGGGTTACCATAATTTTGCCTCCAGTATCTCTCCCTCCCTTTCTCTCTCTACCTCTTCCTCTCTTCCACCCGCCCCCCTCTCTCTGTGTGTGTTAAAGAAATCCCACCCAACAAATAATCAATCCTGCACTCCAAGAGACAGAAAAACTCACCTGAATTTATGCCCTATTGCTTTAGCAAGTTTCAACGACCCCCCCAACAATTTCTTAGAGCTTTTATAGGTCAGGTAACAATGTGGCTGTCTGTGGGTGGTCTCCAAGTCCCATTCCTGCTGAAAGACCTTTTGATCACGGTTATGAGCGCTTACAGGGACAGACACAAACGTTTGGCTGTAGGTATTCTACAAGTAGCAATAGATGAAGAATATAAACATTTGCAGGTATCAATTTTAAAAACTCCCTTTCTTAGCGAATAGGGTCTAAGGTATGACCTTTGTCCAGGGAGCCGATAACCATTCCTTTAAGGCATTTTCTGACGACTGTTTGCCTTCCCGAGCTGTGGGGTAGGGGCTTTAACAGGCAGGCGGACGTCAGCACACTTTAGTAAAACTTGAACTCATTCCACTTTTACACAGTCCTACTGTTGCTAGGCAAAGGCTTCTACAGGACTATCAAAACATAGAATAGTGATTTGATAATGTTAGATACATAAGTAAGAGTAAAACGTAGATAGTTGTATCATCTCTTCTTCCCGTGTACACAAACGTGTGTGTGTGTGTGTGTGTGTGTGTGTGTGTGTGTGCATGCCCGCTTGGGTACATACACCTGTTGTTGCACACAAAGAGGCCAGAGGAGGCCATGGGGTGTCTTCCTACATCGCTCTCCACCTTACTTCTGGAGATAGAATTTCTCACTCTCTGAATGAAGCTGTTAGCCTGGCAGGAGAATGAGCTCTGAGAATCCACGGGGCCCCTGCCCCCCACCCCAAATCCATGCTGGGGTTACAGGCATGTATGGCCATACCTGACCTTTTCATGGGTGCTGGGGATTTAAGTCCAAGTCTGTGTGCCTGGAGGGCAAGTGCTCTTGCCCATTGAGCCATCACTGCAGCCTGCTTCCAGCCTCTTGCATGGTACAGACTCTCAACATTTCTCCGGAATGGATGATGCTGAGTCCTGATGAACTAGAAGGTAGTCTATCACAGGCTGTGCAGAGAGAGCTTTTCACCCTCCAGAAAGAAGTAGCCCCCACTTTTGCATGCTATGACACCCACCCCAGCTTAGAGCAAGGATCTAGGGGCTGAAAGATGAGACTGGAAATACTGCCTCACAACATCTCCATAACAAGGCAAGATGGAAGGCCTTGGGGGGATCTCAAGGGAGCCCGGAAAAATCAACACAATGCCTGAATGTATTTTCTAGATGGGCAGAGTAAAAAGAAAAAAAAAAAGGTTTAAGGAAGATAATGACCTGAGAAATCATATCAGCACAATAAAAAAGAGATTGCCAAGCTTGCATTGCAGGCTGGAGGTTAGGCAAATTCTTATACATAACAAACAAGTAATTTAAATGGCTCATAGACAGTCTCCGAGGCATCATTTGAAGTACCACCTTGAATTTATTTTGCAGTAGTTGCCATGCCAACAGGAGAACTGTATTCCAAAGGGTAAATGGACACTGCAGCCCCAGATGCCATGCAAGCCTCTTGCTTTCTCCCTGCTCCCTGGGCGTGCCTCGTCTCCTGTCACTACCTGAATACTCTCCAACCTTGCCTCTAGGGTGAAGTCGCCTGTGCCCCGAATCTTCCCTGTTTTGAACACTCTTTTGAATATCCCTGGCAAAATCTTGAGCCAGATTCTATCTTCTTGTTGCAGCACGGCAGGCAGGGACTTCCAGTTAACCCTTGAGGATAGCCCGCTGCCTGAATACAGAAGGTGGTGTGAAAGTGTGAATATGAGAAGAAGCTCCGACACCATACCTGATGCACAGTGGGGCTTTTAGGTCATTGTTCACACACTGTGCAATACACCCGTCCATCAACAGAGTATGCATAGTGTACTCTGGTAAATGTTCAAAAGCCCGTACCCCGAGAGTGTCTCTGGATACATGTGATTATAAGTTTTTCACAAACGTTACTGACAGAAAATATGTGCAGTTTGCCCCATGGGAATAACAGTGAAATAGGTGATAATCTTTAAATTCTGATTGTCATAGAATGGTTTCCTTAACCATTAACCTCGATGAAACAGAGTTCTAGTAAAAAGGCCATTTTAAAGTGTAAAATCTGCATTATTAATATTGAGTGAACTGAGCCCTAACCCTTAGCCTTTGTCACTTCCCTGGTGTAAATACTTCCATCATGGCCCAGTCCGGGATAGGAAATGAATGTCAATGATTATGGAACTGAGATTTAGGCAGAGGTATAATAATTTATAGCAGTGTTACGGCTAAAGTTAAGTTTTAACTTTTAATTACTATGCCTATGAGTAAAACAAAAAGGACATAATCCTATAAGGCCCCTTGCTCAAGGACAGATAACTTCCTAGAACGCAGGGTGGGGGGGGGTGCTGTTCGTGTAAGATAACAAGCCATGTGTTTTCAACTCCCTAAACAAGCTTAGTTGATTCAACTATACAGGATGTGCTTGATCACACGTCGGTGGGATATACACAGATAGGGAGTATGTCAGGAAGCATGCTTGCCTTTGATTTGGGTGGAGGTGGACTGTACGTAGCCTTATAGGTTTCTCCTGTATAAGCTCTCTGTGTATTTCTCTGCCGTACTCTTAGGAAGCCCAGATATAGTCCTGGACAGTGTCTAATGCCTGACCAGTAATTAATAAACCTCTTAATTATTAAAATTTATTCATGGTCAGACTGGTGAATTGCTGAACGACCCCAGGCCCATAGCGGCAAACTCTATTTCAATATATAATTATACCATATACATTTCGTATTTTTACCATATAGCACATAGAGATAGAATAGATTTAATTGAGCTCAACAAGTAAAGTACTAGAAGGCAGTGGGTGATGAATCTCTTTAGCCAGTGTTTTTAGACTAGTTTATTTCTCAGTTTTGAAGTAAATCTATGTTTAACAGTGGGCTAATCACATCCCTAAAGTTTCAGGGCAGGCTCCAGTAGCAGCCAGTTATACCCACTGGCATGGCAGTGCTCGGGCGAGAAAGAGCGGTCTGACCCACAGCTCCACCGTCCTGTGCCGGAGGACTTTTCACTACGTGTGTTCTGTTTCCACGAGTCTCCTTCCCTGGTGATGGCACCATCGTTTCCCCTTCCTTCTCTGTTCCTGGTCCCCACGTCTCTGCAACTCCTTCTTTTCACGTCTCTGGTCACATTCCTAGCCCGCACCTTCGCCACCCACTCCTTGGATCACCTGAAAGACCCTTCAGTTACTGTTATCAATTTACTTTACTCTGAATCTTCTTTTCATCCTCCTCGTCTTGCGTCTCCTCCTGAGCATTCTCCGCACATGCTCCTTTCAGTCGGCTTTTGGATTTAAAAACCTTCATTGGTCCTTTAATGGCTCCGGGATTCAGTTCGGAACCCTTGGCAATACTGAGTAGGGATGGTGACCATGGCTGGCAGAGCAATGGGGCTGTGCCTGATGACTCAGAACTGCATGTTTTACAAACAATGAACATGGTAACTTGTAGGCTAGGCATGTTGTACTGGAATTTTAAAAATCATTTAAAAAGCAACCAAGGCCCCAAAATTATCTGCTCTTTTAACTTAGTCAATTTCTCTCTCATTTCTCCTGTTATTACTGGTAACTTATCCTCACGGCCATAGACTGAATGTTCCAACCCTGAGCTCACAGACTGGAATCTAGTCCTCAGATAATGATATCGGGGGCAGGGAGATACAGCCTTGCAGTTGAGCACTCAGGCATGGACTCGAGCCCTTGTGAAAGGCCTCAGAGAGCTGCCCTGGCCTCTCTGCTATGTGGGAACACAGCCAGAGGAGGCAGTTCGTCTATGAACCAGGAAACAGGTCCTCTCCAGTTGCTGACCTTGGACTCTCCACACTTGCAGACCTAGGAGAGAATACGTCTGCGGTTTCTAAGCTACACTATCTATGTCAGTTTGTTACGGCAAAAAGAGCGAGCTCACATACTTACTGGTTGTTGCAACATGCTAGACCGATGTTGAGCTGTCTCCATTACCTGTCTATGTGTCGCGCTGTAAATACTATTGCCACCACCATTTTGCTAATGAGAAAACTGTGGGACAAATGTCCAATGAGGGTCACACCTTCTAGAATACCGGTATGATCCTGCAGAACCAGCTGGTGTAATAGCTCAGAAAATACCACGTCTCTGTGGCATGTCTCCGTTACAGAGCCAGGACTGGTGTAATGGAAGTGATGCGCTTGCTCCTTGAGCACAAATTTAAAGGGTGGCTGGGGAACATGACCGTGCATAGCGGTATCTTAACAAATCAAAACCAACATGAAAATGCAACGAGGAATAACACCGAATTTTAAGCCGGGATAGCATCTGTTCCTGTTTTGTTTCTTATTTATTTTTGTCTCCTTGACTTCACCCTCATGTTGCCCTGATCCCTACCAACCTTCTTTATCAAAGCAGCCAAGAGCCATGGCTTTAGTTTGTCATTCTGAGTTTTTAAAATACGCTACTTTAGTACATTTTATTTTAAATTAACATAATTTCACTTCACAAATCATGTTAGTATTACATTTTGGGATACACTGCAATATTTTGGTATGTGTGTGTGTAATGTAGAATAATTAAATCAAACTAACATATGTTTCGTATTAATTAAGAAAATCATTTATCAGAGTCACGGAATTTCTTGAAATCTTCTTACATTCTGTGCCCGGGACAAGCGTCTCACTTGTTCTACCCTCGGTTCTGGCAATAATACAATGTCAGCCAGGAAGAAAGGCCAAGGTCAGTCTTTCTCCATACTGCTGTAGGTCTGGGTCATTCAGAGTCACCAGTCTGACCATGAATACATTTTAACAAATAAAAGAGGTTTTATTAATTACTGGCCAGGTCCATATCTGGACTTCCCAAGACTATGGCAGAGAAATACATTAGTCAGAGGGCTTATAAAGACAAAATCTATAAGGTTATGTACTTCCTACCTCCATCCAACCAGGAGCAAGTGTACATCCTGACATGCTTCCTGCCCATCTACTTCCCGCCTGTGTGTGATCAGCCACATCCTGTGTAGTTGCATCAACCAAGCTTGTTTATAAAAAGGAAAACATGTGGCTTGTTCTCTTACATGAACGATAACCCCCAGCATTTCAGGAAGTTATCTGTCCTTGAGCAGGTGGGGCTTACAATTAGAAGCATTTTTGTTTGATAGATCTCTCAGGCACAGTCATTAAAACTTAAAACATAACTTAGCCATGACAATATCATCCCTTCCATTGACCACCAGTATGTAGGCACTAATGTTAGTCTTAATGCTGGTTTTGCCACAGGGAAATGTGGCTATTTGAGTATAGGAGAAAATATTTTTTTAAATTGTATTGCATTTATTTATTTGTGTGTGTGTGTGTGTGTGTACACCATATAAGTCTAGAGGCCAGAGAACAGATTATGGAAATTGGTTTTCTCCTCCACTGTGTGTGTCCTAAGGCTTGAACTCAAGTCTTCAGGCTTGGAAACAAATGCCTTTACCTAGAAAGTCATATCGCCAGCCCCATGTGAAATGTTTAAAGAGAGAGGGCTGTTGTGTTATTGTTACTGCAGTAGAACATTTCTAGAACCTAAATTACATTTTTATAGCTTGAAAGTTATTGACATGTCTGGTTATGACCGTAGGAAGAAGGTTTAGGTTTTCCAACCAGTTTTCTTAAGAATTTGAGAGTTTTATGTGCCACTTGGATAGTCTGAAAACTTTAGGCCAACAGTGGTATGATTTCATTTCTGAAAATAGAATCACTGGTTCCCAGCATGGATTAAATTGGGGAAAGCAGTGATGGTCATTGAATGTCTCGGATTTTGGAGGAATCTGGAGATGTTTGGTAGCAAGGATTGCCTTCCAGTTTCTCCTGTGGTAAAGTATATTCTTGTGAGAAATTATGTTTTGTATTTTGAGATGATAAAACACTTTAGAATCACACACACACACACACACACACACATGGAATTCAAAACCACCCATTAATAAAATAGGGACTGTGAATTAGTTTTTACTTTATCAAAATGTCAAGAGTTCTAGTTGCAGCATTAAATTAGCTCTAAGCTCAGAGATTTGAATAAGCTATTTTCCTGGCTTATGACCAGGAAGCCCATGAAGTATACAGATATGAGCTGTGTGCTTTAGGAGGGAAGCTTGGGAAATCCAGCCCCGTTGAGCTGATCCAAAAGAGGAGCTCCCTGTTAGCACATGAAAATGGCAGGGCAAACAAATGAATAAACATCAGAGCTTAAAAGCAGAGCTGGTCCCCGGGAGGGAAGAGGCCTAGACAATGTGAGAGGACCTTAGACCATGATGACCTTTTAGCAATAAAAGGCTGGGAGCTGCAACTGAGCCCTTAACAAAACTACTGGAGTCATTAACATTGTTCTATCTATTTATCTATCTGTCTATCTATCTACCTATCTGTCTATCTGACTATCTATCTGTCTGTCTATTTGTTTATTTATATGAGAAATGAGAGGAAGACTAGGAAAAAAAACTCATCTGCTGTCTCAAAGAGTTATCACATAAAACTAATATCTATTTGAAGCTACAGGTAGAGAGATGCTATGCAGAATTATATCAAAACCCAGCACTGTGATGATCAGGTGTGAGGTCCAAAATAACATGTGGCACAGGAACCTCTACGTACAAAATCGACATGAAGAAAAGCAAAGGAAAGTATAAGAGAATGGAATATTCTCTATGGATTTTTTTTACTATATAAGATATAAAACATTCACAAAAACATGTCTCCAATCTAGTCCCAAATAGGGACAGACAAGGTTTACTTTTTTTGGGGGGCAGGGGAGGGAAGTGATGTGTACCAGCAAAGTACTACACAGAAAACCCAGTGATGTAAGAGACAAGATAATTAACATCTCAAGAACTGTAAATACTCTTATTGAAGCTATGAAATAAATATATTCAAATTATCATTAAAGCCGTCAAAAAATGATTAGGACATAATTTTTAAAATATGATGATTTATAAGAGAAACAAGTATACTATTGACAACAGAATATGTAATCACGCACTTAAGACTTCCATCAGTAGGTTGAACAAAACACATCAAAAACCAAAGGGTTCGCTAGCTGGATTTGAAGATACCACCCACACTGCGGTATTAAGAGATCACTCTAAAGCAGTCCTGGAGCCACAGGAAGAGACTGACAAGGTCAGGTCTACATTCCGTCAGTGCTCCAGGAGGGGCGTTAACACGGGAGGGCAGCTTTCAAGAGATAAAGCTAAGGATATTCTAGAGTAAACACACACATTTAATATGAAAATATATGATCAGATCAGTTCAACCTCGATAATTTTTTGCTTGGTTGACTTTTAAAATAATTATCGTAAGAAAAGCTTTTCTGCAGTTGACTGCGTCTCTAAGGTAAACCCCAAGTTTGTTTCTACAGCAGTGACTGTCTTTCTTCAGAGCATCGTACATAACCCTGAAGGTAGGAACCCTAAGGGAGAATCAACTACAATTGATCCGTAGGCACCAAAAACATATTCAAAAGGACATAAAATTAACATCAACACCAATCTGTCTTTTAAGTGATGTTCCTATAAAATGCGAACCTGCGTATCAACATCAGCGATGTTACGTCACCAGTGGTTTAAGGAGTGATAATTATTAGCATGCCCACTGCTATGCTAAGTATGCTATAAGCCTGTTTAATCTTTATAATTATCTTTTAACATATATATTTATTAAACTATGTATGTTAAATATTGATGATTAAATGGAGACTTAGAAAACGGAAGTATTTTGCCCAGTTCTAAGAGAACATTGGAATAGGAATATAACTCAGATATTTGCGGTCCTTTAAATGGCTACTCAGCATGCGGAATTCTAAAGAACGTAGATGAAGACACTGTCGTGGAAGCATGCAGAACACGTTATCAACAGGTACGCTTCATGGACATGCGTGTGCTGCCTTTGAACACTGCCACTCAGAATCAAACAGGGTATCTAGTGAAGGCTGGCCTTGCTGATGGCCAGTGACCTGGGCTTGGGAGTCAGCGCGTACCTCTGGGAGCCGATGACAAAGGACGGAACGAAGTCGTTCCTCCGTCAGAACAATCAGTCCGATCTTGGAGGTTCGTAAATACTGTTCAGCGATGAAAGGGAAAGACAGCTTGTTTCTTTTGAGCACCAAACACGTTACATTCATTTTTTTTTTAAATGTCAGGCATATGTATGTTTTCCTAGCAATATGCTTTTCACGAACAATATGGAATTAAAAATAAATTGCTAACGGAGCCACAGAATCAGAAGCAGAGTCAAGGAAATTAGCAACGCTCAGACTTAGCAAATCTTAACTTACTCCCCAGGAGAGCCCAGCAGTTTAATAAAGCCGAAGTGGGCCTCTCAGTGCAGGCAACACTGGGCACTATTTTGTTTTTTTCAATATTCTCTCCCCAGACATACAATAAGGACCATTTTGAAGTTAGTGCTTTTAGCAAGCCTATTTTTCACTGCAAAGAAACCCAATTTATTTTTTGTTCAAAGTAAAAGTGGAATCATAGCCATCTCTGAGAGAACTGATGAAAACATTGGCAAAACTTTCAGATAAAAGAGATCAAATTGTTTTCCAAGAATAAATAAATAAATATACACATTCCATTTTATTCTCTCTAACAGATGCTCGGAGAAAACAGAGCGGAGGCTGGGTGAAGAGAGGCCTCTGACATTTCTTCTTAGAGTGGATAAACCTTTTTAAAAAGCAATTCAGCATTTTAATCATTGTACTGGGTTGTCTGGAGCAAAGTATTTAACTTTCAGTTTGGTTTTCATTTCTCCCATCATCCCATGATGCTGGTTCCTGTGCTGACAGAAACATATTTCTGGCCCTCCAAAAAATCCTCAGGCATTCAAGGCCACCTTCCAGTTTGCCCTTTGGGGGGTAACATAATCAATTTCTTAAAAGCTCTTTCTTCTTGTGTGCGGTGTCCCCATGCTTGGGTGAGGATTATATTTTAAACCCCACTGAAAGTAATTGAATTAGTTTGCCCTTACATTTCTGGTCAATAGCCCTGTCTGTGGATTCAGGCTTTCCACTGGAGACTCCGCCTGCCTACTATGAATTTGAGATGTGGACTCAGATGGAAGGGTAATGAATTACCAGTTTGGAGGGAAATGGAAACAGACAAAAATTGAAATGCCATTCTTAAGTATTCTCTTGAACTTAAATTTCTAAAGAAATGTCAAGGGCTCCCCCTCCTTACTCCCAGTTATCATATTTCAATATCTCCCAGTTCACCATGACCCTATTTCCTTTCCAAGAGAGGCTTTTAGTATACAGTGCTTAGAATTTTTATTTTTCGTTACCAGCCTATGACTATAGCAGGACACTGCAGGCTGATGGGGAAGGAGATGGAAATTTCCTCTAGGGCCCAGTGCGTTTGTGTTGCCCTTTCGTGAACTCACTTGACCTGGCAGAGACAGACATAAAGCAGAGCTCAGCTCTACACGGTTGAGACAACCACCCCATGACCTTCTCAAAGCCACCAGGATTTGATCAGTTCACATGCCAAACCATGGCACATGTAATGCAACTCTCAACCAGACATTATTAATCAACCTTTAGACTGTTCTCCAGTGGCTGGAGGATGGGCCCCCGGTGCTTCTCTGCTGAGCTCTGCACGCAATTCTGCCCAGTAGGATTCGGGATGCTCATTCCACTCCTGAGGCTTCGCTTCTTCACCTTAGAAGGCATCTTTAGACGTAGAACGGGAAAGTTCCTGAAGGGAGGGAGAGAGTGACCTCTGCTCTTGCCAAAGTTAGCAAGCTCTTCCCTTTGGTCAAATCATGTGACTTCTCAGCTTTGCTTTTTTTTTTTTTTTAACCAGGAACAAGTAGCTTGGGTTTGATCAGAAGATGTCAGTCATGACTCAGAAATGCCTGCAGAAGCCGCAGTCGTTGTAAGGCCTTTAGCCCATGGCACTTACTGTTGAAATATTTACTGAGTGATACGGTAAATGGTTTAACAAAGTAGACAGGAGTGGCTGCAGAGAATAAAATCCAACTTCTAAAATCGTTGTAGAATTGGGAGTATTTTTCACAATTTTCCCATAAAACAAAGTAGCATTCTCCCTCACTTCAAGTCTCATCATCTTCAGCTATTAAAAGCATAAATAGAAATATGGAGGCTATCTCATGGGACTTGTGTAAAGCAACTGAGACCATGCAGGAAAGGACCAGGTACAGGCTCTGAATGGCCCTGAGGTCAAGGTGCCATGAGGCAAATATATACTGGGCACGCCAGGTTACAGACAAAGAAAGGCGTTACTGAGCCTGGGCCCTTGCTTTGCCCTCTCTCCTGGACTAGGAGGCTAATGAGGTGGGTATAACATCCTAAACCATCTTAAATTTAAATGCTCAGGTAGTTTGGAGACATAGTTTGAAAGTTGATGCAATGACACGTCACAAAGATCCTAGTGTTTCCTTAGCCCCAAAGGGAATATGGTTTCATTTCCGCCATTCTGTGGGCACATTGTTTCCGGTTGGTTTCCCTATTTTTGACTTCATAAAACAAAATTTTAATCTAATTGTAGTGTGTGGTTGGCATCTTTCTCACAGTCTACATCTCTTTTTAAAGGATCTGTTACAATGACATGGGGACTTAACCTGCCTTGTTGGTGAGGGTTCAAAAACCAAAGGGTTCGCTAGCTGGATTTGAAGATACCACCCACACTGCGGTATTAAGAGATCACTCTAAAGCAGTCCTGGAGCCACAGGAAGAGACTGACAAGGTCAGGTCTACATTCCGTCAGTGCTCCAGGAGGGGCGTTAACACGGGAGGGCAGCTTTCAAGAGATAAAGCTAAGGATATTCTAGAGTAAACACACACATTTAATATGAAAATATATGATCAGATCAGTTCAACCTCGATAATTTTTTGCTTGGTTGACTTTTAAAATAATTATCGTAAGAAAAGCTTTTCTGCAGTTGACTGCGTCTCTAAGGTAAACCCCAAGTTTGTTTCTACAGCAGTGACTGTCTTTCTTCAGAGCATCGTACATAACCCTGAAGGTAGGAACCCTAAGGGAGAATCAACTACAATTGATCCGTAGGCACCAAAAACATATTCAAAAGGACATAAAATTAACATCAACACCAATCTGTCTTTTAAGTGATGTTCCTATAAAATGCGAACCTGCGTATCAACATCAGCGATGTTACGTCACCAGTGGTTTAAGGAGTGATAATTATTAGCATGCCTCCTCCAACCGTGTGGGCCCTGGAAATACACCTCGGGACATCCTGCTTAGCAGCAAGTGCCTGTACTTGCTGAGCCATCTCACCTGCCCTAAAGTTTCCACATTTTAAAAGGTTGGAGACCATACGGACAAATAGAATCTTCCTTCTAGTTCTATGAGACAATGTTAACGTTGGTGATGGACTTTATGCAAAGATAATTCCCAAGAGATAAGAGAACAGGAATGTCATGGTAGTGAGGAGACGGTGCCTCTTCAACCTGTCATCACGAATGCTCATGTCTGGGGGCCGGGGCATGTGCAGCGAGCAACTGTGAGCATGCAAGGCCTGGACAGTCAGAGTGGGACAGTCAGACTAACTGACCCAGCCAGCGAGGCCAAGGGTACCAGTTTCTCAGCAGAGCCCACGTGTGGATTGTCAATCCCTTACCGTGCTCCCTTCCCATCCCAGCTCTCATCCTAGATCATCGCCATTCACCTTTCCAACACACTCTCCATTTTACATTCAGAACGAAGAAATGTTCCAGGTGCTCAGTGTCAGCTTCCTTGAGATGCCCCCAGCAGTGTGCAGTGCTCAGCAGCCCCCACTGCATGGGGAGGAGGGGTTCTGTCCTACCTCGTCCATGCTTCAAGTCCCTCTCCCTTCTTGGCTTGCTGGACACGCGGAGGTCTCTCCTGACTGGAGACGTTTTGCAGGGCTTCCGTCTCCATCCACGTCTCCAGCCGACCTCCTCGGGTATCTCTTCCGACATCTCTCAAGACCTCAGCTTCTGCCTCACTACTCTGAGAGATCCCTTCAATACAACCACTAGCCCTGCAGCCACTGATTATTTCCTTCGCACCGGTTTGCTTCTGCACATCAGAAACACGTGCCTTGCTAAGGATTTCATCACTGTACATTTTCCATAACCCAGAGACAGCCTGACATCTCGAAAGCTCACAAGAAATATCTGGTGGCTCGATAGATCGTTGACAAATTTCTAATAGTAGACTCTACTTCCACGGATGGACAAACTTTGGTGTGGGTTTTCAAACAGCTATGCCTCCTACCCCACTGAAGGGGCTTTAAGCGCTACGTCGCCCAAACAGTGGTCACAGGTTATTTCACCATCACGGAAGGGTCTGTGGAGTGGAGTCCCTGCGGTCACGCCTCCTCCTGGAAGAACCCATATAATGACCCGGCTAGACTGCCTCCTACTTCTAACACAAACTGGTTCTTCCTTGCATATATACGTGGCTATTCTCCAACATGAAACACTTTTATGTGAAGCCTGCAGTCGGCTTGGCTTACCTGGTGTGAAAATGTGATTGGCATGAGGAGTGAGCCTCCCACTGAGAAATCTGAAAAACAAGGAGTTCTTTTCACTTCAGCTACTGAAGCCTTGTGGGAAATGCTAATCTTTTATTACTAGACTGTTGTTTAATATTTATCCAGCACCAACAACGATGCCGAGGGTACACACTGGAGCTCATGTTGGGCTGCCTTTGGGGACTTTCCATTTAATTAGACAGATGGGGAAAGAGTCTCCGAGTGTGATTCCCAATCACATTTATGAATAATAAGCTGGATGTCAGCTTCTGGCAGGACGTCCTGCTGACAGGAAGAGGCCATGTATGGTGTGTCTTATTGTGCTACACAATGAGCCCCTGGCACATCTGGGGCAACCAGACGCACATGCTGCCTGTTGTACCACCATCTCTGGTGTGCGCTCTGTTTACAGTATAGGACATTCACTCTCGCTAAGACGCTCTTGTCCTGGACCTTTTTCCTCTCGGTTGGGGGTTGTGAACTCTCCTCCTGCATATACTCTGAGAACATGTCTGATTCAATTTTATTTTGCTCACTTCCTTGACAGTGGGGAATACTGATCACAGTCCATACACTGACCATGTCTACATATCAACTGGTTAACCTTGGAGGAACTGTGGTTTCTCTTGTCAGGAGTGACAATATTGCTAGAACCATAAGGAAAGAGGTCATGGTTCAGTCTGGTGGGCTCTGTGCATGTCATCCTTGATGCCTTCAAAACCCCTGTCTGTGCCTTTTCTCCAAGGAGCTCATTCAGTGCATCTTTCATAAGCTGTAAACCCTTTCCATTTTAAGAGCTTGCTGTAACAGAATGCACATACTATAAAGCTCACACACACAACTGAGCCTTACTGATATATGGAGAGTTATGTACCTATCTCCACCCCACAAAAAAACCTAGGTGCCACTTGTAACCTTAGTTAAGACTGGGGTGTTGCGCTTTGCTGAGATCTTGGAATTGACCTGTCTCAATGGATTTGTCTCTTTGAGATGTTCCACACAGAGAGAATCCCATCACACGTGTGATTGGTGTGCGGCTTTCTTCACCGAGAGACTCTGAGGTTTATCCACCCTGCAGTATAGATCAATATTCCGTTGCTTTTTGTCACACAAACTCACACCACTGGATGGGTCTCCAGCTCACATCCTTTCATACAAAAGTGCCAACCACATCAAGGTTTTCGTTCAGAACCATTCTGTGTTTTATTTATTTGTAGGAATCTCAGCTGTTTTGTATATGTGGTAGTGGTGTGTGTGTGGGGAGGCTGCTTGTACAGATGGGCATGTGGAGGCCAGGGCTCAACACCGTGTTTTGATTTGTGATTCTGAGACAGGCTCTCTCATTTGGTCTGGAAGTTCCCGATTCAGCTGGAGGAACAAGGCCCTGCCCTTTGCCTGCCTGCCTCCCCAGCGCTGGAACTACAAACCCAGCATTTCCTATGCTCTGAGGCCAGAACCCAGGTCCCCACATTGGTGCTGCAAACACGTTACTGGCTGAACACTCTCCCAGAAATCTCTTTTTAGATAATACTTTTTCCCAAGTGAGTCTTATAGGACGAGCTCTCCTCTCACTCTGAGCCCACCTTTGGGCACCCTTCGTCACCACTTAGCAGCAAGCGCAGGTGCTGTTTGTTCAGTGTTTGCTAATGCGTGGCCTTTCTCACAGGAGGGGTTATCTAGCTGACTCCAGAACACTGTCAATCTCAGTAACGTCAGTCTCAATAAAGGACTCTCTTTAGCCACAAACAACCCTGAGACCGGCGTCGATAAAGTGTTTGGGTTTGCAGTGACAGCAAAGGAGATGGCACTTTCTCTGTTTCGGTCACGCAAAATGTGGATGGCGGTACGGGTTGTTTGTGATTACCAAGCTGTACATTGCCTCAGGTCTCCTGCTTTGAATGTCAGCAGGCTGCCTAGCTGTGCATGCTGGTTCTTTGGCAGAGTGGTGCTGGCAAGTCCCATCCTATGGGGGGCCTGTTCTGGAGAAGGAGGTGAGGTGCTCGGCTGTCTCCAAGGGCTATCTATGTCTTAGGTGAGGAGGTGACACTCAGACCTCTTCTTAATTCTCTATTCTTCTCTGCCCTCTTGCTACATTCTCCGTGCTAGAACCTTTCTTCTCGAAGCTGGAAATACCCTCACTGTCTCTCTTGGCCTCATCAATACATTTTTTCCCAATGCATATATCCAGTTTAGCTATGAAAACACACACGTCCTGCATTATGGTCTGAATCTGAAATGTCGCCACGAACTCGTGCTTTGAATGTCTATTTCCCAGCGGGCAGCATCCTTTTGAGGGGCTGCAGAACCTCTGAGAGGCAGGGAGGGGGATGCTAGGGTTGACCCATGGCTCCGGGTCCTGTCTCTGTTTCCTGGTCCTCTGTGGTGAGAGGAGCCCCCGCCACATGACCCTACTGCTGTGAACTTAGCCGTTCCGCCATGACGTCTCTGCCATGACACACTGAAACACTCAGAAACCATGAGACCTAATCACTCTTTCCTCCTGTCAGTTATTTTGACTACGGTAACGCAAAAATGATTAAAATACTCCTTAAACAGGCTTTTGTCTGGGCAAAACATCCCACTTTCCTTTCCCTCTCCTGTAACTGACTAACTCGTAAATATTTGGGAGATAATGTCATTCACTTTGAACACGTGCGTCTGACGGTCCCCCGCGATGCGTGCTTCAGTGGCAGCACTACACAACACAGTCTGCATCGCAGGCTCTTTCCGATCCAGCTTGTTGCAGACTCCAGTCCTGAAGACAGCCGTGTGCATTCTAACTCTCATTGCTGACGTGGATTGGTAAGTGGGGTTTATTGGGCTCCAGGCAACTCTGCCACATAGTTCTGAGACTTGGCCTACATCCTCTGTCTTGTGAAACTGACATTCTTTTGCCACATTACAGATGGGGAAACTGAGACTTACATACCAAGCAACTTTGCTAAGGTGGAGATGCGGCTTGAGGCCAGGGTCCCTCTGCTTCTACATAACTGTTCCTGTAACTGCCTCTCGGGTTCCAGGTGACTTGATATTCATATCAGTTGCTTTGAGATCCAAAAAAATCCATCTCCGAAAGCCAGCAGGCTTTTCAGGCATTCAACCAGATCGGGCACTGGGGTCCATCATTCAACCTCAACATGTAACTGTCAGGAAAATGGGCCTGGGCTGGAGGAACACAAGAATCACAGAGGGCAGCACCCCAGTCTTCCGTAAACGCTGCCCCTTAAAGCAAGCAGCCTACGGATACAGGGGTTTCCAACATCAGCTGTGGTAGCAACTCGGGGACTCACTATAAGGGGGACGAAGGGAACCACCAGTCAGCCCTGGGTACCCCAGTTCTGTTCCACTACCTTCACCGCAGCTCCTGTTACCTACCATCTCCCAAGTCCCCAGGCATTCCCGGCCTGCGATTTCCTGATTGCTCTGCAGAGCAGCTCTTGCCCTGCCATGAGGAGAACCAGGCTGGCAGTCAGAGCAGTAGCATGGCCTCGCTGGAGAAGGAAGCTACACCAGAAGGACAGGGCCACATGCATTGACAACGGGTCAGCAGAAGTGCAAAGGTCTGCTCACTCAGTGGGATCCCAAAACTGTCCAGGAAAAAGCAGGAAACAAAGCTTCCTGAAGCCTCCACCTTATCTACCTAGCCCTTTATTGTGCCACTGAGATGCTTCAGGAGCTTTAAGCCCTTCCCAGTAAGGATCCACAGGAGGTTCTAACCCTTTGCAAGGAAGGAACTGCATCGCCTTTGCATTCCCTGGGCGCCCTGCGAAGCCCCTCACATCTTTTGTGTCTGTTCCCAGTACGAATAAGAGGCAGGGAGTCAGTCCACTGACTTGTCTTGTGGTAATGAACTCCTTCAAGGAGCCTTGCAGATGCCAGAGTATCTGTTCACAGCAGCTAGTATCTACTCTCTGGCTTTCTACTTGCCTCTTCCCCTGTAAAGGGCCTCGGGTGATCGCTAATAATCGTCACATTTAAGTGGTTCGGCCAGGCTCACCAAGTCCTGTAAACACGCTTGATGTCATATGATGTCACTGCCACTCAAGGACACCCTGAACACTCGGCATATCTCCAAAATGCAATGTTCTGCCTCTCCTCCAGCCTTCATTGCTACAAAAAAATGTGTGACCCTGTTGGACTTACTTAGCTTGCTGGGTATCTGTCACTGCTGACTTCTGTAGCTTTGGAGTTCTGTCCCCTGCAGGTGTCTAGGGACTGTCTGAATGGTGTCATGCTTACGGATGTGACCTCAAGCACAGACCTCCTGCCATCCTGAGTTAGCCTCAACGGGCACCAGGCAGCTAGCCCTGTGGGGAGGTGACAGATCAGCCTCTTTTCCTGTTTCTGCCCTTGGCCTTTGCAGCCTGAGCACAGGGGTGCGGCTTTCCCTGGGTCGTGAGAAGCCGCATGTTGGGGGCCCAGCCGCCTTGCTAGCTGCCTTCACACTACCAGGCCCCTTCTACCATCAGTGTCCAAGTTGCTTGGCATTTGCCGACAGCCACCTTCATGCCTCTGACGCTGAAGGTGAGCCCTGTTCTAATCACCCTCCCAGCTGCTAGGCTGCCCTTACCAGCAGTTTCTCGCCTCGAACAGCTTGTTTAATGTCCCCGGAATAAGATGTCGACCCCCAGAGAAGGGGCAGGATTGGAAATGGCATTGGGTGCTAAAAATAAACACCGACTGCAGACAGGGCCAGACATGCCGTACAAATACATTACCTGGCCACCCTCCAGACCTGATTTCATTAGAGACCCCGTTCTTTCCTATGAGGAGACACTAAAGCATTTGCCTACAGACCTCAGCAACGCATGAGCGCTAGAAACACTTTTAGACTTTTCATCAGCCCATCAGCCCGGACGCAGCAGCAGAAATCTGTGCTTTCTGGAAAGGTCCAGACTGTGTAAATGGATTCCTTTAAAACACAGTCCATGAGAATGAGCATCTTTTTCTCAAAATACATAGCAGCAGGTGACTTTTAAAAAATTACATCTTTGGGGGATGTCTCATTGTGATTTAATTAATTCAGCTTTTTTCTCCCTGTGATTAAAGCTTTGAAATCAGCTCATGCCTGTGTCTGAATGGCATCATTAAAGAAACTGTAAGAACAGTGGATATCAATACCCAACATCCCTCGATGCATGCTGCCCAGTCACAATCTCAGCATCTCTTTGGGGCGTAGACTATGTACGTGGGCATCTCTTATGAGATACTTCTGCTTCTCATAGGAGTCCCACGAGGTCATTTTTAATAGAAAGAAAGTGAGATTTGGAACAGCCAGTATTTGGGGACCGAGAGCTGAATGGTCCTGGTCAGCGCTGAGACAGTGTGTTCAGTGCTGCGCAGCCGTAATAAGCCAGGAACAAAGCGCTGCCGAGGACCAAGGCTTATTGTTCCTAAGACTATGTCCAGTTGCTACCTTCTTCCTGCTTTTTCTCAGCCAGGCACTGGCCAGGGAGTAGGAGCACCCTTTCAGAGATGGTCACCGGAGCGGAGCCAAGGCTAATACGTTACGGGGTGTGGCCATCCTGTTTCCAGATTTACCTGGTCACAGTCTATACGGTACTTTGTAGACACGCCATGGCTCACAGGATTCTGGGAAGGAGGACCAATGCTGTTATAAAAAATAAATTTAAAAAACAAAACAAAACAAACCAGCCCATGAAGTTCCCAGTGATGGAGTTCTAACCAGCAGCTGGAAAGACAATGGCTAGCCTCTGACCTGCAAGGAGGATGGGCTGACTCTCCCGCCTGCACCTGATTTCACGCTTTCATTGCAATTTCCACTATGGAAATGGATTAATTCTGAGACGCTTTCAGTTGTGATTTTCTCTCTGTGGGGCTGTCAGGATTGTAAAGCACCTATTAGGGTAGTTAATTATAACAGCACGGACCGCTTTAACCTTCACAATTATCTGTGTTTTCAGAGGCTGACCCCTTTCCCGGCTATCACTTACAGGTTAGCGATGCTCAGGGCAGGGCGGAGGATGGACGGGCCAGCAAATCAAACCA
>JAMJFZ010001203.1:7602500-7690000 GCA_026225945.1 Cricetomys ansorgei
AGACTGATAGGGGTAGTATTTTATAAAAGAACTTTGCCGCCACCAATCACGCACCTCGGTTATAAATCCTTCTGAGGCTGCTGCTTTCACACTGTTTCCTGGGAATGAGCTAAATGTTGGTACAGTAATTTGGGTGTAACCATCTATCAGAAGGTGTGAGTCTCACCTCATAGGAATGGCTCAAGCTGGAAGAAGAAAGTAATTACTTGGAAGTGACTTACTATGCAGGTCTGCTCGTTTGCTTCTTCCTCTCAAATCTGGGCTAAAGCATGACTTGTCCCCTCCTTCAATTTTAAGCAACCTTTAAAAAAACAAACCCAGATGTCCTCTCCTTGAAGGATCTAGTAGAGAAAATACAAGGGGGATATGATTTCTTCTGAACTAAAACACAAAGAAAAGTTCTGGGAAAAAGATATCATTCTTAGTGAGTTCAGGACACTCCTCTCTCCCGAGTGGTGTGTCTTCTATTGATGACTGTAATGCATTTTGGTCTAAAAAGTTATAAACCAAGAATTATCCGGCTTAAACTGGCTATTGTAGTTCATGTCTATAATCCTAGAACTCAAGAAGCTGAGGCAGGAGGATCACAAGTTGCAGGTCATTTTGGACTATGTAGTGAGCCCTATGCCATCGTGGGCTATAGAGTGAGATCCTGTCTCAAAAAGTCTAGAAACAAAACAAACGAGTCGACAGAAAGTATGTCGCATTGTAAATATCATAAACCATTTTCCTTTGTGATTAACCCGCGTCCAGCTCAAACCCCATGGATACAGGGGACCCCCAAGTCTAGGACCACTCTTCTGATGACCCGTCCGCAGAACAGCAACGCTAGCCTTGAGAAAGGGCCTGACAAAGGAGAAGCTGATCCCAGATATCGAACCATGTCCGTCCTCTCTGGGGCTTTGGGTTCAATGTTGAGCAGATACTTGAAATTCGATTTACATCAGTTGGAGAATTGTAATGAAATGACAAGTTTGAATTAAATAATCTTTCTCAATGGGGGACAGTCAATAACAAAGTCAGCAATGTGGACTTTGTCAGACACGTTAAAGTCACTCGTTGCTATTCATTTATAAGGATTCTTAAACTCTTCCCTCCTCTCCTCCTCCAGGTCCCCTTCACTCAGTTCCTTCTTTCCCCAATCCTGTTTAGAAGCAGCAACAGAAAAACTACATCTAGTAAACAAGACAATGATAAAATATGGAAAACTGGAAGTAATAAGCAATTAGACCTCGTGTTCGTCTCTTCTTACAGGCTCAGTTCAATTCTAGAGTTTTCCGCGCTATTCTGGAGTAAGAGCTCTCCCCCAGCTGCCCTTTCCTCTTCTTACTAATCCTTTTGACTGCTGACCGGTAAAGTTAGCTCCACAGCCTTTGCCATTAAGAGGCCAGAGTGAGACACAGGCTGGTGGGGACTAAGTCCTTTCTTCAGGAGACCATGCTAAGTCACTGCTCAGCCTCCGTGGTCCTTGGTTTGTGATTGGAAGGAGTGGGCAGGAAAGGTGGCTAGATGCTGTATGTGGTGCTGGTTGAGTTAAGGGACTCTCTGTAGAGGTGGACGGAGCTGGCTTGTTTAGAGACGGCTTTGCCCACGCTGAAGAAATCCAGTTAAAAGTGAATCTGGGCTGCAGCGACAGTTGCATCTGGAAAACACTTGATGTACAAGCTTGAGGGCCCGAGTTCAATTCCCAGCAGCCACGTAAAAGGTGGTGCACCTTGTAATCCTAGCACAAAGGAGGCAGAGGCAGGAAACCGCCGGGGTGCACTGGCCAAGTAGCTTAGCTGCATTTCAAAGTTCCAGGCCAGTGAGAGACCCTGTCACAAAAATCAAGACGGAGAGCTCCTAAGGAAAGAGGCTCAAGGTTGACCTCTAACCTCTACGTGCACGCACAGGCGTGCCCCTTCGCAGAACAGTAAATTCATAATACAGCAACTGTAAATTAGTAAGTGAAACTGGAAAGTGTTATCTGAAGGGAGGTAACACGGACCCAGAGAGATAAAAACTGCTTGTACTCTCTCACGCGTAGAGTCTAACTTTTAATAACGAGAATAAGAGGTGTACAGGAAGGGGAAGGGGGGCAAAGGACACGCGTGACTCACGTGTGAGGTGAGAGAAGTAATATTTGGGGCAATAAGAACAAATTTTTTTGAAGAATTTCATAACGAAGCCTAATATTTTACGTTAATAACAACCACAGCTACCTAGTTAAACGCAGAGATCCAACGCCCTGGCAGTTCCAGGTTATCCCCAGAGAGGAGGTCTGACCGGAGCGGACCTGTGTCAAATAAGCTAGTAGCTAGCTAAGATTAACTGAAAATGATACGGTGACTCTTGGTTCTAAAAATGTGATTTTACCTGGTTGAGAAGGAAAAAAACAAACAACTGAAGAATGAGGGTCTAATGCGCCTTCTGGTCTCAGCCGGACGCTGCGACAGGGCTGCTCTGTGCAAGGATCCCTGATGTATAACAGAGAGAGACGAGGTCCAGTAGCTAGTGAAACCGCTACTTAATTTATGGGCCCTCTGTTGCTCCTGGATTCTTATCCAAAAGACCTTTTAATTAAGCTCTCTCAGGTGGGAATCGGTCCGCATCTTCACTAGCACGCGGATAATACAAAAAGCCGAGCGAGGTCTTTGTTTTCTGCTGGCACGCGGTTCACTAATCATCCTTCCCTGATTCGGCTCAGGCTTCCGCCTGAGTTCACTTCATCTCCATCAGCGTCGCCGGCTTCCCTCTCATATTTCAAACAGCAATTGGAAAGCAGATATTTAATCAGGGAAGTTTGGGATTCATTTTTCGGATACCCAATCTGTCTTTAGGGGCTTTCAGACAGACAAAATTGCTGTTGACCACAAAAAACAACCCAAGTCTGTGTCCTTGAGAAAGGCTAAAACCCTGGAGGTAATGCACGGGCCTTAGAGCTGGGCCAAATTCCGGCTCGGTCACTGTTAAGTGCCTGACCCTGGGTGACGCCTGTAGCATCCCAGGACCTCTCAGTTTTCTCATCTGAAAAATGGAAATAACTCCCCAAAATGAGTTCTTAGAAGACTGTTATGGGCAGAGGTCCCAAGACAATGTAGAAAAGCCAGTCTTCGGTAAAGTACACTAAAGAGGGGTTCTAGTTGAGGCCCTGGAAATGGGGTGTTAGGATTTATCTTCAAAACTAGAGAGGAGAAGCACCCCTCTGACATACGGGACACACTGGCCTCTGCTGTCACTCTAAGTGGTAACCAAAATAAAAAAACACAGACTCAGGAAAATCGCAACTGCACGGTGTCTGCAGCCGGGGACCTCATCCCGACCTCTCTGCCCACCTATTGCTTCTGCTTCGTTACATTTACTCCACAGTTTTCCTCCTGGTCCCTGTAGGCCGCTGACTCATTCTGCCCCACCTGGCCAGAACACAGCTTCACCAGATTCTTAAATGTCACCACTCTGTGGCTGGCTACATGCAGACACACTCCCTAATAGATACGGAAATCAAGTCCGAAGTTAGGAGAAGCTTCTTGTCAACCTTGATAGAATGCTATGTAAGCCGCTTAAATATGGCGCGCGCGTGCGTGTGTGCGTGTGCACGTGTGTGTGCGTGTGCGCGTGTGTGTGCGTTTATAAAGAGAAAACAAAAATTTGGAAGCAAAACTCCAGCGCTTTCCAGGTGCAGCATGGATCTTGAAACTGCCACGAGCTGTGCTCGTCAGTGGATTGGTTCAAAATGTGAAGCAGGGACACTGTTTGGAGACGGCAGAAGCTGGAGGCCTGGCTGACATTTCCGTGTTCACACAGACCTCAAGGCTCTGGCAGAAATCACTGGGCAGCGGTCCTGAGTCGAAGCAGCAACCCTGGGTTAGAGACAGGACTGCAAGTGTGCACGTCTCTTTCATAATCACAGTCTCATTTCTTTTCCTCCTTTGGGCTCTTCCTTAGCGCCTGAACTCCTTCTGTCAGAAACGACCCCGCGACAGAACACGAACCAGCTGATCCCATCTCAGTCAGTGAAGGGGACTCGCGCCCCACTCTGGGATCAACGTGCCGTCCCAAGGGCGCCTGGTCCGGAGCCTAACAGATGCCCACGCTGGAACTCCCAGGTTTGGGCTGCTGATCAGACTTTCTTGATGAGCTTCTGGACCTCAGAGGTGACAGGCGTGGCCTCTGAAGCAATGCCGTGCCCGTCTTCTAAGGCATGCCCTTCAGATGCTGTCCCGCAAGGCTGGCTGTGGTTCTCTTACCTGTGTTTGCTTTCTCTGCCTCCCGCAGGCCCCTCCCGCCTTAGCTAGGACTGCTTCTCTGCTGTGGCTGTGATCACTCTCCTTAACCAAGGACCAACAAGGGCAGTCCTTTCTTAGTTCACAGGTTTTAGCTCTCTCCAATAAGGTCAGTCTGAACATCTTAATGTTACTTCAGGAACCAAGATTAAAAAAAAAAAAAAAATCTCCAAAGCAATATTTTCCATCCTGGCCGGCTTTGAATCCCTCAGATCTGACGCGGCTCTAAAGGGCCTGGCTGGTGAGAGAACAGGGTGGGGCAGGGCGAAGGAACCCAGGCGTCTTGACAGTGAGAGGCCTTGCCAGGGCTGTAAAAGCCCAAGGGTCAGGGGACACGGGTGGGCGTGGCGGCGGCGGTGCGACAGCGACAGGGGACAATGAATTCCTCATGACATAAGGGGATACTGTAGGCTGCTGGATTTTATCTCTGAAACACGTTGAAGCCTGCTCCACCTCAGTGTGATAGCGTTTGAGGTGAGGTGCTTGAGAAGTGATTAGATCATGAAGTCCTCACTTACGGAGCTCAGGCCCCCAGGAAAAGGCACTCTCACCCCTTCCGTAATTGGAAATGCAGCGCAGAAGTGGGGCTTAGGCATTCTGTGTATGCCTAGCCTGATGCTCTTGCATGTCTGAGGACACAGTACACACCGAGTAGCTCTCTTATGGCAGGTGCCTGGACATACCGGTTGGTTGATGGGTTGATGGGCTGATGGACAGAGGAGATTTAGGATAGTGGTGCTTTGCTTCAGTTATTTCCCCAAAGATAAGGAATCACGAGGGAATTGTCCTGTGCTGCCAGTTCTCTCGGAAGATGGGTTTATACAACAATGACGGGGACCCTTCCTCCGGGACTGAGCTGTTCAACCTAACCATATTTGAATCTAAGCTTGGCGGCTGTGGTTCAAGACAGCAATTTCCTGAGAACACTAGACCCTTTAAAAGACATCTGTTTCCTTCTGAGTTTGGACAATAACCATGGCTTCTTTCATAAAATCTCCAGCTTGAAGGTACACCGTTTCTCTCTCAGCCACACATCTTAAGGACAGCAGCAGTCACATCTTAATGTTGAAGGCGATTCATATCAACCCTAGCCTGTTTCCACTGACCTGTGATTTCATGTCTCCTGCCTGGAGGCTGACCTAGAACCCTAATCAGGGGAAATCAGACTGAACTTGCTTCTCTGGTTGATGATCCTTTGGGAGGCTATTCATTTACCCTCGGTCTCACAGTCAACAGTTTTAGCCTTGACAATAAAGATAAAAGAAGCATGGGTTGTATCTGCCAATTTTGCATTTGCATTATACTTTTTTTTCTCAAATCCATGAGAAGTAAATATTAGCTTCATAAATTATCTATTATGTGCATCCATGGAGCTGAATAAACACCCACTCTGTGATTCCTCCAGACCATAGGACTAAGATGTTGGGGTCCACTCAATGCTAGAAACCGAATAAGTGATAACAGTAAATGGGGTTCCACATGACTTACAGATGGCTCTATGCCCATGGTTTGGGATGTCACAGGATTCTTAAGCAACCTGTTGTCATAACCCAAAACTGGGTTATGTAGCCCATCTATTATCACTGCCTGGCTCAACTTAGCTCTTCTGAAAAGAGTAGGCTAACGACTTAATGTGTTTCCTGTTGTCAAGGGAGCCAGTCTCCGGACAATCAGCAATACAGAAATTCACAACAGAAGCTTCACTCATCACTGTTGAGCCAGGAGTGCGTTTTTGCAACACCCCGTAGTTCTCAATATGGCTGTTTCTTTCTCTGCTTCTCTATCAGTGAATGCCTAAGACACACTCTGCTTTGAACCAGGGCCTGTGCTTCTACATCGCTCCCTTCCTCTACCCGACGTTATCACACCCCTACCCTCTGCAGGCAGGATGGCAAAGCCCAGCTTCACCCGAAGAGGAGGCACGACAATATCCAAGGGAAGGCTCAATTCTGTAACTCAGGGACTTGAACCTGTAACAGAGTGTCAGTTTTAGGCCTGTGTCAGGCACACCGCACCATGGACTTTAGAGCCATTTGAGTTACAGAATTCCTGGGATTCGTCTTAAGCTTACTCTTTCCTAGCGGTGTAAGATTGTGTACACCAGAGGTTGTTGTAATTATTAAGAGCTTAACATATTTTGTGCTTTCCAGGATTAAAATCTCAGCCCTCATAAAACTTTGGCATGGCAGATGGTCTAAAGTTTAAGAGATGAGATAGAGAGCTTCTAAGAGATGACTAACGAGGAGTACGTCACTTACTAGGAGGGCTAGTGAGTGGGAAGCTCATGTCTAGACCCAAGTTGGTGTCTCCCCAGCATCCTCTACAAATAAGTGACAAATACCTTCCCATTTACAGCAGGAAAACACCATGTTAGGTCCTCAGGAAGCCTGTAAATATCAGGAGATTCAATTGTTGTCAACCACTTTGCATATAGGAAATGCTAAATCAAGCCAAATTAAATTCAACAGAGTTCTAGACAGTTAACAAGCTTTTATTAATCCCCTGCTGTGCTGGGCACCCAGCTGTGACTGGGGTTAAGCCCAATGCTTCTTAATTTATGAAAATGTTCTTATAATTATTCCGCTTCTAAGTTTTAGGTTCCCTCAAATAGGAAGTACATCTCCCAATTAAATATAAATCACTGCTCCCGATTGTCTTTCCGTTCAGCACACATTTGTGAGTATCGAGTACTATAGATTCATCTCGGAGGGAGGGTTTGTCTAAGCTATGGCTGTTCCTCTTCTCCGACAATCGCTCCAGCAGCCATGCCCGTGGAAGTTCACGTGCTTAGCCGTATGTGAGGCCACACAGGTTCTTCTGTGAACATGAAACTAAAGGGTGCAGAATCTATTTCTGCTTGTGGCTTACACATCCCATGTGACCTTGGAGAAAACATGGGCTCAGGGGTCCAGAGTACAAGGAGGGAGAAGAGGAAAAGGAGGGAGAGGAAGAGGAGAAGGACAAAGAGGAGGAGGTCGGGGAGGCAGAAGGAATGAGGGAGCTTAGAGACGCGGTGAAAGCTCTGGATTGGACAGCAAAAGCCTCAACACTACCTGACAATGAGATCTGCTACGCTTAAAGCTTTTCTCTCTCTTCAGGGAAGAGTCTGTCAGGAGACATTATTACATTTTGAGAAGGGCTAACTAAGGGTGCTCTTGAAATCTAACCACCCACCAAATG
Organism: Cricetomys ansorgei; assembly: GCA_026225945.1. Lineage (NCBI taxonomy): Eukaryota > Metazoa > Chordata > Mammalia > Rodentia > Nesomyidae > Cricetomys > Cricetomys ansorgei. Next base: position 7,609,943 of record JAMJFZ010001203.1, read on the forward strand.
ACGTTGTAAGGTGCTGACCAGCGCTGCACATTATCCTCCTTTTCATTGGGGGAAGAGGCCTGGTAACCATACTAGTGACCATACTAGTAACCTAGTAACCATGCTCCTCGGAGAACTTTCACCAGGTAGTGTTTCTCATTTGGCACCACTGTCGATACATTCAAGATGCTGTTGACCGCTGGAATTCATGGGCGCCATCCGACTCTGCCTCACACCTAATCTGCAAACATACCTCCCCTCCGCATCTCAGAGAAGCCTTCCCTAAGTCACGTCTTCACACAGATCTAAGGGGGACACATTGGTGTTTCTTTTCACGTGGTAAATGGATACATCATTCTCTAACTTTAATTAATTATAGACAATGTGAAAAACTCTGTCAATAAAACAGAGTGTTGTGTACCAGTGGGAAAAGGAATGAGATGAAATTAATATAGCCTGTCCCATTATTCATTTGTATTGATCTAGATGTTCAAGCCAATATGTCACAATTTGACAAAAGGTTAAATATTAACAGAAGAATCATTAATCTAACAAAACAAATTAGCATAACAGTGGCTCTCCTGGTTGGTGCTCTGTGTACTGTGGGTCTGGATAGACTGTGGAACCCTCCTGTAGGAAACGCTGAGGTTTGGTACTGATCTTTACAGACCCACGAACTGGATCAGAGGCTGCTTTGGTGGACAGCACAGATCTCACTGTAAGCATCCACCACGTCAAACATACATGCCTTTCAACAAAGGAGGGATATGAGATAACCTAGCACAGGGCTTGGCACATTTTCTTTTCAAATTATTTTTCAAAGGCTTCAGTGTGTGGCAGGACTTCAGCAAAGCCCTTTCAAACTTGCATCAGAGATGCAGCAATGGCTTTTTGAGCCTTGTCTCCTGCTGTGTGCAGCGCCTTTGATGCTGGTCAGTGGTCTCCTGGGGCTCCTCTGACCAACAGGAGGAGATTCTCCCGGATGTGGATGTGAAGCATGCACTTACGTGGATTACGGGGAGTCAGAGGCTGTGCTCCAACAAACACCACTGCCAGCTTTTATTCTTTTAAAAACAGAGTGCTGGAGGGCGAGTGACCTTACACAACGGTAGGTTCCTAGTAAACCGCGTAGCCTTCCTAAGGGCCGCTGAGTTTCAGCAGCCCGCATCATCTTAATTTGTATTTTCCCAGGATTTATTAAGATATCACTGTAGTTATTATTTCTTTGAATTTATGTTTGTTTGTTCGTTTGAGATTGTATCTCACTGCGCAGCCCAGGCTGGCCTTAGCCTTCCAAGTTCTGGGATCAAAGACATATGCCATTAAACCTAGCTAAAACTATGCTTTCCTTGACGATACTAAAAGCCAAACTACATGTATAGTTTCTTCTGAGAGAAATGTTTCTATGAAGTTTTCTGCTTCTCCAGTTTTAATTCAGTATATTTTTCTTCTATTGAGTTATTTCATTTGTTTACAAATGCTTATTGTCTTGGATATCTTTCTATCGTTCGTTCCTCTAGTCATGAATCTACGTAATCTAGACACTGGCTCCATATTCACCTGTGTACCTGCCTGGCATCCACCGCATGCTCTCCATGTATCTGTCCGTGTTTCAGTCTATGAGCCCACCTAACCATTTCTCTGCCAGCCTAGCACCTGGAGAAGTAAGTTCAGAAGATGACTTGTTACATTTGGGGCGGAAGAATTAGAAACCCAGAAATGTTCAATAATCACGTAAATTACTGAGGCAGTGTTGCATATATAATTAGAAACTTTGATTATGTCTGTCAGGAATTCCTATCCTCTTTCTTACTTTAAGATTATAAATTAAAAATCACCAAGATTATGAGTATGTTCAAGATTACAGAATCTTTATAACTTTATTAGCAAGTTGCACTTCCCTAAAAAATTAAAGTAGAAATTGAAAATTCAAATAAAATATAAAAAGAGTATACTAAAACTTCATGGCCTCTGATAGTTTACAATTGAGTCATGTTGAACAATCCTGATCAATCCCAGAGACACTTTACTTGGTAAAAAACATTTTCAATGATCTATGGAATTCATTTTCTATCATCCTTAAAACTACTGTCTGCATCAAGTCCAACTGGCTACTTCAAACATAAAAGCACACATGTGCAGACACCAGTGTCCAGAAGAGGATATTTCATTATCTAAACAACAGAAAGTGGTCTAAGTAGAAAGACCACTTCCGACAGAGATCTGACTGCTTATTTTCATAAAACCTTTTCTCATCATGCCTCAGTTATCAGAAAGGATTCTATTAGGCAACATGGAATCCTTGTGAGTTTAAGCATGGCTCGCTAGCATTTAAACAACTCTTAAAAATCTCCTTCACGAAATCATCAGCCTCCTGTTTCTTGGACTGCCATGTGTCTTGGTAGACATTGGTTGTTTTTTTTTTTTTTTTAGAGCACTGAAAATTCAGTGGTCCTCAGTGATGCTTACTAATGCTCCGTACTCAAGATCATGTAGAGAGATTTGCCCGGCGCCTTGGATTCTCCAGGACTGGGAATACTTCAACTAGACACAGATGACCTAGAGACGGGTAAGCCTGCTAGATTTATAATGCAGCAAAAGACATTTCTTTTTTTAAGCCAAAATTAAGAAATTAAGAAACTGAGCTAGTGTTAATAAGCAGTTCACAGACAGAGAGGAGATTTTAAAATTCACTGAGAAATTTTAAGAGTGAAAAACAAGTCAATCCCAAGCCTTCTGTACAGAAAGGGAACGTTTTGTTGGAATCTGGGTGTGCTAATAGCTACTTTCCAATCTCTAATTTACGGAGCACTGGCCAACTTCAAAGACTGATGGAAGCTGAGAGTGGTCTTAGATCTAACATCATTTCAAGGTGGGCTCTAAGCTGAGCAAGAATGAGTTGAACAAAATGGGAAATCGGAAGGAAAAGGAAGGGTCCCCAGATGAAATCCTTAGTCTCATAGGAAATTGAAATGTTATTTTTCATCTCTAGAGATTTCTGGGATGGTTTATGCTGCTCTGAAATCATGCTGTCTCCTCAGATAGCACTGGAATAAAGATCTCACAAAGTGAGATGGGTCGTAATTTATGTGTGTCCCAGTTAGCACAAGGGATTTCCTGGAAGCGGTACCACTCTCTGAGATGACACTCTGCGACTGTGCATTGCATCTTTGGGTTGTGCTAAGCAGAGAATCCACTTATGTCAGGTCAGCATCTCAGAAGCTATTTCTGCATCATGCTTAGCTCAATGGTCCAAGGGACCAGCTCAGAATACTAGTAACCGTTTCAGTGCTTTCTCTTTTTGTCCTCATGGAAAACATCCTAGTTCTCAATCTACCCGAAACTGAGATTTGAAATCACTAAACAACGCCTCTGTAAAATGAGAGGTGCAAAATATGACCGAAAGCAACAATATTTGGAAGTAAGTATTGGCAATCTTCACAGGACAAAGTTTTAAAATATGGCGTGTCTAGCAAGCCAACAATGAAGATCCAGTATAAATTCTCTGCGCTGTGCTGACAGAGTCCTCCCGTGTCGTTTTTATATAGCTTTCTATCTGGTTAGAAACAAGAAAGGTTGAGACCTGGCAAGGCAGCTCAGCGGGTGAAGGTGTGTGCTCATAAGCCTGACGACCTAAGTCCAGTTCCTCGGACTCTGAAAGTGTGAACATTGTACTCTTCCTTCCGCATGTATGCCGTGACACATACAGACACACACACACACACACACACACACACACACACACAGAGACAGACAGACAGACACACACACACACACATACACACATACACACACAGACACACACACGCAGATACACACACACACACAGACACAGACATAGACACACACACACACACACAGACACAGACGACACAGATACACACACAGACACAGACACACACACAGACACACACACACAGACACAGACACAGACACAGACACACACACAGACACACACACAGACACACACACAGACACACACAGACACAGACACACAGACACACAGACACAGGCACACAGACACAGGCACACAGACACAGACACACAGACACAGACACACACACACAGATACACACACACACACAGACACACACAGAGACACACACACACAGACACACACACACACACACACACACAGATACTCATGCACATACCTACTCACAAAATACAAATGCAATAAAAATTAGCAACTGTTCTTCTCAAAAAGGTTTCTTTAAAAAAGAAACAATTTTATTAACACAAGGAATCATCTTAAGTCCTACGTAACACTAGGGTTAAAGGTCACACTGCTTAATAAACGTTGTAAAGTTAGTGTCTTACACAGTATAATTGGATATCCCATGCTATGAGTTGCTGGGTCTGGGTTAGCACTCTGATTCACCTATGTATTAGTTAGACATCATTTGTGATTTGCTGAGCCCGAGGTTAAGCGGTAATATCGTTCACTGTAGGTTTGCTACGAAGTCTAGACATGACACACGTAAGCTTCTCATTACAGTGACACAATAAACGCCCCATAAGTCATGGCTTCCTCTCTCACTGTCATGAGCTGGATCCTCAAATCTTTTCTAGATTTTCTTGTCATGCAACCAGATTTTAAAATGATACCAGAAGTTTAAAAGTAGAACTGTCAATCCACATCCTGGTATGCATCCAAAGCTTCAACCACCCACAGATCAGACACACTTGGGAAGTCACTGTGTCTATAGCGAATGTGGGCAGACGTCCCCCTTTCCTGTACCCTACACAATGAAGTTCATGAGCTCTTTACACATGGGAAGCAAGCATAGGCTATGTACAATATTATGCCGTGCTAGAAATGGGGAACTACCCATGAACGCTGACTGGAGTTTATCCCTCCTATAATTCATATGCAAGGGGAGATGTGTTCTGAGCTGAGACTGTTTTCTTCCTGCAAACATTTTCCCCTTACTATATTCTTTGTAGGGGCTGTCTCACCGGATGTGAGGAACCTTCTCGTATCTTGCATCTGTGGGTTCTACTCACAGGAACTTCCTGTGTCCTGGGTATTTCTAGCAAGCTGAGAGCTACATCTAGAGGACTGGTCACATCTGGTGTGACTCCATTAGCTAGGCTGCTGTCCGGAATGTGCTGTTTCACCCGGAGACGCCTCATGGCTTAGTTTTGTTCTTCTGGAGCTAACGTCATTAAGCCTTATGCTTGAATACCTCAGACGTTCACAACAGTTTTAATTCAACTTTGGGACTACAGGACCTTAGCACACATTTTCCCACGTAACACTTGCTCACATGCACGCATCTCAGAGCAGTGCGTCTCCACAATTCATTATTCCTGGAAGTAGTTAAAGTCTTTAAACTCAGATTTTCTTTTTTACACACGTGGTCTGGTTTACCTTTCGGTCTGTGGCCGTGCCACATCTGTGGACCTTTCCCTCTTAGCCTCAGATAAGCAGATAACAATGTACCTACTGCGTCCTGCCGGTTCCTGTACATCACTCGTCACTCGCCACTGCTGTGATTTAAAGACGATTTCCTAATAGTTACTTTGGAAAAATGACCAATAGAAAAGCAAAAACAACAACAAAAAACATATCACCCAAACAGCAACAACACGGACAACAGAACAGCTCACAGAAATGCTGTCCTCTGAGTTCTTACACACTGCTCACTGCCTACTAGGCTCAATGTTGGAGTTTCCATTGTAGAGGAATATATGTGTGTGTGTGTGTGTGTGTGTATGTGTGTATGTGTGTATGTGTGTGTATTCACATACATATATGCACATATATGAATAATATAAATATTATAAAATAAATATAAAAATTCTGAACATTTTTTGCATGTTTTTGTTCTCTGCAAATACCCCTCTACTGCCATTTTTATGAAAGCTTTGTATAGAATTGGACCTGCGCATTTCTCTTTTCCTTGTACTAGTATGATTTAATTTTCTTGGACTTTGGCTAAGAAGCTTGGGTCAACAACATGGTTTCTGTCATTGTTGTTATTTTGTCTCCCCCCCACCCCCACACAAAGCGTCTACTTCTGTTGACTTAATACAGTATTAAAACAATAGCAGCTGGGTTATGGGGTCCCCCTTCTCTGTGCCCTCCACTTTACTGAGACTCTCTGCCCTGTAGTGAGGGTCACCATCGTCTCTCCCTGTACTCAAGGACTCTGGGGAACCTCTGAGCTTTCAAACCAACGAGACTGCCCAACTCCTTAAGACCTACGGGTACTCACTTGTTGGGGAACACAGCCCAGCTCCCGGGTTAGTTGTCATGTTTACATTGCCCACCCTGTATTCCAGTCAGAACCTGCCGGTGCTCTGGCAGTTCTCAACCTGTGGGTTGCGACCCCTTTGAGGATCAGATGACCCTTTCACAGGGGCCGCTTGAGACCATCTGCACATCAGATGTTTCCATTTCCATTCATAGCAGTAGCAAAATTACATCGATGAAGTACCAACAAAAATAACTTTATGATTGGGGAGTCACCACAACATGAAGCACGGTATTAAAGAGTCTCAGCGTTAGGAAGGTTGAGAACCACCGCCACAGAAACCCTCTTCTCTGATTTGTGACCTGCCCGTCACTCTCCTCTGCCTTCTCCCACAGGTCCAGATTGACAGCTGTTTGTATTTTGAGCATCTAGACCTGTTATCCCCTACCCCACCCCTGTCTTCCCGCCTTTCTGTCTCCCCTCCCCCATCTTTCTCCTTCCCTCCTCCCTCCCTCTTTTCTTTTTGTCTCTTTATTCCCATCTTTGTTTCATTGGGACCGAGCAGAGTATATCACGGATATACTTCCTCTGACCTTCCTCTGACCTCCGTTCAATCTCGGATTTTCTGGGTGATTTCTCTCTCTCATCCTATGCAATGATTCAGAGACAAAAACCTCTGTCACTGTCATGTTTCCCAGGTCTTAATCTATAGTTTTAAAAAGCAGGAAAGATTGTTTGATTAACCATAAAGTATGTGTGCAAAAGGAAGAAAACACCCGAAAGGGTGAGTTTGGGTTTCTGTCTAGACACTAGAGTTCTGCGTTCCAGAAAAACAATGCCGGCTCCCAAGTCTTAATGCTTTCAAAACTATCCTTGGCAAACACAGGTGTGGACTTAATAAAAAAAAACAGTAAGGAAGTTTTCATCATGTTGTGATATTTACAATTGATCCCCTAGGCCTCTTTGTTGCCCGACTCTATTTCCTCTCTTGGAACTCAGTGGGAGGGATGCAGAACAGCACTTAGAATGCCTAGTCTGATCCCTGAGGATCCGAAGCCAACAGGCTGTGGCCGGGAGCTGCCGAACAGGCCATGCCCCGCTGCCACTGCTCTCCTCCACTCAGCGACGGTGGACATTTTCTCGAATGGGAAAGGTTCTGTCGCTCTGTACAGATGAAGGCCGAGTGGACTCTGTACTTGAGTATAGGGAAAAAGCAACTTCTAAACATACATTCGGGTATGTGCAGAAGTCAGAGATTTGGGGTTCTTCCCTTCCACCGTCTGAGACCCCAGGATCTCTATCATGGTATCTGGTTTGGTGGCAAGCTCCTTTACCCAGGGAGACATCTCACTGGCCCAGAAAACATCCCCAGCTCATGAGGAATGAGATATTGCTGCTTGTTTTGTTGCCATTGGGGGAAGCACAGAACGGCAGATCTGGAGAAAAGCATGTAGCTCGTTTCCGAGCAATAATCTTTTTTTTTTTTTGTGAAAAGTTTAAGGTATTCTTTACAGAGCTTCCAAATGAACCATTTCTAACCTGCAGAGAGTGAGTCCTGGCTATCTTCAGTAGCTCAGTGCAGGTGAATCACAGGACTTCTTTCTAGCAGATTTTTGTATTTGGACACCAGCTTCTAGGATTTAAGATTTTTTTGTTTTCCCTGAGGGTTTCCAAGCTGTGGCCCTGTCTGAGTGACAGTACATGATATGTCTTATCTTTTATGTGCCCAAAAGCCATTCATTCTGCTGGCCACCCAGCCAGGAGACTCAAAGCTGCTCATTAAGGAACTGAATTTTTATGGTGCCAAACACAAGGAAGCCATTTTTTTGCTTATTTTTTAAAAAAATAAATGCTTCACTAGGAGCACTGAATCTTGATAACGAGGGAAGATAATTTTTATTGCTTTGCTCAGATTGTTTAGGGTGGACGGGAGAGAGAGCAAGGAGGTCACTACAGAGAAACAGTAGAACCATCTAGAACTACAATAAACTAGCTTTCATTATTACGATTAAAGTAGATCCTATAAGCTACTGAAAATCAGAACCCAAGCTGATCTGATTCAGAGTTTCAAAAGGAAGAGCTGAGAATCTGACTGGTCAGCGGAGTGCTTGCACGGAGTCCTGGGATTGGTACCTAGCTGTGGGTAAACCTGGCTACATGGCTACAACCCAAGCACTCTCAACACCAGGGAGGTAGAGGCAGGAAGATCAGCGATTCTCGAGTATCCTTGGCTGTATAACAAATTTGAAGTTAGCCTGGGATACATGAGGCCCTGCTGGAAGTCAAAACAAAACATTTTAAGTTGGGATGTAGCTCAGATGGTAAAGCACTCATACGTAAGTCCCACCTCTATTTCCCAGCACTACATAGCCAGGCACGGTTCTGTGTGCCTGCAGTGCTGGTACCTGAGAGGCTAAGATGGGTGGATTGCCGAACTTAAGTCTACCCTGGGCTTTATCGTGAGATAAACAACAACAACACAAACCAAGGAATGGAGAATATAATGCCAAGGCCTTCCGTTCTGAAGCCGCATCCGGGATGGAAGCCTTCTAGGATGAGGTCTTCTTCCGAGAGCCCTCCCTGCTTTCGTCGGGGAGCCCAGAAACTCACTAGAGCAATCAGCTCACCGCAAACCTGAGACGCAGAGTAGCCAAAAGCTCTCCATCCTGCACACATAGTCTTCTAGATGGTTCTGGTTTGATTCTGTCTGGACGTTTCAGTGTCCCTCCTTCCGTATTTTACCTTCTGCAACGAGTCACAAACCCAGGATTCTCTCCCCCGACATCTGCTCGGCCACCATGTTGGCTCTTTCCCGATGAGTGAATGAGGCATGCCAAAGCACTGTGATAAAGAGGTCACTTAATTTCCGTTTGTAAAGCCAAATCTCCTGTGCTCCCCGTAATTACCAATCAATTTTACATAAATAGTAAAATTAAGTCCCCATTATTCTCATTTGCCACAAAATTAGAGGAATTAATTAAACATGGAAAAGGGGCCAAGGCCTGCCAAATCACCACTTCCAGTAGATAGAAACAAATTCCATGCAGGCAGAAAGAAATCCAAACATGGAACCCAGAGACTGTGAAGGGGTACAGCCTGTGAGTGGGACAAGAGTACCCACCTCTCTCAGTGCTCCTGTCTCACGGAGGAGACAAAGGAGAACACACTCTTCCCTACAGACAGGAGGCAGCATCATTACAGCCTTGATAACACAAGGAGTCAGGCTCCTTCCTGTTACTTGAAGAAGGTGTGGTTTGTGTTTTTTTCTGGATGGATTTTTCTGTCATTAAAGACCCTGCCTTGAAAGCAGAATGACCTGAGTTCTAGCTCCAGTGCCCACAGTAGGCAAGCCAGGCATGGTGGTGTGCCATTGTAATCTTAGAGCCAGGGAGGAGGAGGCAGGTAAATCCCTGAGGCTCGCTAGCCAGCTAGTCTAGCCTAATCAAAGAGCTGTGTGCCAGGGAGAGACTTGTCTCAAAAACAAGATGGACTGTGCCTGAAGAACAGTGCCTGAGGCTCACCTTCTAGAAGATTCTGGTTTGATCTCCCACCCGTACACACCCACACAAACATAGGCATCTGTACACACAGGAACACACAGACAGACATGCAACATGCAAACTCTGGAAAGCGGACCTAATATGCGCCTTTCAACCAGATCTGTCAGGAATTTCCATGCCTGTGACTGTCACTGAGGAGTCCAGCTGAGCTGCAGGGGCCACACAGCAGGGACAGCCTGCTTCTTTGTGAGAGTTTACTTGAAGAAACAGATGGGAAGCAGAGGAGAGGGCCAGTGTTTGAACTCACGGAAACTCGGCAGCAGGCGCCATCACACTCAGATCTTTCACAAAGGTTATAAGCTGCCAGGTTGAGGCTGGCAAATCAGATTTGCAAGCCACCAAAGGCTGAGAAAGGAGGCTGCCCCTTCTGAGGACTCTTAATGTGACACGAACATTCATTAGATAGCCCCCCCTCCCCCCCGTATAATACCCCTCTAATGTTTGGGCTACAGATGAAAAGTTCTTCACACTGTCCTTACAGAGAGATTTGTCACCTGCGTCCATGTGCTTTGCACTGAGTTTTTGCCTTGGGAACACTGACTGGTTACCTGAGTTGTCCCTGGTAAGCGTGTGAGTGTCCGCTCAGTCTCTGCTGTCAAAATGGCTCCTTCCAGAAAAGAGAAGGCAATTGGACCTCTTCAACAGCTGCCTTCTGTAAATATGCCAATTTTCTTCTAACTCCATGCTGGAACTGTATTTACAAAGGGAACGGGTAGAGGTAACTGTTCTGGGTTATATTAAGTCGATATTAGTAAATGTCTGAGCATAGCGGAGAGAAAATTAAGAGACGTGTAGATGACGTGAGCGAAACACAGGGCGTCTGTCAGGACCTGCACCCCACCTGCATCTTCAAGCAAGAATGGGGAACTCAGCCACACAGAGAAGCAGCAGGTTCCTCTCCCCAAACCCACATATCAAGAATGAAATCCATACCACCCACTTTTGAATGGTCTGTGTTATGTTTCCTATTATTGATGTTTGCTCCCAAGGCAAGTCCCCTGAGTCACAGGCTTCTGTGCTGCTGCTGGGAGCAGGAGAGAGGAGCCGTTCCAGCAAGGGAAGTACCCCGAAGTAGCAGTTATCAGAATGTTCTCACTAGAGAGGCCAGCAGTGCCAAAACAAGGCTCTGGTTCCTGCTGCTTTGTGCATTTCCTAAAGGAGCTCCTGTCTGAAGATGTGAAAAAATGCTCATGGGACTGGAATAGAGGAGAATGCTGGGTGGGGCAGCTGACTGGCGGCCCATCCCCAAACTGGCCCTGCATTTCCTGGGAGCCCTCTTGCTGTACAGGACTCTCACTCTCTCTCTCTCTCTCTCTTCCCTCTGCCCCCATCCTTCCCTCCCTTCCTCTCCCTCTTCCTCTTTCCCTCTTAATTTTCCACCCATGAATCTATAATAAACTCCTCTCTAAAATTCCTGGGCTGCGAATTTTATTCCACAAATCTGTGAGAAAGAACCCAAATACCACTGGTCTGGGGAAGCTTTGGTGACCATCGACCTTCTGGGAGTCTAGCTCCCTGGGAAAGTCTACTTCATTCTAAAAGTTACCCCAATATCCCTCCACCTCGATCTCTGGTTTTTTGTTTTTTTTTTTTAATTCAATAGAATAAAGGGATGACAATCTCAATCCAACATTAGCATAGTGAGAGAGGAGGAGGAGGAGGAGGAAGAGGAGGAGGAGGGGGAGGATGAGGAGGAGGAGGGGGAAGAGGGGGAGGGGGAGGGGGACAGATTCCCATCTATAAAATGTTCAATGCATTATAAAGTCATGTATAATATGTGGGTGAGTTACATATTTCAAGACTCACTAGATTATTAATCCCACACACACACACACACACACACACACATACACACTCTCTCTCTGCACTTGGAGGTCAGAGGTCATCCTCCAATGCTGTTTCTCAGGAGAACCACCCACTTTTTATTTTTTATTTTTTGGAGACAGGGCTTCGCACAGGCGTGGAGCTCACCTAGTAAACTATGTTTTTTTTTTTTTTTTTTTGCTACCAAGTCCCCAGATCCACCTGTCCCTGCCTCTCCAGCTCAAAGATTACTACAAGTGGATGCCATAACTCCGACCTTTCGGTTACTTGGGTTCTAGGGACCAGACTCAGGACTCTGAATTCTCAAAGCAAGCGTGCTCTCGACTATTTCGAGTCCCAAGAAATAACTGGTTTTTAAAGCTTTATCCTTAAGAGTGTCAACTCAGGGTTTGCCTGTTAGTACTGTTGGTGACCCGAAAGAGAACATTCTGAGCATTTCATTTGGACAGCACAGGCTGGACGCGCCCCCTCCCCTCCATCAATTCTGCAGTGTGGGAGGAGACAGTGAAGTTGTAAGCGAGATTGAAGACGCAGGTTTAGGGTGGGACATCTCTGGATAGTTGCTCAGGTTGCTATACGACCTTGAGCAATTCATTCGCTGCCCCTGTTGCCCCACCTAGAGCCTGAGGGTTCAGAGGACTGACCAAGATCAGCCCTGAAAAGCTGGGGAGCTAGCACTAGTCAGACCCACAGGAAAGGCTCAGTTATTGGGGGGCAACTCAGTCTCTACTATTATTTCCCCTCTGCTCCCATCTCCTGAGGACTCTGAAATCTGTCCACTTGGGCAGCTGTCTTTTGTCAAGGGGCAGATTAGCACTTGGGTGGGGAAAATGTTAGAGGAGGAAGGAGAGGGTGCTGGGCGTGCCTCTCCCCTGGCACTGTGATCTGAAGGTGAAATTGAGGCAGAAGGAACGCTAGACCAGATTCTCTTGTCTTTTGTGTATTTCATTGTGATGTTTGTGTATTCATTGACATGCAAGGTTTGGCAACACTGTAGTCGCTGGCAGAATCACAGTTTCTGGGATAAATGCAGAGGCCCTATCGTTATCGCCAAGGCAACCTTGGAGCCCTAGCAACACAATATTACAGACATTGCAAAGAGAAGTTCTTAGCATTGTGCCTTCCTCCGGGTACTCCACCATTCCTGTGATGGAGATCCCAGAAGCCCACAGAGGCACACTCACTATTAGACGAAATATCTGGGTGCCTAGTGTCTAATCACGGGTTCAAGTGATGACATAATCACTTTCTCATGATCTCAGTGTCAAGAAACCCAGGAATGCTGAGCTGGGGCTTACAGGTGTTTGGTAAAGTTAGCTAAATTCATAAAAGGAGTGAGAAGTGTGTAGGTGCTTCCCACCAGGGCAGCCCAGCGCTGTCTTAGCTCTCTATCCGCCTCCACCTTCAGACAGAATCTCACCCACCTGCCCACCAGTTCCTTCAGTTTTCCCTCTGTGGATCAGCTCAGGACACCTGCCTTTTCATCCAATCCCAGAACAGCCTCTGGGATGGTGGGATGCCCGGCCTGGGGGGGAACCAGAGGCAAATAAACAACACCATTTCTGTAGGTCCTTGGTTTGGAGGTGAAATGTTCTTTTGCTTTAAACCACAGAGGGGAAACTTGTTTCTAAATATTTATTCTCTTGGACACTATTTGAAATTTCAAAATTAGGAAAAACAAAACGAAAACCCCCAGATAAATACAGAGAACTGCAGATTCACTCATCTTGCGATTTTATTTCTCCCCACACTATTAATGTCTGTTTTTGTAAGCCGTTGGGAGGAAGTCACAGCCTTCTCACCTCTTGGCTGTGAAATACTTCAGTCTATACTTCTTAAAAACAAAGAGACTCCATTGCGTAGGATGTCATTTGGGACAGGTGCCTGGCTGGGCCGTTTGCGTTTAATCCACAGTGTGTTATGGTAAGGCCCTTCGGCCATTCCTCCTCTCTGGTGAAGAATTTAGGAAAACTTGCGTTCTGTTTTCTTGAGACTTGCTTATTTTTTAAAACCCTGAGCCAAATATGTGGGTGGAGCCTTATCTGCCCCGACGATGATGTGATCCACTCTCAAGCACCCTAGCCATTCATCGTGGGGCACATCCATCGGAACTGTAAGGATACTGCTCCCCACCGTAGCCCTCGTGCTGGCAGCCTCCTGTCTAAGGAACCAGGTGGCTTCCTATCATCAGGACCTCCTGTTTATGTGTCTCCTGGCAAGATCACAAGGCAGATCATAAAGTCTGAGAGTTTCTAAGTATGGAAGGTGGGGTAAAGGGAGGCTTGGTGAGCCAGGAGATAAAACTATCAATTATCCCAAGACACTGGAGAGGGGGTTCTGGAAACTTCTTCCTGTCAATCCAGACTTCTGCTTTTAACTTTGGATAGCCCTTCTAGATCGGGGCTACTTTGTTTATGAAAGATTTGCAGGAAAGATGAAGGTTCCTGTCCCAGAGTGTCTAGGAGGCCAAGGATAGGGAGGTGTAAGCCCCAGACCCAGCATCTCCTACCCTGCCTCTCCCTGCAGGGCCCACTTTGGTGAGATCACAGTGAAACCTTGCAGGTTTCCCAGCACTGGGGATCCTCACAGACCACTCTCATCCTGGCTGTCGGTTTCATTCATGCAGACGTAAGTGGGGCCCTGGGTCAGAAGCTCAGCTGAAACGGGAAATGTTCAGATGACGGATCCCCAAAGCTGCCATCAGGACCATTGACAGTGATGCTCGGGAGCCCCAACTATATGCGTAGGATCTGAGGATTGGGGAGATGCCCAAGAGGCAGTGTCAGCTGTCTCCCTGGGGGCATGTGGCCCCTTAGGAGCATACACTGAGAGTGTGACTCTAGTGAGGCTGATGGGGTAGAGAACAGGCCTGCCATAGGTGGTACCCCTCAGCTCCAGGACAGTCTGTTAGTTACCATTCTTCAGGATTACGTTAGATAAGGGGGGGCAGCTCCCTACCATGAGGGCGACCCCAAACAGGACGGCTCCTAGGCACTAAGTTCTTTGACCCAGGCCAAAGGGTAGATTGATTTTGTAACTTTTAGGAGCTGCAGTGTGGACCCCCGGTGCAGAGTGAGTGGGGGCAAGAGGGATGTGGGCAAAAGCCCTATCTTCAGAGGCAGCAGGGTTTATGACGGGCGGGGCTTCGGGCACTGCCATTCGGTTGTTAAGAGATGGCGGGCTTCGTGAAATAGAAATGCTCACTAGGTTTCAAGATGAGCCCCCATGACAAAAGTCCATTGTGTATAGAAAGAGGTGCTTCCAAAATCCAAACATTCATGGAAGGGGGTATGGTCATTAGGTAGAATACCTGTTGAGCATGCATGAGGGTCTGGGATCCATGCCTAGTACCACATAAACCAGGAGTATGATGCATGTCTGTGAGCCCAGAACTTGGAAGGTGGAAGCAGGGAGACCAGGAGTCCAAAGGTCATTCTTAGCCACACGTGAGCTCAAGGTAGCCTGGCCTACAGGAGACCCTATCTCAAAATCAGAACAACAACAGCAAAAACCGACAGAAACAATGACAACCACCAAATATGGAACCCACGTATTTAAATAAATGAAGCTTAATAGCATTTGCAAAGCCTTACAGATCTCCCCCAAACAGAAACCCCAAATCCTGACTGCAAATAGAAACTGAGAGGAAGAGCCAAAGGGGGCTCCCACTGAAGCTTCGGGGGTGTTTGTCCTACTGGAAAGGGAAATGCAGTACCCTTTGCTTCTGAGACAGAGCAGAGGAGACATACCGAGAAAGTAAAAGCGACAGGGAGCCACTCTGCTGAGACGAACATCTTGCATGCCCATTTGCGCCGCCAAACAGTTGAAACCTCTAATAATGTAGAAATATGGGGGTGATCTCGGGATATTGAGTGCATTCGTGGCATCAATCTGGACTAACCAACTGGGACTGCATTGTTAGCCGGGTGGCAGCATGGACGTAAGCACAGAGGCAAAGCCCATTTTAACAACCTCACAGAGGCAGAGAGCAGACCACCCAGAAAATGCCCTGGCAGGCGAAAATCCCAGCCCTAATGAAGATGCTACCGCAGAACCAAGGAACATGCAGAGGCGAATTCAGTCAGGCAGCTAAGGCAAGAGGGACCCGAAGGTGAAGGCCATTAACACGTGGCAGATATGGGTGCTGGGATAGCTGAGCCACATTATTACACCTGACGCCAGGCCTCGTTTCTCTTACCAGTGACATGACCATTAGGCAGAGTCCCTACACACTAAAACTGCTGTGGGAAATTAACGAATTCATTGTGTGTGTGTGTGTGTGTGTGTGTGTGTGTGTGTGTGTGTGTGTGTATGTGACATGTATATGGATGTTTTTGCATGTGCCTGGGTTTACCTGTGTGTGGGTGTATGTGCATGAGGCCTGAGATGGATGCTCTCTAGGTTATCATTGAGAAAGGGTCTCTCAATCAAACCCAGAGCTTCCCAGTATGACTGGGCTCTTTAACCAGCTTGCGCTGAGGATCCCAGTCTCTGTCTTCTGATCCCTGCTGTATGGGCAGACTACCACACCCAGCCAGCATTTCTTTACATAGTTTCCGGGGACCTGAACCTGGGTCCTCACACTTGCATGGCAAGCACTCTGACCACTGAGCTATCTCCCCAGTTCCCTGCTGTGGGATTTTGACGCAGAGTGAGGACTGCCAGCATCGTGGCTGCTGTTGTTGTCATTGGTATTAATTCAGTGTGCAACGTGTCTCGTGTTAAATTTATTGCTAACAGCCAACCAGGTCATGGATAAACAGTGGCAGAATTAACAGCTAAATGGGGGTGGCAACCATGTTTTTATTTGAGATGATGGCTTTCTCAGTCAGTTAACTCTTACTAGCTTTTGCACTGGTGTACCAAGCACATGGCTACTGATTTAGCCTCGAGGTTTGGCAACACAATTAAGTGTGCATTTCTGCATCTTGTTTCTGTTCTGGGACTAAAACAAGACAGTACATGTAAAAGTCTATTGTTTCTCATTATGAATATTATTAAAACAATAGCCATGCAATGCCACAATTGAGGATCAAATAATTCAATTCAAAATCTGCCAGGCGAACACAGAGGGAGAACGCAGCTGAAGCCCATTTTTCCAAAGGAGGTTAAAATCAGTTTTCGTATTTTTCTCTTTTGGAGGAAGGTGAGATAATTAAAAATAAGTTTTGTGAATCACAGCGCATACTTTATCTTGTGTCTACAAAAAGCAAAGTTTTTAAAAGATCTTTCAACTTGTCATCTCTAAGATACCTTGACCTCTATTTTTTATATTACTGGCGAAGTCGGCGATTTGTCTGCCAAATTTAGTGTTGAGCAATCCTGTGTGGAATACAGAGGACAGTCCGCCATCTGCTGGCCAGAGCAGAGAACTGCTTGGAGGATGTAGAATTGCACTGGCTTGCTTGGAAAGCCCAACCTCAGTAGGAAGAGTCTCAAGTCTCGCAGCCTGAATCCCAGTGCCCTTTCAGGTCTCTAGGGACAGCATCTGCCTTTACAACTCCAGAAGCAGGAAGTCATCCAGCAGGGAGACAGCCTGGAGTTCTGATCACCAGGTTCCTTGTTTTGCCCTGTTTGGTGGCTGGAGGCTCATCAGAACCTGTGTTCCCTGGCCTCTGCGGGGCATCAGGCCACCACGGGCTTCTCTGCCTCTCCCTTTGGGCCTGTGTGACATCAGCCCATAGGGGAAGCCAAGGGGCCAGGTTCTTGGAGCTGAGTGAACAGGACACCCCTGCTGCCTGTCCTGTTTCAGGATCCCCTCTCAAATACAAAGAGCAACGCAGGTCATGGAGGAGGCTTCGCAAACATTAAAAGGTTCTTGACATGGTGGTGGCACATGCCTTTAATCCCAGCACTCAGAAGGCAGAGGCGGGTGCGGATCTCTGTGAGTTAGAGTCCAGCCTGGTCTACAGAGTTCTAGGACAGCCAGAGATACAATAGAGAAACCCTGTCTAAAACAAACAAACAAACAAACAAACACCAAGCAAACAAACAAACAAAAAACCAAAATACAATTAAAGATTCCAGACACGAGACAAGCTGCATCTTTCAATGACTGTCCCTGAGCTGACTGACATGCTGGCTATTGTCACATGTGCTTTTGTGCATTAATAATTCATGTAATTCTCTCTACAGCTCCAAGAGGATGATGCCATTACAATTCTCATTTTAAGGTGGGGAAACTGAGGTGGTGTGGACAGTGATTCACAGCTGGATGATGCTGGAGTTGGGGCTTGAACCTTGGCTTCCTGGCTTCAGAATCCATACTCCCAATCTGTGCTAGATTTAGATAATCAACCCGAGAGACCTGGTGATGCAGCAGGCTGGAGAGACTGGATCCCTGGAAGAGGAAGCTCTGAAATGGCCTTCCCTACAACAGTGGGGACATGCATGGAGAGCTGGAGGACCCTCCGTGACAGCAGAGGAAGAAGTGGGTTCTTGGCAAGAGAAAGAGAAACCCAGGGAGCACCGAGGCTGAGCCATGTAATAGTTGATCATGGGAGAGACAGAGCACAATGAGGCAGCAAAGGGACAAAAGTCTCACAGGAATCTCTCAAAGTCTTAAGGGTCAATATACTCAGCTCGAACATAGACCATGGAGCTAAGTGGAGGTAAGTAAGGGGGCTGCTGAGAAACAGTGTGTTGGTTCAGTTGCCAGACAAGCTGACTGGTACTGAGCTACCGCTCAGCATAGCAAGGCTAGAAGACCACGCTGCATGCCCCCGTGCTGTGGACAGTTTAAGGCCACCCAATCCCCCCAATGATCAGACTCCTGGCTTTCCTAACTTCAGGGTGCACTGGAGACTAGGCAATGGGGTCACTGGGCTGGCCAGATTACTACTACCTGCATGCATCCCATCTCATGGGGCCCCATGGAGACGACGCTTCAGAGTGTACACAGGCCACAGGCGAATTAAATTAAAAAGCTGCACCTCCAAAGACATGCTCCAGAGAAAACAAACAGAACCATGGGCAAGACAAGACCTAATGGCTAAGAGAAAAGAACCTGGGTGCTTGGCCGAACCCCATGTTGCAAAGGACCACACCAAAGCAAAGAGGAAACACCGCAGACAGAAAGATGGCCACGTCTAAGGGAGGGCTGTGCCGGGGCCTCATCGCCAATCCTCAGGGCCTTTGTTTCAATCATTTCACAAAATAGTTTCCGTGTCGTCTTGTAAAAAAGTGAATAAATTTTATATCGGCGACTACGAAATCATCTCCCTTTCAAAATGTGAGCGCTTGCTTAGCTCTTCACTTAGGAGGTGTTAGGAGCCTCAAAAGCAAGCATGCCTCACTTCTGGTGCCGAAGCAAGGCTTGGAGGGGAGCCCTGAAGCCGGGGCATGCAGGAAGACGGGGTGACAAACCGTGTGAAGTGGGGTGGGGAAGCTCTTCCAACCATCTCATGAGGCAGCAGCACATTCAGAGGGCTAGGCGCTCCCTTGGAGGACTTATATGTTACAAAGAGAATTTAGAAATTAGTCAGTGGGTAGATTGAGGCCCTAGGTTCAACCCACAGCACTGCACAGAGCTAGGTATAGATATGGTGGGTCATGGCTGTGGACCAGCAAACAAAGGTAGAGGTCAGATGATCAGAATTTCAGGGTCATCCTCAGCTACACAGTAAGCTCCAGGCTAACCTGCACTATGTAAAACCCGTCTCAGACACAAATAAGTACTAAAAATCATGGAAGAAAGTGGGGAGAACAAAGACCTCCTATTCAGCAGGAGCCGTCCTGAAGGTCTATCTCAGGAGGTCTGCAGGTATTCGGTCTGAAATGAGTCACCAACTTCCAGGACGCTAAGACCACAGGCAGACTGTGACTCTCACGCTCACCTTGCTGGTGATTAGCCACAACTGCAGAACGAGAAGAATTATAAATGACAGCCCTCTGGGACTGTGGGTGGCTAGGAGCTGAGCACCTGTGTCCCCAGTGGCTGCTTTCCAGCTTGCTGTGGGCTGGGAGGATAGTGCATTTTCCTGCCTGTGCTCACAGAAAGCTTGGTTTTGCTCCATACTTGTTTTTCCCTCTGACTGGATAAAAACCCAAAAGTTACCCCCTGAGAGATGGTCCTGTTTGGGCCAGAGGCAAAAAAAAAGACCAACCTATTTGGAGAGTTCTGGTCTGTCTCTAGAGAAGAATTTGTGTTGAAACTGAAAGGTCTGAGTATTTCTTGTCTTCACCTCTCCCCCACATAAATCAGATAAATAATCCTTCGCATTCCCACTCTGATGTTCTGGCTACTGTCACATGTTTCTCTGCCTAAACTCTGCCTAAATTGTTTATTTTTCCCTTTAAATATGTATTTTACTTTAAAAATCATGTGTATGTGTGTGTGTTGGTGGGGGGTAGTTATGCATCTGCATGAGCTGCCCATAGAAGCCAGACGGATCCCTTGCAGCTTGAGTTACAGGTGGTTGTGAACCCCCCAACACGGGTGCTGAGAACTGAATCGGGGGAGGGGGTTCTGAAGGGCAGTGCAGACTCTTTACCACTGAGCCATCTCTCTTCCGGCTCAAACCACCATCGTGTTTGTATTTTTCCTCTTCCCCAAGAACTTTCTATGAGAAGAGAGGTCCACCATTTTCTACTCCGGTGCCTAGACATTGTCTAAAGCATCACTGGTCCCCCTACTGTGTACTTGTTCAATGATTGTCTTACCACATCATCAAAACCCGTAAGACTCCCAAAGAATTCTGACAGCTACTCAATGATGAGTTTCTGTAGCTTCACAATCATTTTGACTCAACCATTTTTAAAAAATAAGTCATCCACAGCACTACCATGCACCTACTAAGGTACCCTCCCAAGGCCAGGCAACTTAGAACATCCACAGACACAATCCTGGCTCCCAGGGGTTGACACTGGGTCAGTGTGGAAGTCAGCAAACCTCATCTATAAAGAGCCGCTCTGCCACCTTAAACTCTGTCATCTGTATATAATGATTATACTTAAAATTCCCTGTCTACTCATGACAGTGATTCCATATCTTGGCCACTGTGAGCAGAACTACAGTAGACACAGGGACTCTGGGGTCTTTTCCCACATTGATTTCATTTCCTGTATCTGGCAATACCTGGTTCAGAAGGAACACGGCCTGCTGACATGCTGATTTTCAGACTTCAGGCCTTGAGAATGGTGAGACAGTAAATTGATCTTGAAGCTGCTGAGGTCTACGGCAGGCCTAGGAAGCACACACCAGATGGCGGTGGCTGGACCATTGCAGAACTCAGCAGAAGCCGAAGCACAGGCTGGAGACACATTTTGCAAGTAGAACTCCCAAATATGGGAATGGTTGGATGTGGGACCCTGAGGGCGGTAAACAGCCACTAGCACTGGGGACCTTTGCCAGGGCAGCCGGAGACTCATCTAATGAAAGGGACCAGGCATAAGAAGAGAGAGGATCCTTTAAGATCAGGCCCCCGCCTCCCGTGCTGTGTTAACTACTTTCAGGAGCACTGCGACAGGGGAGGAAAGTCAGTGGGGAAACAAAACGAAGGACAAAGTCAGCCTCACAGACCTGGCTAGAAACTCCCCCTGGAGAGATACAGCAGGCTGATGTCGGGAACGCTGAGCAGGGCAGGATGGGAGTGGGTAGGCATGGATGTTTCAGTTGGGGCACAAGGCCGACTAGCTGATGGTGAATTTGCTTCCAGATAGGAGCGTCTGCTAGTCCAGCTGAAAGAACATAGAACAGGATATGGCAGACACACGAGTTCCCAGCGAGGTCACATCGGTGCCCAGAGCAGCGTCCTGAGTCTCCACCCGCAGAGGACACAAGCTTTGCGTTTGTCTGCTCAAGCCAGGCTACAGCAGGGGTTGCCCCGCAGAGCCATGTGGAAGCCTTGGGTATCTCCTTTAGAGGATCACACCACAGAGGAATAAAAGGTTGGATGTTGCTTTAATTGAATTTGTTTTCAATTTATTTTCTGCTGTCTGGGGAAAAGCCTTTTTTACACTCACATCATCTGATTCGTCTTTTAACTTTGTGTCCATTATCCTCTTGATGAGCTTTTAACACATCAACGCAGCCCTGTTTGTTGAAGAGTGATTCACACTGGTCAAATCGATAAATAGCAAAAGGCGTAACAAAGCACCGAACCAAGACACTGACCCAAAGTGTAAATGGAAAACCCGGTTCTACTTCCTCAAAAGAGACTGCATTCTGGCGCTGTCTTAAACCCGTGGTTTCAGGATGACTATGCAGAAATGTGGCTTGCAAACTTCAGTCCCCAAGTGGCTGTCAAGCCATCAGAACTAACTGTGCGGACCAGCTAGTGGTCCCTCCACTGGTCACGGGAAGTGGTCTCTGGGTCTCTACCCAGCAGAAGGCTGGGGTTGAAGCTGTGTCTTCCTATAGACATGTTTATCTTTTGTCGGGAAAAGAGAAGAATTCAACACAAACTTGTCAAACTTGTGATTTCTTTCAAGTTTCAGAGGGAGTGAAGAACAGAAAGTTTTGGTATCTATACAGTGTGTGTGTGTGTGTGTGTGTGTGTGTGTGTGTGTGTGTGTGTGTGAAACATCTATGTACATGACGATCACTATCAATTTTACAGTGGCTTCTTTGGCTTACTGAAGACCCAACAGCTCTTCAGATTATAGCAGAGAAACTTCCCTGTGAGGATGTAACATGCCCTCATTCCAGCAAGGTACAGGAATGGCACTGGGCTTCAGTTAGGCCAGAGCCTGTTCCCATCTGGCCTGCAACATTGCTGTTTGCTGCTGCTGCTGCTGTTGCTGCTGCTGTTGTGCTCCTGTCATTGCTGTTGGGAGACAAGGTCTCTTAGTAGCTAGGCTGGCTCTCCAGAAAGCCACAGGAATCTGCCAGACCCTGCCCCCACTTGCTGGCTTACAAGTGCCACGCCACTGTGTCCAGCTTGTTTAACATGGGTCCTGGGGATCGAATTCAGGATTGACTGACCCGCAAAACTTTGTTGACTGAACTAAATTAAAAATACTTTGACCATTTGAATGGAAACACTAGATCCCACTGTAGAATACAAAGAAAGGTGTCTGACCTAATAACGATTTTAGAGAGATAACTACATCTGGAGCTGAGCCACATTTTCACATGGGAAAAGACGTTCGCATTCCAACACCCTCCTGAACAAGCTGTCAGCATTGTCTTCGTCTCCCCTGTGGTGCATGTGGTCTTTTAGGGGAAATCGGGGGGTGTTTTCTATACAAAATGTAGGTGCTTATTATACATATGTGGAAGAGGAAACGATACTCAAACTCATTCCACCACAAAAGACAACACCCCAGATCAAAGTAGCCTAAGAAAACAAATGTTTACCGAAGGACACAGTGGGGAACTTGCTACTCTGGAAGGACTCAACAGTCGTGACCCAGGCCCCAGAAGGTACTCAGAGAAAACACAGGGCACCCCACAGAGACGCCTGCTCCTTGGCCTAGTTCTGTCTAAAAGGCGTTGCTCGCCAATGACAAGAACCTTCCTCAGTCTTTACAAAGTGGCTCCATTTTTTCTGCACTGTGCTGTTAACAGTCTAGTACAGCAGGCACAGACTCCATGGAAAATGGAGGTGTCTGAACCCTGGACATTCAAGAGTGTGTTGTTTCTTTCTACACATTGGCTTTGTTCACCCAAATGGCTACATCTTAAAAACTGGTAAGAACTGCAATTGGCCCACGTCATGGCTTAGGTCTACTGTGGTTATGCGATGGGCATGTTGTATTTCCTGAGAGGGGTCCCAGACCGCAGCTGCATTTGAAACCATACAACTAGAGTGTAGACAGTCTGGCTCCCTAAAGGAAGAAGTTGAAAGCCAGACTTGAAAGGAGGAAGGCATGCAAGGTTGTCGTTCCATGCCTGCAGATCTGCAGATGACAAGAAGAAACCAGAAGCCTTCTCCCTTTTCCTTCACACTCTGGATTATCCCAGAGTAAGTTGTTTTGGGCAAAGCGCCTCACCGGGATCCGTGCTGCCCTTGTGCCTGTGGAGCCCAGGAGGAGAGTGCACAGGGCTAATTGCTTCAGCAAACCCATCGCCTTACTGGGGATTCTGCACCTAATCTGCTCATTATGTTGCTTATGTCATCCCATAAGTGGAGAAAAATGGTGCTATCACAGGTGAAATGAAATCCCTTGCTTCCCTGAGAAATTCTTTGATGCCCAGACAAAGGGGTTTTAAGTTTAATATTTTCCCCTTTGCGATCCTTCATTCTAAATGACGTATTAATCATGTGTTCATTGTGCAAATCAATTACAGGTGTTTTATTGGTGGCTAAATTTAATTAGCTCTTTGGTCGTCCTTCATATTTATTTAATAATAATGGGGTGCATTATTGTAAGTCATGGGTATGTTGAGTTCTAATCAATGATAAAAAAAAAGAGTAACCGAAGAACACATTCTCCCCCTACACTCCCGA
Organism: Cricetomys ansorgei; assembly: GCA_026225945.1. Taxonomy (NCBI): domain Eukaryota; kingdom Metazoa; phylum Chordata; class Mammalia; order Rodentia; family Nesomyidae; genus Cricetomys; species Cricetomys ansorgei. The sequence continues at coordinate 7,633,898 of JAMJFZ010001203.1, forward strand.
GAAATGCTTCTGTTATCTAGCTGCGAATCGCCTTCCACAGGCACATCTACAACCTTCTGCCTACCTGCTTACTTACCTGTCTCCCAGCCAACATAGCTTTTTGATATGGGGGGGCCTTGCTCACGTAGAGTCCTGTAATCGCAGCCCTGCAAAGGCCTGTCGTAATTTAGCTTCCCCAGCAACCATGCCTAGTGGTTTTATAATCCTAAGTTTGGAGGAATTTTGGAAGACCTGAGCTCAGTGACCCCACTCTGTCTTACCTAATGGCCTGAATATTTCACAACATCCCAATCTGCAAAGGCAGAACTGTAATTCAGAGGCAGACTGACTCACCTGAAGACCATTCACTGAGAGCCTTGGAAATGAAGACCGCAATTCCACCCGGACTCGGTCCAGCTAGTCCACCCGAGCACTCAGGACTCAGTAACTCCCAACACAGCTCTAAGCGGCCTGTCCCGCAGTGAAAAAGCAGGTGGTGGCAGGTTGGAATTGGAAAAGGGAGGAGGGACCGTAGGGAGAGGAGGAGGTGGAGAGAGGGTTAAAATCGGGAGGAGCGGGAGGCAGCAGACGCAGCAGCAAGGGAGGCTGGAGGTCCTCGGATCACTCACAGACTCAACGTGCGTGAAGGACGTAACGTGGAGACCGGACGTGCTTCTGAGGGTGGTGGGCTACACGTATGCATGAATGTATGGAGTCCCAGCCCCATCAGTGCAGCCCTCAGGAGGGACCTGATCTAACCGACGTAGTAGCCTGAGGAACCCCAACAACAGAGGTGGCTGCCGCCGCCCAGCATCACCGTCTGACTGTGGTTCTAGGCCCTATCTTCACTCGCAGACCCGCAGACCCAGCTTGCCAAAGCAGCCTATCATGACTTGACTATAAAGTATGCCCTCCCTGGGCATCCCTCAGCTGGAGGGATGATTGGATCGTGACGGGACTTGCTTCATCAATGAATTGATACGTTGGTAAGTTTATACTAAATGCAATGCTTGGAGACAAATGCGGGGGGGGGGGGGGGAGGGCGCTGCATCAAGATGGCTCAACAGGTGCAAGATGGACCACCTGAGTTTGAACTCGTGAACCCATGGAAACTGACTCCACGAAGTTGTTCTCTGACCTCCACACTTGCACTTTGGAGCATGCACATATGTACACACACACACACACCCCAACCCAGTCTCAAAAAAAAATCAAGGTGAGAAATGGAAAGGTGGGAAGGTCACGTGACATCATCAGAGGAGGTGAGTATTTTGCAGTGCAGAGCCACAGCCTGCTGAGATCGGAGGTCTCCACCCGGCAGGTGGAGGAGTCAGGCACAAAGGCTTTTAAAAGGTCCATTTCTCGGATCCAGCGGCTCAGATCTCTGTGCCCGTTTTGTAAGCCCCAGATGCTCAAACCTTGTACCCTTTCTGTTTCAAAGGCACCGGACTCTCATTGCCACGTGACCACATTGTAGGAGTCACGATTCAGAAGGGGCTGCCTGGGTTCTGTGATGCTCAAGACACAGGGTCTCCACCTCTGAGTTCGTGACTGCTGAGAAGACCTGCCTTCTCTCAGTCCTGTCTGCCGTCTGGCATTAGGGACAGTGTTTAGTGTTCAGCCTGCCTCTTAATTCTTCTTTGTGGAAAGGAACCATGTTACCTTTACCTCAGCCTATCACTCCATAAAATCATGAGGGAGGCCAGAGGCTGGGCGCCTGAACCCCCCTCTCCACCTCCAGTCCCTAGCCGTCATACTCCATTTAACCCCCTTCTTCCAGGCTGATTTAGCAGACATGGCTGCCACTGTTCCCTCAGTTTTAATTTCTGTCCCCTGCTGTTCCTCTGGCGAACAGTGATGCATTACAATTTCTAGGTGCCTGGGGCTGCACATCTTTTCAAGATATAATCAGCTGAAAATAAGGAGGTCTTTTTCCTTTGGAGGTAGAAGCCAACCTCACTACCTACCTACCAAACCTGCATAATTAAAAATAAACACTTCACACATATTTAAAAAACCCATCGCCTTAATGCCTATATATAAATATATGTGTGTGTATACATGTATGTATATATGTATATATGTATATATATGTATATGCATACATACATTTATGTGTATATATATAAATACACATACATATGTACATATATATACACATATATACACATACATATATGTACATATACATATATGCACATATATGTACATGCACATATATGTGTATATATGTATGTATATACATACATATATACACATATATATTCACATTTATATATATACACACACATATATGTATGTATGTGTGTGTGTATATATATATATATATATATATAATTTCAAGGAAGCACTGACTAGAAGGGCAATGGCATAGGTAACTGGGTTGGCAGAAAGGAGAGGGGAGACTGGAGGGTTCCCCCAAAACTACCTAGGTACGACAGCCTGTTTAAGTTGAAAGCCATCCTGTAGTGTACAACTCAGCTTCCTGGTTAATCTGTTGGCGCTGTGTTTGTGTAAACATATAAATATTTTGATTGACGTCCAATCACAAAAACTGTTTCAAAGCTCCCAGCTGAGGGCAGGCATCGTGCCGTGTTTCCCCCCAAATACTGCAGAACTCAGCGGCAGGCTCTCCCTGCACTGGTCCCCTTCCACTGAGTTGTGGCTTTTGCCTCTCTTCCATGGAATATGGCCAAAGGTGACCCGGAGTCACTCCTGTAATTACATTTCCCACGCGATTGGTTCCTGTCTCGCTAGGGACTCCCTCCCTGGTTTGAAATGTTTGTAGCAGGTTTTCATCCAGCAGGAGAAAACTAATACAGAGCCTCAGTGTTTTGGAGAGGGGGTGCTGTTGAGAGATTTTTTTAAGCTTGGGTAACGAGCTTCGTTTGCCTGGATCTGCCTGTGCTGGGATTCCTGCAGTGTATTTTTATACTGTTAAATGTTAGAAGGTTAGAAGACCTCCTCAGAAGACCAGAAAACCCAGCCTGGTCCACTAGGACCACTGACAGGGGCTGATGTCTGCTCATTTTCTTCTATGAAACACTGCATAAGATAGGTGAATTGCTGATGTCCTCTGCTGTCTTAAATCCTAAACTCCAGTCCCCACGTCACAGTGTGGCCACTCATGCCCTCCATGCATACACAAGGAATCTTGGAAATAACATTTGCCCCCATCCCACCCGCCTGTGCTGAGATGGGGAGACATTCTGAATTCCATTACAAAACACCCATGCTGCCAAAGGCCAGAAACGGCTGGTCTGAAGACTGTCTTGCGGGCAGCAGCCGCAGTATTGTGTATGGGGAAAGAATTAAGGCCGTGTACATGTATGCAGCACATAACCAGAAAGATTAAACACAGCTCCAGGAAGGATTAACAATGCTATAGTGAGGGGGTGGGGGGTGGGCAGCCCGCACCGGAAGAGGTCAACACGGGGATGTAGAGGAGACCTTGGAAGTGGAAAGGGAGAGGAGACTTGAGAGTGAGACAGGTAACATGTACTCACACAGGGGCCCAGTGTGGTCCCCAAGGGAAGAAAGGAAGGGAGGGTACCACAGGAGCAAGGGCAATAATGCTGTAGAGCACTCAAAAGGCAGAGAAGTGATTTGAAAACCTGTTTGCACTAACGTGCTCTTCCCGTGACAGATTTCACCACGCCTCTTTAGTAACAAGACTCCAACAGAGAATGCACACCACCCCAATTACCATCTAAAGGAAAGCCGCTACGTGCTGTAAAGTCAGACTGGTTTTTATCTAGATGTTTCATACTAATGACATCACTCTAAGACATGATAGGCAGCGAGGGCAGGAACTGAAAGTGCCAATGCCCACCGGTGTGCCGTAAGGGAGAGAGCGTAGGTAGCATCCCGAGTCTGTGTGTTAGGGACCTGGTCTTAAACTGGTGGTAGAACTGGGAGGAAGTGGAACCTTAAGGCACAGGGCCCTAAAGTCACACAGGGTGTCAGGGGACACGAGGACCTGGCCCTTCCTGCCCGTGTCTCTCTTCGCTTCCCAGCTGCCCTGATATTAGCAAGCCGCTCTTTGGAGTACTCTCAAACATGAGGAACTAACTCCCTAGTCACAAGTCTCAACCAACAGAATTGGTGTGGACTAGAACCTCCAAATCTGTAAGCCAAATGAACCTTCCCTCTTTTTTAAATGGATTACCTTAGGTATTTTGTTACAGTAGTGGAAAGCTAACAACATAGCTGGTAACTTAAGAACCAAAATAAGAGTTATCATGAGTGATAGGACTGTGTTGATAGACACTCAGAAGAATCTGCTGAAATTCAAAGAAAGCAAATGTCAATGTATGACTTTTTTATATTTACATAGCAACTATAATTATATTAGAGAAATATACTTGTATATAGAAAACTATAATTATATTGTAGAAAATATAATATCTAGTGTAACCTTGGGGAAAATATTTTATACTGGATGTATAAATTATACTGAAGTTCCAGGCCACGTATAAATGGTGTTTTCACTCTTTTGAAAACCTTAGTAATATCTACCATCTTACAGGAACCAGGGCTTTGCAGCGTAGGGGGACTTTACATTTAGCTTTTCCAACCTTTGCTATTAAACACAAAGCAAGTAGATCGTTAATGACATCACTTCTCACAACACCCTAGAGGTTTCCAGAGAGCTTCCCAGAAAATGGCACCACTAATACAGAGGAATCCTTAAAGAGTATGCCATGGAGGAAGAGAATAAAATCTCCTGGACGGTCCCTAGGAGAGGTAACTGGAGTGACACAGGCGGGAATAAGGTTCAGGCATAGTGATAGGATCAAGGATCACAGGCAAGCCATCACTTTCTGGAGATCTGACTCCAAGCACTGTAGACCCTAGGGTGAAGCAGACCTAAGCGCTCTGACTCTGCATGTATGTGCTGCTCCCTGCTTCTCGTTCGCTCTGGGGAAACACACAATGGCTATTTAGCATCTCTGAGCTTTGAGCTCTTAGACTTCCTCTGTAGTGTTTCAACATGGACAACTCAGTGTAGCATCACAGGAGAGATCTGTGCTACAGGATCCAGTGTGGCACCTAGGTATGTCACCAGCCCTTTATTCTAGTGGCCCAAGGTCTTATTGAAGGAGCCCATAAATGTCTTCCTCATTTCAAACAAGCTCATGCAATTCCCAGTCTTCATTCTTGCCCAGTGAAAAGCACAAGAAAGTAGTATTTTGAACATCAAGTCTCTTAGGTCTGATTTCAGCTCAATTATTCAGTATCTCCGGAGTAAATTTACCGTCTCTGAACTTCACCTCCTCCTTCAGTAAGAAGAAGGCGATAATATCTATCCCCTGGAATTATTTGGAAAACAAACAAAGATAATCCATGAGATCACTTTGGAATCATTTCAGTACCCTTCACAGAAATCCATACACCAGCCTGTGGGTGTCGACCCTTTTGGGGTCAAGTGACCCTTTCCCAGGGGCCGCCTAAGCCCATCTGCACATCAGATGTTTACATTATGATTAATAACAGTAGCGGAATTACTGTTATGGTGTAGCAACGGAAATAATTTTACTGTTGGGGGTCACCGTGAGGGTCGCAGCGTCAGGAAGGCTGAGAACCGCGGCTGCGGACCCTGGCCACGCCACAGAACTGTTACCACCACCTTCCCGCTGCCCTCCTGTGTATTGATTAGTAACAGATTATCATCCCTGCGAAGAGAGTCTCCATACAGAACAGCAGTTAAATAGATCTGCTCTGAGTCCAGTTTGCCGTTTGGGTGATCACCAGCTGTGGACTTCTCTGTTATGTCGATTCAGGAACTTGCGGATGGAACAGTTGCTGGGTGATGTTGCTTTGAAAGGTACCAAGAAGTTTCCCATTGCCTGTTACAACAAGCCTTAAGTGACAAGGGTGGGCAAACGGTAGAGCCTCTGCTGATATCTATATATTAATCATAAACCGCCAAGTTGGCATCTATAACGTGAGAGATTCCCTCTGTTGGGAGATGGGTGGGATCTCAGAGTCCCAGGAGACTGCCCCGCGTGGAAGGCTTGTTTTGGGCTTTGCCTTGACCACGGGGATGTTGTACAGACAGAGCAGGAGTGCTCCAGAGTGGCTTTGTTAGCCACATTTCCCGCTTTATTGTCGAAGCAGGATTCAAGATGTTGTGGGAAATTCATACTCACCTTTATGTTAGAAGCCAATGTATTGGTGATTAAGAAGTTTATATCTTTCATAAATTTTGAAAATTAACAGTTTTCTTCATGCAACACAGAGCCTGTCCATAAGACTCAGCTTCCTGGGGAAAACAGTTAATATTCTTTAGCCCCCATAGAAAGCGAAAGTCAGGCTGGCATGAAGTGTGCGTGTTCCTGCATTCTTGTTTCCCTTTGCCCACAAAGCGTCAATTGGCTGAAATAATAGCTGTTCCGCTGGCCATTCCCTCATGACTGCCAGCCGCTTGGAGCTCAGTCCTTACAAAAGCCAGTATCGACTAAGTGTAGAAATATCTGCAATGAGATGCTTCATGGCTGGCATGTCTCATTCATAATTATTGCAAAGTCAGTCTGCCTGGGCCTAGTCAATGGCCAATCGATATTCCCATTATAAGCTGGAGCAGGGTAAATGGCTAGGGCAGAAACACAAAACAGAAATATACTCAATGGGACCCACAGACTTGGACACCAGAGTCGGACAGAGAAAGCTTTATGAGCTGCTGAGCCAACAAAGGAGGGCAGAGACTGGTCTTTCTGACATCCGTGTCATGGCTTAGAACATCACTTAGTAACAGAGAGGCGTTGCCTCCCAGGATGACCGAGAAGCAACTCAGGAATGGTAGAGATCGGTTCAGCGTGCGGTCGATTGTCAGCGCAGGATTTCCTTGTGTCGTGACTCGGCATGAGCCTTTCTACTTTGTCATCATGACACTATGTGTGAGCCTTAGTTCAGAACTCTCCTGTAAACCCTGTAAGTCAGCCGATGGTTAAGGGTTGTGTACATGCTACCGGGGGCGGGGGGGAGGATTTCCTTGTTAAGCTGACGTTTGGTGAAGACTCAGCCCCAGTAAATAACCACACAAGGCCATTAGGGATCTTGCTTTTGCCAGCATCCCTTACACACTTCACGGAAAATGCTTCTAGGTGTCATTACTCACGGGCATGATGGATGTCACTACCTGAGCTTAATTTAGGTAATTTTCCTGCTGTTCTAACGTACTGGCACATAAATGAGTATTAATTTACTGTGCCGATCTTTAATTAGAAACAAGCTTGGTCTGAAATAGCTGACACTAAAAGCTCAGCAACTTCTTATGCCAAATTAAAGGCACCTATTCACAAATGTATTCATAGACGTACAGACGCACCCACACACCCCATCCTTCATGTGCCCACATACCCTCAAATACACAAATATCTCATGTTCCCCACACACCCTAACCCTCACTAACCACACACCTCCAACCTACACCCCCCCCCATACACACCTTCATTGACTGTCACTTCCATTTTGGAAATCTACTTTATGGGTATTAATTTTAAATATGTGACTAGCAAATGTAAAGTATCCCACGATAAGGCAGCTTATTTGAGAAGCAAGCAGACTTAGAGAGGAGAAGTGTAAATCCCAAATCCGGTTAAGAAAGAGACCACCATAATTGACCCAGATTTGAAGCAAGCAAGCTTTAATTAAATTAATTAGATATTGGCCAGGAAGATGGACTCTGACCAGGTCCATTCTGAGGTACCCACAAAGTGAACCTGTCACCTCCAGAGCTCCCACAGAAAGGCCCCAGTCTCATGGCATAGGTGCTTAAACAGGCAGAGCCTGTAAGGCTATCTACTTCCCACCAGGTCCAATCAGTGGAAAGCACCTATCCTGACATATTTCCTGTCTGGGTTATCTCTTACCTACAAGTGACCAAGCATGTTCAGTGCATTTGCAACACATCCAGGGCAATAGGGTCAACTAAACGGGACTGAGACACTCCCTACCCAATGCTCCAATAGTCCAATAGTCCAATGTCCTTGGGCAAGGGAGATTCAAGACTATTTTACCTGAACCTAGCACTACAGGAAGTTATGTCCTTGTTCCATAGATCTCTTAAGCAGAGTAATTAAAATTTAAAACATAACTTTTCGCCTTAAAATATATGGCTAAAGAGATTCTCAGAAAATACTCTCAGGTTTTCTCAGGAGTGGGAAGCCTTGGAAAGGCTCAAGTGCCATTGTATTTCTGTAAGAGAAGAATAGGAAACAGGCTTGCTCTAAAGATGACCCTAAAGGCGTTTTCTGTAACTCCTCCTGCTGCTGAGGAGTTGGGATTTAGAGATGTTTGTTTCCCATCTCAGAACCATTCTTTCACTCTAAAAGTATCGACTGTCTGCTGTAGGAAGGCTCTCTCCCAAGGGTAAGGAGACTGTGGTGAAAAGAAGCTCTTCCCACAAAGAGTATTCTACACATTCTTGTCGAATTTGTTGGGAGGTCAAAATATAATTCTACTGAAGCAGGCCGTATGTTCCTCTAGCTCTCCCTCCCTCTCTCCTCCCTCTTACCCATCTCCCCGGTCCCTGTCACTGCTAGTTGCCTACCTAATATCTATTCTTCTTTCCTGCCTTAATATCATGAGTCCAACTTTGTTTGGGACAGCACTATTTAAAGGAAAACAGACATTTGTACAGGGGGAGTTCATGTGACGAAATTCTGAGTAACTAGTGTAATAATACTGTAGACATGCGGACTTGGTGGCGGAGTTTTAGTAAGGGTCTATTTGTTATGGGTGGGGGTGAGGGTGACATTGAGTCTGGGGTAGATAGAGCAGGAGCCTGCAGAGGGACAGATATTGTGGAGGGAGAGAGAGGGAGAGAGAGGGAGAAAAAGGGAGGGGGGAGAGGGAGGGAGAGGGAGAGGGGGGAGAGGGACAGAGAGGGGGGAGAGAGGGAGAGACAGAGAGAGACACCAACTGAGAGAGAGGCGTGGCCACCAGGATTATAGGGGAATCAGCCCTATGGGCAGGTTCGCTGCTGATGACTTGGAGGCAGGTACAGGGCAGGTCCCACAACAATGAGTTGTAAGATGAAGGCCACCGGTGGCCCTTCTAGGACGGCTTGCTTTTCTGATAAAAAGGGACAGGCTCTACTGGACCATTATAAAGCACTGCCACCACCACCACCACCCCAACTCCCGAATTTACCAAAGCCATTCCAGGAAGAGAGGAAAAATCTTGGCACTGAGAAGACAAGTGCCACTTGCTAATAGGGCAGAACCAGAGCCGGGCTGCCTCTCCCAAGACATGGGAAGACTGCATCAGCGTGTGGTTCAGCACTGGGGCAGGGCTTTGTGCACTCCGCTGATGACAATATCATCGGTAAAAACTACAAAGTCCAGATCCATCAGATAGAACACTGCCTGATCCCAAAGCCCAGCCCTGATGAGCTCACGCATTATCTTTATCCAACCAGGGAAAATGACGTCTGCTAACATTTAAAAGATGCACATGATTGATGTTTACATATGTGGATACTTATGCCGACCTTGAGAGCCTAAATGAAGACGAATCTGCAGCTCTCATGTCTTCAGAATCATTTCAGTAAAAGATCTTTCTCAACGTTACTCAAGCCCGTCAACTTTCAAATCCTTCCTCTTTGGACCTTCAGACAATGTGACATCACATCAAACCTGCTCCCAAGTGGTGTGAGTAATCAGAACACATACAAAGCCTCCCTGCCTGCCACCCTCGTAGCTAAGAGTGGTGTTGCAGTCACGAACCCCTAAAAGCTATCAAGCTCTTCTTCCCCTGGACCTTTTTTGACCCATAGTAAGATAGCAATTTAGGTTGGCGAACATCATAAAAGGAGGAAGGTTCCAGAAGGAGGGATGTATTCAGAAATATCACCGTGGTTGTCAGGTGAGAAACAGACAGAACACCGTCTGGGTGGTTCTTTAGACTGCTGTCTCTTATCTCTGCCGAAACAGCCCTCTCTCTAGCAGTGAGCTTGAGTCTCAAGGCCTAAGTTGGTCTTCTTCTCTTTTATGGGCTAATCCTCTATCAACATTCAACTGGAATATAAACTTCTTTCGAGTCTTTTTGTATTAATCACCTGATCTGATTGTCTTCTACTTTGTTCTGGATTAACCGTTCCTTCACTGGGGTTGGAACCTGCTTCTGCAGGACTCCAGTGTAAACTGAAGACGGGCTCTTTTAGAATTCCCTGAGACTCCAGTACGAGATTGGGACTGTGGAGACACCCAGTCTTGTGAACTAAACAACTGCAGGAATCTGGTGTCAGCCGTTGTGCGGCTGACTACCTGGACCACAGGCTCTGTGTGCAGAACCTGAGAAAACGGTCCCGGATTTAGAACCTCAGTGATGCTGGTCTCTTTTCAATCGCCACTAGATTGAGCTCTGGCTAAACAGCATCAGTTGTCCCAATGGAGCAATGTTTTTTTTGGGATTGGTGCTTGTCTCTAATAGGTGATTCTTCAACCTTAACCCACATCACAGATTCTTAACTTAAAAGACTAGATGCCCCGAAAGGGTTTTAGGGGAGTCTCGAACTTCCCTCTAAAATTTCCGGAGCCAGGCCTCCATGTTTTACATCACCTTCACTGTTATCATCCAAGCTCCCACAGGACAGCTCGCTGAACGCTGAGAACTCAATGGCTTTTCCAGCACTAAGTGTTAAAGTTCTTCCAAACATATCCATGCCCGCCACAGCAATACTACACTCTTGGTACCAAGTTCTGTCTTAGTTAGGGTTTTTATTACTGTGACAAAACACAATGACCAAAAAAAAAATAAGTTGGGAAAGGGTTTATGTCATCTTATAGCTAGTAATGCATCATCCCTCAAAGCCAGAGAACTCAAGGCAATACCCTAGAGGCAGAAACTACTGATTCACAGCCACTAAGGAGTGCTGCTTACTGGCTTGCTCCTCTCGGCTTGCTCACCCTTCTTTCTTATTCACCCCAGGACCACCTGCCCAGAGATAGTACCACCCTCAGTGAGCTGAGCCTTTCCACCTCCTCAGTCAAGAAAATGCACACAGGCTCGCTCACATGCCAGCCTGGTAGGGGAATTTTCACAGTTGAGTTTCCTCTTCTAGAAAGACCCTGGCATAAAACTAGCCTGCATTCTATCCAAGGTGGGGGAATGACCAGGACAGGACTAAGGGAGGAGGAGAGGGAGTCTGGAGAAGGAGGCCCCAGAGACCCAGAGCCCACAGACCACTCCCACCGCTGGGGTGCCTTCTATCCCTTTGGTGGGAGCCATTTGTTTGTTCTACTACGGTCTGTTGGTTTTGTTCCATTTTCTCTCTCTGGCTGGTGTTTCTCTGCCCTGGTTGATCTGTGACTTCCCTGCACTCTGTCCCTCAGGATCTGAAACTATTACTTTGAGTTCAGGACCCTCGGGAGTTCTGTTACTTTCGCTCTGAGGCAGCTGCCTGCTTTCCCATCCCCCACCCTCCCATGCCCACCCCCACGTCCAGTTCTCCGGCTGTCGCAGTCTTGCTGTCCAACTGTCACTTCCTTTCCTGTCCAAGTGGGTCTTCTTTCCAGGACAGACAAGGAAGCAGACTTGGCAGTGGTCCTGCATGACTACCCTTGGCCCAGGACTTGGTAGCTTCTGTGACTCAAAATTTATCATTCTTAATTTGACACTTATTTCCATATATTCATTTCTAGAAAAATTATTGAAGTTAAATTTGAACATAGTTCCCCTCAGAAGAAATACAAGAACATTCTAGATTCAGGTATTGTTTTTCTGCCCTCACCAGTCCTATCTACCCCCAGCTATCTCCTCCAAGGTTCTTTCTCTCCCTTTCTCTAAAGTACCACCTCTAGTCATTTTATATGTAGTCTTATTGTCCTTTTAAAAATGCTTCAACATCTGTCTATGTCCATGGGAAATATACAGTATTGATTTTTATGTTTTTCAAGTTGAAATTTGACCCAGGCAGGGCATTAGTCTTCCGAGCACTGTTTCAGATTTGTCATGTGATCATCTCAATGCAGAAGAAGATTCCCATGTAAGTAATGAATATCATTTAAACAAACAATTAAAAAAAAACAAAAAACAAACTTTTAGTCAACCAAAAAGAAAGTGACTCTCAATCAGAAAGGAGAAATCAACAAAAACCATAGAGAGAAAGTACACTTAATGACTAGACATCAGAACAGTTTTGCAAACTAGCAATAGCAGCTGTCACTACATCTGTTCAATAGATTCAGGCCAGGTAGGAAGGCTTGAAAAATAAGAAAGCGGCATCAAGGTTAGTTACAAAAGAGAAAAATAAATCTGCTGTAATTCACACACAGCGTGATTATGTTTTTCTGGCAACCCAAGAGAGGGCTGATCAGATAGCTCAACAAGTAAAGACACTTGCTGTCCAGCCTGATGACATGAGTTCTGTCCCTGACACTCACTTGCTGGGAGAAGAGAAGTGGCTCCTATGAGTTGTTCTTTGACCTGTGCACAAGCACCACGCACGCCCATGCTTCCTCCCGCATACACACACCATTACATTTGCGCAATTAAAAAAAATGCTCTTTGAGAGGTCCAGAGAACCAATACACGAAACTGGGAGTGAAGTAGTTGGTATGAGTATGTAAATTAATCCGTGTTCTTTTACACTGTGCTATTAAGATGTGAGTTTGTAGGGTGCAGTGTGTGTGTGTGTGTGTGTGTGTGTGTGTGTGTGTGTTTTATGACTGTATGTCATTTGGGGACAGGAAAATTTTTCCAGAGTGTATCTATATCACTCCCCAAACACAACAAATCCCTGGTATATTCAAGACCAAAATACAAAAAGTAAAACTGTAACTTTTAAAAGACAGCACAGGATGGTATGACTCAGGACCAGGACAATTCCCTTAGATACAATACAAACTCTAACTCTGTCCTTGGAGGTAAAGACCAAGCCTTCACGACAGATTACAACTTCCATACCATAAGACACTGCAAATAAAGTATAATGTCAGTTCCAGGGCAGCGAGCAGCATTCGTGATATACATACCTGTCAAAGACCAATGAGTAGGTGAAGACTCTCCAGAGGGCATTACAAATGAACAATCAATAGGGAACCAAAAGGCAAAAAGAGACTTCTGCCATTTCCCCCATTTCATTTCCAATCTTCTGTGTAAGTTCCCAGTACTATTGTTTGCGGTCCTCAAGTGTTCCCAGTCAGATTCTGACTTATGTAAGTGACATCCCACATTCATTTGAATAACAAAAAAAACTTTGAGTCTGAAGACATACTATGCTGAGAAAGACAGAGGGCAGTATGACCTTCCACACAGCCGGGTCACTGACATGGTGTGGTGTGGGAAGTAGGGTATCAATTCTAAGTCACACTTGGATGCTTTCTATCCTGGCAACTGTAACCTTTATGTAGGCATGTATGCCCGATTATACATCCTCTCATCTTCACAAGAAACAAATAACCCACATTACAGCTTTATGAGGCCAGAAGTCTACAGCATAAATGTTTACCATAGATAAAGCTGCCATTAAAACACATACGTATGAAACCCCATGTAATGTACAAACTAGAATAAAATACTATTGAGCGGTTAAAAGGTACCAACTATAGCTTCCTCTGTCAATATAAATTAATCTACAATTAAATGTGAGTAGAAACGTGGATCAGAATGTATAGCGTAATTTTATTTATTTAGATATTAAAAAGACAAATTTTGTATATTCATTGTTGATGTAGCATGTAGCAAAATTATAGAAAAAAAATGTATGGACAAAAAATGTCAAATTCACACCAACTGTTCTATCTGGAAGGAGAGAGAGCAATAAGGTTGAGAAATCTAACCTACTCTTAGTTAGAGATCCTATTGCTATCATGAAAGGACTTGACCAAAGCAGCCTGAGCAGGAAAGGGTTTATTAGTCTTAAGCTCCCACATCACAGTTCAGCATCAAAGGCAGTCAGCACAGGAACACAAACAGAGCAGGAACCTGGAGGCAGGAGCTGATGCAGAGGCCATGGAGGGGTGCTGCTTACTGGCTTGCTCCTTGTGGTTTACTCATCCTGCTTTCTTATAGAATCCAGGACCTCCAAACCCAGGGATGGCACCACCCACAATGGGCTAGGCCCTCCCACATCAATCACTAATTAAGAAAATGTCCTACAGGCTTGTGTACAGCCCTGTCTATTGGAGGAATTTTCTTAAATAAGGTTTCCTCCTCTCAGATGACTTAACCTTGTGTCAAGTTGACATAAAACTGTTCGGCACAACTGACTCCTTGTCAGCTCGACACACAAACACATCATTACTCTATAACCTTTCCTTTCCCATGCATCTCCGAGGTCTCACATTCAAAACATAAGTAACCTTAAAAGATCCACAGTCTTTACAAATTCAAACGTGTTAAAAGTTCATTCATTTTAAAATATATAGTCCCCTTAAAAAAATCCAAAATCTCTTTTCAAAGTTTGTCATCTCTCAACTGTGGGTTCTTGTAAAAATCGAAATTAGGTTAAGCGTTCTTACTTCATGAGCAAAGAACCAGGGCACAGCCGCAACCACCTCAAAGCAAAACGAATCCCCCAACACTGTAAATAACACGATGTTCAATATCTGAGACCCATCCTGGGCTCCTCCAAAGGGATTGGGTCACTTCTCTGGCTCTGCACCCCTGCAGCACACACAGCTTGTCTTCTAGGGTCCAGGTGGCTCCACTCCACTGCCGCTGCTGTTCTTGGCGGTCATCCCACGGTACTGGCGTCTCCAAGATGCTAGAGTCTTCTTCTGCAGCTGGTGTTCACTTTCTACCATCATCGTAGTCAATGTCGGAGTAGTAATAACTATTGTTATTATTTTAGATTTTAACTACTTATAACCATTTGTAAATGTAAATATATTTTGATCATATTTTCCCCTCCACCAAGTCCTTCCAGATCCTCTTCCATCCCTACCTACCTCACTTTAAGTTCTTTCTCAAAAAAGACAAAAGCCTGACACAACAACAAAACTCTCCCAAACCAAGAAAGCAAAATAAAACCACACCACTCCAAACAACAATAATAAAATCACTAAACTGTAACCAAATAAAAACACGAACAAAAAAAACTGTGGAGTCCAGTACATGTTGGCCAACTATTCTGAGCATAAGGTCTTTCCTGGTAGGGTTGATGTTCCCATGTCCTTCTACTGAATGTAGAAGTGTTTCTTTTTCAAACTGCGTGCCCTTCCTTGCGTTAAGAATTGCAATGCCTTCTTGGTGGATTTTTCCTGTAATGAGTACGGAGTGTCCTCCTTTCCTACCTCTTCTGATTAGTTTTGGTTTGAAGTCTATTTTGCCAGATATTAAAATGGCTACATCAGCTTCTTTCTTAGATCCACTTGCTTGAGGTATCTTTTTCTAACCCTTCACCATGAAGTGATATCTTTTACGTTAAGGTGTGTTTCTTGGATGCAGTGGAAGAATGGGTCCTGTTTTCGAATCTATTCTGTTAGTCTGTCTCTTTTTACTGAAGAATTGAGACCGTTGATGTTGAGAGACATCAATGACCAATGACTGTTGATTTTGTTGCTGTTGGGGGTGTGTGTGTGTGTGTGTGTGTGTGTGTGTGTGTGTATAACTCCTCAAGCCGGGCCTCAGTTGTCTGCACTGCCCCCACATCCTCATCGTCCAGGTTTCTACAGAGCAGCTCCCCAAGCTTTGACCACACAGCAGCTTTTCTAGCCCAAAGCTCCGGAGTCCTTCCACAATCCTCCCCCAACCCAAACGGCCAGGTCTGTCACAGCAACACCCCGTGCTTCTGGTACCAACTTGGGTTCCTGTTGCTGTGATGAAACACCATGACCAAAGCGACTTGTGCAGGAAAGGGTTTATTTAGCATAAGCTTCCACATCCCAATTCTTCATCGAAGGAAGTCAGGACAAAAACTCAAGCAGGGCAAGGACCTAAATGCAGGAGCTGATGCTGAGGCCATGGAGGGGTGCTGCTTACTGGCTTGCTCTTTGTGGCTTACTCATCCTGCTTTCTTATAGAACCTGAGACCACCAGGGATGGCACCACCCACAATGGACTGGGCCTTCCCTCATCAATCACTTATTAAGAAAATGGGAGACATTTTCTTAACTGAGATTCCCTTCTCCCAGATGACATAGCTAGGGTCAAGGTGACATCAAAACATGTTGCACACATACCTATGAAATGTTCTCAAAATACCCTGCACAGAGTTCAAGAAAGTGCATCTATAAAAGCCAGGTGAAAGGCACATGGGTGCTTGCCATGCAAGTCTCCATGTGCCTGGCTGGCATCAATGAAATATCTCATCGCCTAAAAGAATCTACGAGTCTGAAACCAAGAAGCATGCTGATTTCAAAGGCAGTAACGAGCACACAGGCATGACCTCAAATGTTACATGGATTTAACTACAGAGAAAGTGGCAAGTCTCTCTAGGAAAGCTGCCTACTTTTCTTCCAAAGGAAAAAGTCATATTTTACCCACACTCTCCCCATCCATCTTCAAAATAATACACCTCTTCATGTTCATCATCATCAACCATGTCAGCCTGTCTAGGCTTAGTCCGGAATGAATACGACTTCAAAGCGCCTTCAACCATCTCCCCACACATGGTCTATCACCGCCAGCCAGCCTCTGCCCACGGCATCCAATCTGTCTCTTTGATGTGCAGCTTGTCGACCGAGAAGTTCCTAGCCATCAGCACTTACACTGCTTCGCCTTTGGTCCTGGGCTCTAGCTTCACTGCTGAATCTCATGTCACTTCGTTTCCCCCTCCTTTATCAGTCTGCCTTGGCTTGGATTCACAGTTGACACATCATGGTAACTAGGGTCTGGCCTATTCATATTGGACCAGCTTCAGTTATTCAGTTTTTCCGTTTGCGCTTACCTCTGAGTACCTCCCAGCCCTGACTTCCCGGTAGTCCAGCGTCATCTCTGACTCCTTCAATTTTCCTCATCTTTGGACCTTGTGCTACCTGCTCACCTTGTTATTACATAACATGCACAGCATCATTTGGTTTTACATTTTTATTTTATTTGTGATTTGTTTTGTCTCTACGTACATGCCTGGGTCTCTACAGAGACCAGAAGAGAGCGCTGGATTCCCTAGAACTGGAATGATAGATGGTTGTGAGCTACGTGTGTGTTCTGCGAACCCAACTCAGATGCTTCTGCCGAAGCAGCTAGTGTCCCTAACCACTGAGTCCCCTCTCCGGCCCCATACAGAATGTCATAATCGACATCACCAAATTCAGGATCCATTCAGCCAGAGAGAGCAGCTGTGCCATTCATTACGCATGAGCTGTCAAACACAAAAGCCTAGCATATAGAAGATGTTCAATAAATACTTCATTAAAAAAAATGGAGGAAAACCAAGCCAGACTAGTGGTCTTCCCAGTAGCTTATTTATTTTCTGATGAGTAGGTACAGTTTGTCTTCATAAAGTCAAAGGTCTCCCAAACAGCTTGCAGTTGTTCTGACTCATTATAAGGGTTAACCTTCCAAGAGGTCTTTATTATTTTTGTACAGCTTCAGCTTCCATGTTTTCTAGACCATTCCTTGGATACTAAGTTTCTATGAGGTTATAGCAAAAGCAGTTGTAGATTTTGTACCCGCTTAGACAGTCTTTCAGATATGACGCCTGTAAATCTAAAATATTTGCGGTTCTAATGCTTTACTTTCTACTATGGAAAATACTATGAGAAAGTTCTTTTGATTCCCAGGGAACAGGAAGGGGTGGGGGTGGATAATGGAGAGCAGGCAAGACTGAGTAGCAGCACTCACAGACAGCCCCAGTTAACACACCCTGATTCGGGCATTTGACATCCGGGAGGATCGTGGCTTACTGTCCCATTCTACCAGCCTTTATGGGGTTTTCTTCTGCCAAATCAGAAACAACAATATGCAAATGTAAATGCAGAAAGGGGACTTAATGGGGCCTGATCGACCGCTCCTTTCCTACTGGCTTAGATCCTCCTAAGGTCTGCATCTGTTAGCACCCACTGGGAGCAATACATTTTCTCAACTATCACAAGATTCAGTGTTGTAATGTGACCAAAAGAAAGCAGGACTGAATAGAGCGAGAGAAAAATCAACATAAAACGAAAAAAAGCAGTTGTGTTGTAGTGTAACTGTACCAGTGTTTAATTTTATGCAAATTAAACATTGACGTGTTTGCAAAGATTTTTTTCAGCTTATACATAATATATATACATCCCCCTTACTTATGTTGTATGATTGCACATTGAAATATACGTGTCACATAGTACAGAAATACTTGTATACTGCATCAATCCTTTGCTATACCATAAGATAGTTTCACCCTGGGAAACTTGCGTAGACATTTCTACAATAGATGCTTTTTAAAAACATCGCTGTGAGACTTTAAGAAAATTTTATTTATCTTGAGAAAGGAAAATATTCAGTGAGTCCGTGTTTTAATTTTACGTAATGCTTAACAACTTGTAATGAAACCAAAGAGCATTTGTCTTAAACCAGCATCAAGGGATGCCTTCGAAGTGCCCATCGGTGCCTGCCAGCCCGTATGTCTCAATACCCTTATTCCTGATTTAAGCACTGTTAATCCTTCACATCTTTCTTCTGAAGAGATTTAAATTGTACTCTTAAGCAGGGCTTATTACTATGGATTCCAAGCAGATAAATTAATTTTTGTATTAAAACTGCCTTCCGGAAGCACAGCTACTCATGCATTTGGCTAGTGGTGGAGGAATGTGAGCCGAACCGGGCTATGCTTCCCAAGCTAGACGTAGCAGAGTGTACCAGGAACATGTCCCCAGCCATGTTTCCTTCCGGGGACAGGCGTCCTCATCCCGGGAGAGAGTATCTCTCAGACGGTGGCTCCGGCTGGCTGCAGATCTGACTTTTACCCTTGACGGCTAATGTAATTTGTAGAGTTAAATATTGATAAGCTGTAAACCACATCCCCTGTTTCCCCATCCAGTGTCTCGGGGATTATGCCCTTCCTTTTACCATAAAAAAAAACCCAGCAACCCATATATCTCCTTTGGAATTCGGGTGTAAATTAATGAAGCTATGACCCCTTCCTGAGGTGGTCTCTCACCTGGGGCTAGAAAACTAAATCTTATTTCCTTGCAGAGTCTAGGGGAGGTGATTTTGAAACTACAGCTTTTTGAGAATCAGAAGGAAGGAAAACTGCCTGCGCACCGGGATAAGGGCTCACGTTCTGAAACAGACGGCGCTTAGAAGCATACTTCCGTTTCACCTGGTCTATGCACCGCATTGTTTTAAAACTTATATAACCTCTCCCTATTTGTGCGTAGTTCCTACATCAGGTTGTGAAAGTAACAATGGGCATTTCAGCTCAAGGTTATCAGGGTAACTCAGTAAACATACTGTATAAACGTTTAGGGTAACAGCACACAGTGCCTCTGTTGCTGTCAGTGCTGTTAGTTTTGAGTTACAGTGAATAAACTCCTTTTGTATCTTCCCGGGTTGGCTGAGTGTGGTAAGGTAGTAAAACTTAACGTAGAGAGAAAATAAGCAGATATCACCTTCTAGGAGACAGTGGGTTCTAGTTTTCTCTGACCTGGGTAAACTTGAAAAGCTCTGATATTTTGCAAGGAAAATGAAGTAAAAAATAAAATCTCGGATTTCTTAGTTGCAAGGAAAACAAAAAAAAAAAAAAAAAAAAAAAAAAAGGAGGGGAAGCAGAATGGCTGGAGAGGTAGCTAGTGGTGCCATGCTCACCTGTAATGCAGACCATCCAGGATTCCATCCCTGCTACTTTAATGACAGTCCCAGGCTGATGGAAGCAGGATGGAGACTTTGAAAGGATGCTGAGGAACCAATCAAGAACAATAACAAAGGTGTAACAAACGAGTTCTGAACAGTGACAGGCGGGCCAGAGAGAACTCAGACGCCTTGGGTTCTGGCAAGAACACACTGCCCTGAACCCCTAGATCAATGCTTTTCAACAATTAATTAATTAATACAATTCCTCGTGTTGTGGTGACCCTCAGCCATAAAATTATATTCTTTTGCTACTTCATAACTGTAAATTTTGCTGCTGTTATGAATCATCATGTAGACATCTGATACTCAGATGGTCTTAGGTGACCCCTGTGAAAGGGTCCTTTGACCCCTGAAGTGATCGTGACCCACAGGTGGAGAACCGCTGCCCCAGCCTGTTCCTTTGCACCATCTCACCGCTTCTAGGTTCCGGAAACTTTCCCGCTCTTGCTATATTGTAAATGTTACTAGCAAGAATCCCACTGCACGTAACTCCCTGTGCCTTCTGGAAATCGCTATTGTAGCCCACACACTTCTTACAGGAATACCACATTGACCAAGGAGTTTGTGATGGTGAAATACAAAAACTGCCAGTTCTTTCCATCCAGCCCACACCTCTGATGACTCCCCTAACCAACAGAGACTGACCAGTTGCTTGTCTGAGGATCTGTAATAGTCACTGGTAACTTGAACACTCTAAGGCACCTGAGTGTCCTTACCTGACAAAGAAATAGACAACATCTGTAAAGATTTACCTCGATGTAGTTTTGTTTTGTTTTGAAGAATAGGCATAAAGTAAAGAGTTGCATGGAGAATCAGAAAAGGCTTCATTTTTTTCCCTCCTTTTATTTTTACTCTCTGTGAGGCCATATTTAGGCATGCTTCTCAAAATACGTGCTGGATGCAGTCAGTAAATTTCTTCACTTGTCTGTTTAGAGGAGAGTGACACACATCACCTCCGTCATATGCCGAGCTCTAGAATTCTGGGAACTGTCACTGGCTTGCTTTATTGAGAACCATCAATGGCTTCGACAGACAGGGATGGGAGGAGAGGGTGGAGCACCGTGATGCATCTTGACAGCATGTCTCAGACTGGCTGTCCCTGTCAGGGTCCACTCTTTGAATTCTCTTCTAACAAGGACCAAAGAGAAAGCCTGCATGGCCTTGCCACCGACGTTTCCCGAACACACAGGATAATGAATGCCTAAAATTAAAATCTTCATTCTAACCTGGTGGAGTTTCATTTTGTTATGAAGTTTTCGGAAAGACTCCTTTGGACATAGTTTCATTGTTTCTGTGCCAATTAAAAAAAAAAAAATTGAAAATTGCATTGGCTGTATTTTAGCCTTGACCCTTGTATGCAATTCTAAGCAATCTTAGAAGTTTATTAGCAAGCGTTGGAAGTGTTAAAATGAGCATTATAAGGCACAGGACATTTTTATTTTAATTTGCTACATGTACCAAGAATTTCTGTCATGATGACCGTCTCAACAGTACATCATCAGGAACCACTGCTCCACGTGAGGTTTATTTTGTGCGTAGGAAGATGGGAGTCACTTTGGCTCAATTTTACTGGCTACTTTCCTTGTGGTAGAAAATAATTTGTTGCGCAAAATAATTTGAAATGGCATTTTCGTTAATAGGCAATTAAAATGTACGGCTAACGAGGCCCCTGAGACTTTAAGCTAAAGTGACATACTATCCTTTAAATGGCTCCCTCAGTTCAGGTTCTAGTCAATACTGGGGAACGATTCAGAACCTCTATCTCCAGGAAGGGAGAATTTCGAGGATGTGACTGTCTTCCAAACTAGTTAGCTTGGATTGTACTTGAGTATCCTCAAGCCGCGATTGGCGCTCCCGTCTCCCTAGCTCGCAGCATGGATGCAAGTCAAAACAAAGAGGAAGGTGAACACGGAAGGCAGAGTGGCTTCCCAGGTTGCAGGCTCTGCTGCAGCTGTGCATGGCCTCATCGTCCACGTGGGGTGATACAGTACCTCAGTTTCCTTGCCGACGGTCTCATGATAACTTGCCTGACATCTCCAAGTGTATCTTAAAATATTCTTCAACCTTTGGCATCCCTTCCTGCCTTAGGCCTCATGAATAAAACATGGATCCAGTCAGCAGCTCTGGCAGAGAGGAGAAGCCAAGTTTCATCTATCAACGTCAGGGACTGCATCACCCAGCAGCTGCCGACCCTTTACTAACACCGCATCTTTACGGCCATGCTGGTAAGAAGTCAAACGGTGCCAGCTCCCACATTCTTAGTAAGTATTCATTTCCCAGTCTGTGTCAGATGACTACCAAGTAAAAGCGGAGAGTCCGTGGCAGACACAGACCCTCTCTGCCCCTTTCCCTTTTATGGCGGTCTAGACTGGTTTGCTGGGGTTTCCATAACGAAGTCTCACAGTCTGGGTGGTTGAAACAACTATTTGTGTTCTCAGAGCGCTAGAAGCTGGAAACCCAAGTCACAAGCTTCAAGTTCTGGAAGCTGCAGGACTAAAGCATTGGTCGAATTGGCTTCTTTGAGCGGTGTGAGCGAGACCCTTGCCCAGCCCTCTTGCTTAATTCCTGGTTATTTACCGGCAGTCTTCGGCATCCGTCCACATGTAGACGTACACCCCCCTCCTTCACTTTCACGTGGTATCTCCCTGTGCGCACCTGTTTCGAGTCCATCTCTGAAGAGGATGTCAGCCATACCGGAGTCAAACACCTGTTTCAGGAAGACCTCGGTTCAACCGCTTTGACCTTCAATGGCCCAATTTCCAAACAAGATCATACTCGGGGCAACTCACAGCTGGATCTTTAGTGTGAGAATTTTTAAAGACCAGAATTTTAAAATTATAATTTTTAAACTTTTCCCCAAAATTAATTTCCTTCTCTTGTCGTTTGCATGAATACCAACAATATCTATTCATAATGTGTGAATAGGGATTGGTGTTTCCTTAAAATTGCCAAGTCGAGTCTGGGCTCACATTTAATTGTTCACTAACCCTGAGTCAGTTTAATATTGTGCCATTTGCTGATACACCCGCGAACTAAGGCAGGGTGGGCACACGGTATAAAGTTGGTGCTGATACTCCACGGACAAATAACTTTAAGTGATCACATATTGAAACTGTGAGGGAAACAAAGTATACAAATAGCTCATCGGATGACATTACGAGACGTCATCTTTGAATATGCAGAAAACACAGTGTCTTTTCCAGCATCCTATAAAGGGATGAGTTAGAACTACAGATGTAACAGGGTGGTGGGTTCAACAGGTGAAAGGGAAACGATCTGTGTTTGTGGAAAAGAATACTCGTAGAGAGGAAAGACTACTGTCTCAATCCTAAAGAACAGGAGTGGCCCTGTGAGGACACAGTCCTGGACAGTAGGCTCATTACACCCGGAAGAGCCCCGACAGACCCTTCTGTGACAGCAATCCCACCGCTTATGTGGATTTTCACATATCCACAAAACAAGTGTATGTTGGAGAGCATGTCCTGAGAAATTTGAAAGTCATTGTCCTGAGTGCCTGTGTTCGAGTACAGAAGTAGCTGAGTCCCATAAAATCATCTAAGAGGAAAACAAGAAACCAACCGCAGAGCCCACCCACACAGAGCTCACATTGTTCAGTCTGCGTGAAACCAAGGGCCATTTCAGTGTTTGTGCTCTGCTTCTCTAGCAATGAGCATCCCCAATGATAGCGCACGTGTGCACATGTGCACACACACATACACACACATACACACACATACACACATGCACACACACATACATACACTCACACACACATATACATACACACACATACACACATGCACACAATACGCATACATACACACATACACACACACATATGCACACATATACACACACATGCACACACACATGCATACACACATAAGTACACTCACACACACATGCACACACACACACACATGCGTGCGCGCACACACACACACACACACACACACACACACACACATCCATGTTGTCTGCTTTCTGTTGCTATGATAAACACTATGACAAAACACAACTTGGGGAGGAAAAGAGTTTATTTCATCTGTCAGGTTACAGTTCATAATCTAAAGAAGTCAGGTCAGAATCTCAAGCGGTAACCTGGAGCAGGACCCAGAGCAGACCATGGAGGAGTGCTGCTTACTAGCTCCCCCCCATCTCCCTCCCTCCCTCCATCTTTCTCTCTCTCTCTCTCTCTCTGTGTATGGCTCTCTCAACTAACTTTTTAAAAATGATAGTAAACTTTATTTTAATGTATAGTAAACCTTAACTTTTAATTTATAGACTGAAAATTCTGCAACTGTATGTTCGAATCTTTACAAACGTCTCAAATAGAAAGCAAATGGTCCTGTAAAGTCATACTTTGATCGCTGAAGTCGGTGTCATGATCACCAGTTCCGAATGGGGCTGTAGATAATGGAGCCATTGTTTGGAATATTTAGAAAACAACTCTGGTCATTAGGAGAATTGGGGGGAAGTGTTTCGAGTTCAGGCATATTTAGAAGGGCCTTGAACACTCACTTCTAGTTTTTAAGTTCAAGTTGAGTGACTGGAAACAGCCCTGAGTGTGCCTGAAGTTTATGTCATATGTATGCCTAGCTTGACAGCATTTCAGAAACAGAACAACACCTGTGACATTAACGACCAGAATGGATGAGCAGAAGGTGCCACTTCCCAGCAACTGAATCAAGTGTTAAATGCCTTTCTCATAAAGAATTGTTTTTATTCCTGCCCTTTTCTAAAAAAAGAATGTTGTACATTTCTGTTTATTTCTTCTTTGAGAATTCACATAGCATATTTTTATCAGTTCTTCCCTGTCTTCTCACTCCTCCCCGACCCTCCCCGCTCCCTACCCATCCACCTTCACATGCTCTGTTTTTATTTATTTATTTATTTATTTATTTATTTATTTATTTATTCATTTATGCATTTATTTATTTATTGGTCTGTTTTTTTTTTTTTTTTCGAGTCAGGGTTTCTCTGTTCTAACTTTGGTTATCCTGAAGTCATCACTGAAGACCAGACTGGCCTTGAACTCACAGAGATCTGCCTGCCTCTGCCTCTGGGGTGCTGGGATTAAAGGTGTGTGCCACCACCACCTGGCTATGTGCTCTATTTTAAAAACAAAAGAAACAAGGACACTACATGGAGTCTGTTTCGTGTTGGACATTTGTTGCTGGACATGGGCCTACCCTGGAGGGTGGCTGACACATCCAGTGTCACTCCGTGGAGGGAAACTGATTTTCTTCCTGCCAGCGGCTGTCATTTGTGGACGGATGGGGTGGGACTTTGTGCCCTTCCCCTCCCTGCATGCTGGGAGTTTGTCTGGCTGTCATAGTCTCTGCGAATTCATAGGTACATCTGCCCTATTGTGCCTGGAAAAGGCTGTTTCCTCAAAATCGTCCACCACCTCTGGCTCTTAACAATCTTTTCCCTGAGCCTGGAGGAGAGGGGAATGATACAGACAACCACGCAGGGCTGAGCATCCCAGAGCCTCTCTCTACATGTCTTCAGTCCTGGACCTCTGTTAATTGCCATCTATTTCCCCTTTCTCTGCTTAAGGCTGCTCAGATTCTTTTCTTAACACAGCCCATGCTCACCCTCATCAGCCTTTGCGCCTGCAGAGTAGATCAGGGAGGTTCCTCCATGGACATTGCGCATGGACCAATCTAACGGAGGCAATTCTTCAACTGAAGTTCTCTTTCCAAGGAACTCTAGAGTGTGTCAAATTGACAATAAGAACTAATCCGTGCACACAGAGAAATACATCTGCAGACACACACACAGACACACGGACACACACACACACACAGACACAGACACAAACACAGAGATACAGATACACACAGACACACATACACAAAGACACACAGACAGACAGACACACACACACACAGACACACACACACACACAGACACACAGACACACACACACACACACACACACAGACACACACACACACAGACACACAGACAGACAGACAGACACACACACACACACACACACACACACAGACACACAGACACACACACACACAGACACACACACACACACACACAGACACACACACACACAGACACACAGACAGACAGACACACACACACACAGACACACAGACACACACACACACACACACACACACACACAGACACACACACACACAGACACACAGACAGACAGACACACACACACACACATTCAGAGCATCAGGCTTTCAGCATAAAGAGTAAGCACACATTGTGTCGCTAGCCTTTCTTTCCATCATTTGCTCAGCATCCTGATAAAGCTCCTCAGGAAGTAAAGCCCATCCTCATCACATTTCCTTTCTGTTTTCATCTGCTGTGGATTCTACCAATGTGGAATCACAATATGGTTATTAATTCTGTCCCGAAGTCCCATCAAGAAACATCACCTCATAAACACCACCAGTGCATCTTCAGACCAATCCCATGTCACCCCACGCACTGCCAGTGTAAGTATGAAGAAAATTATTTCTGTGATTAGTTTTATATTCTTCAAAGAACCATCCCCTTAAATAACATTTTCTTTCAATATCGCAAAACACCATTTCAGAGAGTTATTTGGTTAAGCATTGCTGGAATACATATTGATGCTGACAATAAAGCAAACCCAGATGCAAAGGCTGTGTTTGTCTCAGTACTATATAATGCACATGACACTGGAATCCGTCAGCTGCTTACAAACGTCCTTTTGCATTCCCATTTGTGTGTGTTTAGTTAGGTTTGAATTACACAGCTTATTAATTAAAGAAAATTAAAAATTTTGCAGAGTACTTGAGACTGCTTTCAGACTAGCTGAGACTTCCACTTTACGTAACTTTTCTTGCTCTAAAAGACCTTGCTGGCTATAGTGCCTTTGTGATGTCGTTCATCGTATGTACCTGTTTTAATCCATCATCACCTTCCCCGATACACAATTTTCTTAGGCAGCAGCAGTCATAGTCCCAGTCATTACAGTGTTCTTATTGAATGTGTAACATATGTGCATGCATGAGCAGGCACGCCTGTGCAAACACACACACATTCACCAAGCTTGCTATTCTAATGACTACTGTTGTTCTTCAGAGCTGTATACAGCAGGGATTTTGATGAGTCTTGTTACTAGTCCAGCCACACATTGCTTCTCTCTCTCAGAAGCTAGAGGAGAGATTCTTGCGCTCGGAGAGTCCTCAACCTAGATAGATCGTTTAGGCAATGTCAGTGTGACCTGTGGCCTGCTGTGTGGAAGGCAAAGAGTTCTACCATGTGATTATAGAAGGGTGTTTGAGGAATTGTGAACTTCTTCCAGGTTCAAAATCCCAATACCTTGAACCAAGGAGCTGCAACCAACCAAGCTGGGAGCTCCAAGCTGTACTAGGAAAGAGGAGATGCTTCACACAGATGCCCATTTTCCTAGCCAAGGCTTCAGCACCGTCTGGACCAGGACAGAGTTTTGCAGATAGAGATAATAACAAACACATCAGAAAGCAGCCTGTGTAACACACTGTTAGCCGCAGTCAGAGTGTGTGTGTCTGGTTCCTGAGAAATCACTACCCAAAACGTCCAGTGTGCTCTTTGGGGCTTCTCATAGCTTCATTCTGAAACCTCAGGGGTTAGGTCAATGATCCCTGTGGGGAACAGGTTATAATGTGAACTGGAAGACTTCCCAGACTCAGAAGAAGGCACGTATCCTGGTGAGTTTCCATCTCATGACCATCATCACTCCCCGTCCCCAAGTTCTTTGCGTGAGAAGGGACCATGGAGAAGCTTTGCTCTTTTCTACCCCAGGCTCTTTGCTAATGCAGTTTCTGGTGCCCAAAGACTAGTTTTCTGGCTGTTAGAGACCTGGCTCCTCAAATGCATTAGATCAAATGCCGGTTCCACAGAAGGTCTTTCCTCACCGATTATAGAAGCACACAGACACACAGACACACAGACACACACACACACACACACACACACACACACACACACACACACTATCTTCAATAATCTGTCCCAGAAACCCTGCCTCTATCCTTTATAGATGTTTTCCTTAATCATAACCCACATCTACCTGGGCCCAATGCCCATGGTGGCAGGAACACTTAAGAGTGACCAGTGTAATGCCTAATACAACCAAAAGGTTCTTGAATGAATATATTCCAGAATAGAATTGCCAGGCAGAATTTTCTGGAATGAAAGGCTATGTTGTCTATTTTGCACTCTTGTGTATGGAGTCCCTTATCACAAGCAGCTACCTGAGCGCTGGAAATATAAGTAGTGTGTGGTATGTATGTAGAGCTAAATCTTCAGTCAGAGCTATCATTAAGTTTAAGTTAATATAGTCACACTGCAGGCAGTGGCTGCCATATCGGAGAGTATACTTTTATAACTGTCTTCTTGGCCTCAAAGAAATACATACAATACATACAAGAAATACAGTGGGTTCTCAACCTGTGGGTCATGATCCCTTTGAGGGTCAAACAACCTTTTCTCTTGGATTGCCTAGTGAGTACTATTTGCATATCAGATATTTATATTACAATTCATATCAGTAGCAAAATTACAGTTATCAAGTAGCAAGGAAAATAACTTTATGGTTTGGGGTCACCACAACATGAGGAACTGTATTAAGGTTCACAGCAACAGAAAAAGGTTGAAAAGCATTGTACACAATTATTCCCCCTAATCTAACCTGAACCAAAGAGGAAACTATCCTGACTCAGGTTGGTAATTTTGTGAGCTACTGACCTACGCCTATGAATCCTGGCAATTTCTACTATTAATCTTAATAATCTTTTTATTGTATAGATTATGGTATATGTTGTAAGGCCAGGTAATTTGAACCATATTTCTAATAATGTGTTAATACCTTTCTACTTTGCTTCATTGATGATTTTCACATACACACAGAACTCAACATCTTTCAAACAGACAATGATTCAAGCTACTTTTGAGGCATTTGTATGACTAAAATATAAAAATTTCATATACAGTCTGTGTCTTCTCCTTGATTCCGTGTGCAAAGTAGTCTTTGAGGGAACAGGGTGTATGTGCTACTCTTATGCTATTATTTATGTTCAGGACCTGGCACAGAAGAGCCACAGGGCAGAGACTCATAAACAGTTCTCAAATGCATAGCTAAATCTCACAAAGACATTCTGTCCAGTTCTTCAGGTTTTACCACCCCGCCCCCATCCATTTCCTCAACAGAGA
The DNA here is from genome assembly GCA_026225945.1 of Cricetomys ansorgei. Taxonomy (NCBI): domain Eukaryota; kingdom Metazoa; phylum Chordata; class Mammalia; order Rodentia; family Nesomyidae; genus Cricetomys; species Cricetomys ansorgei. The sequence continues at coordinate 7,662,797 of JAMJFZ010001203.1, forward strand.
CAGAAGAAGGAGATATCTGAAGAATGGCAGGTTGTAGGATAAAAGGCCTTTCCCCCATGTCTTCACATTCCTGAGATAGAGTAGCCCAGAAGAGCCACGGTCTCGCATCTCAGTTATGCTCAGGCGTTGTATCCGGTAAGAGCATGGAAAGCTTCACTGGCCAAGGTTCTGATATTGGTGCTGGGGAGACGGCTCAGTCAGCAGAGTGTTTGCCTTGCGGGTATGAGAACCTCAGTTCAGTCCCTGGCACTCAGGTCAAAGGCTGGGCATGGTGGTGCATATTTATAGTCCTCAAGGTTGGATGGGAGGCAGACAAGTAGATAGAGCTCTCTAGATAGCCAGCTAAGTCTACTTGGCTAAATTTTAGGCCAATAAAAGGCAGCTGTCCCAAGCAGATAATAGAAGGAATCCAAGGAGCAGCGGGGGCTCTCTGGCCTTTGCACACACATGTATACATGCAAACCTGTACACACACATGGACACATGCTCATGAACACACACATGAACACATGCTCATGAACACAGGCACGCGCATAATACATGTACCAACAGGAAATGGCCGACTGGTTGACCCCAGCATGCATTTTCCAAACACTACCACAATGGGAATGCTATTGCAGAGATAGATAGGAGCTTCACAATCGCGGAGCAAGAAAGTGCTCTGCATAGGCTTGATCTGAATCTGGTCACTTCATGCTTGCACATCTCACTCTGCACATCCTGGACCCCACCATCTCCTCTCGCCTTGGCAGAGAATCGTACTACGTGTTCTCCTCTCTTTAGACAGTATCTCACAAATGGATCCAGACAGAGTTTTTCCTCTTTTGGAAGTGACAGTTACGCAAATATTTTTCTTGAGATTTTCCAGGCCTTTTCCCCTCTTTTGCTCTGTCTTTACTCTCCCTCCCACCCTCTCCCCTTTATATTCTCTGCCTCTTTGATGTAATGGATCACAGTGAGAATTTCCTCTTTTTGATCTAGTTAGAAAATAGTCCCATTGCCTCCATGTTGACAGCAGATTCAGCAGATGCAGCTGGACTGCCCAGGCAAGAAATCCTTTGTCTAAAACAAGCAAACAAACAAACAAAAAGATCCGCATCTCCCTACTTCCCCACTGAAGCCTGTCTCCTGCCTCTCAACTGGAAATCTAACTCCCAGGCATCTACATCAGAGGTCGGCTTCTACAAGTCAGAGCAAAAGGCAAAATTGAGCGAGATGCTCCGGCTGCAGGGCAGATTTCCCTGCCCCCAATTCGTTAGGGATGACATTTCTGTTAATGTCCTTGTGTTAAAACTGCGTGTCCGTATTTTAATTCCGCCAGAATATCACACCACGGTGCTTAATAAGAGAGAGACATCAAGAAGCATTACCAAAAGAACACTGTAGAACTTTCCTGGGAGGGAGAGAGGGAGATGGAGATGGAGATGGAGAGGGAGAGGGAGAGAGGGGAGAGAGAGAGAGAGAGAGGGAGAGAGGGAGAGAGAGAGAGAGAGAGAGGGAGGAGAGAGAGAGAGGGAGAGAGAGAGGGGGAGAGAGAGAGAGAGAGAGAGAGAGAGAGAGAGAGAGAGAGAGAGAGAGAGACTAGAGTAGTCAACTTATAAAGAGATAAACTAACAATTTTTTTCTCCAGTTGGTATTTTATCACTTCTCCCATTAGGAGCTGTATAGAGCATCATTTTTTTTCCTTTAAATGAGCTGATATTAAATCTTTTGTTCTATTGGATCAGACATTATTATATATCAGCCAACTCAGGACCCTGCTGTGCCCATGAAGCGTGTTTGGGAAAATAGACTCTTTTCTACTAAGTGACACTTGTGCAAGCCACAGAGCAAGGTTTCATCCGATCTCTTCCATAGTCTTGTCAGACCATATATAGCACCTCATGCAGGAAGAGTTAATTTCAATAATGACCAGGGGCTGGAGAGCTGCCTCAGCAGTTAAGATTTCTTAGTTAGGTTAGTACTTGCTGTTCTTGCAGAGGACCCAGGTTCAGTTCCCAGCACCCGCATGCAGTTCACAACCGTCTATAACTTCAGTTTCAGGGGATCTAGTGTCCTCTTTCGGCCTCCCTGGGCACTGAGCACACACGCTGTATATGCAGGCCAACACTTACACACAAAGATAAAAACTTCTTGAGACTGTGACCAGACAGCACTAAAGATCACACAGAGAAGCTCTTTGTCTGCTTCTATCATTGATTCTAAGCAGGGGGAGGAAAGAAATCTTGTCACCTTTCAGCTTTAGAAAGCACCAGTTCTCTAAAACCCAGAAGGCAGAAGAAACAGAGGTCTTCAGACTCTGACTTCAGGGAAGATGGTGAATTATAGATAATCCAGCAACTCAATGCTTTCCATTTTAGCCAAGAACCCTCTCCAAGACCAAGGACATCGCCTCCCTAACTTAGGATTTATAAAAATGTATTTTTTAATTAGCATATAAAGCAATGGAGTCACTGTTTCATTTACATATTATACTTTGTTCGTATTCTCTCCCACGCTGCCTTCCCCATCCCCCCACCCAGGTTCTTGCTGGTTCCATTCTTCCCCCTAAATTGTACCTCCTTCTGCTTCCGTACCTCATATATCCATTATTAATAAATCCTTTGGCAGCTTCTGGTTAAAAAGGAGGGAGTAGTTCTTTGCGTAGCAGAATGTGCTTCTCTGTCTCCCCAGTTCTCTGACCCAGCAAAAATTACTGTCAACTATCTGTCCAGTTGAGGGATATTGATTCTCCTGTTGCCATGGCAACACACGAGTTGTCAGGTCTCTGTGACTCTTACACTCAATGCCTAATCTGTTCCTCCTGGCTTTTGGATTTTGACACTTTCTAAGCCTTAATTAGTTTATTTGATGGGACTTGCACATTTTATTTTTATACTAAGTAGCTATTGAAAACACAGCCACCCAGAGAACGGATCACAGAGGCAGAAATCGGTTTGCTGTCAGGCCAACCGGAGATGACAAAGAGCAACAGGGAAGAGAAAGGCGGGCTCTCTTCCTGCTCCTCAGTTACTGAGGAAAATCAAAACAGTTTCTGCCATCTGTCACGTAGCATGGTGTGAAAATTATGAAGCTGTTCATTTTGACGGTGAAGGCACATTCTGCCTCTGTGGTCGGATCACAGTAATACTCCTCGCCATCACAGGATTGGATCTATGCTCCTTAGTGCTGTTTTCCTCGGAGAATGCAAGCCCATCTTTACTAACTTTCCAGTGTGGATGTCCTTTGAGCAATCCAGTAAAAGACACAGGAAAGTGTGTAAGATGGGAGCAATGGTTCAGTTGAGGGTGTGGTTAAATACAGGGTTAGTCAAAGAGGAGGAAGAAGCAACTTCAGAAGGTCCTGCCATCCAAAGCAAAACATACCTCCTGAACAGCAGTCCTCAAAAAGGGGGTCACAGAGCCCCACAGTAGAGTGGGGTGCAAAGAGCATCTCAGAGAAACCAATACACTGAAAAAAAACTGTCATGACAAACCTACTAAATGATTGCCTTTTTGACTCTGTCGGCCTCTGCAGCGATGATGTGGGATTTATCATAGTGGAACTGCCACACGAGAAGGTGATGGGGGCAAATAAGATCAAGGTGTACCGGACAGTGGTCGCACATGCCTTTAGTCCCAGCAGTTGGCAGGCAGAGGCAGGCGGATCTCTGTGAGTTTGAGGCCAGCCTGGACTACAGAGTGAGTTCCATAACAGCAAGGGCTACATAGAGAAGCCCTGTCTCGAAAAACAAAGAAAGCAACACCCCCGCCCCCAGAAAAGATCAAAATGTGTACACCTGTGAAAATGTCACACTGAACTCCACGATCTTCAATTAATTTATGCTAAGTTTTGAGAAGTAAACCATAAGAAAAAGAAGGCAGTCACAGTCATCGCACATGCGCACACACACATACAGAGATGTCACAGTCATCGCACATGCGCACACAGACATACATGATATGTCACAGTCATCCCACATGCACACACAGACACACAGAGATGTCACAGTCATTGCACATGCGCACACAGACACACAGAGATGTCACAGTCACCGCACATGCGCACACAGACATACAGAGATGTCACAGTCATTGCACATGCGCACACAGACACACAGAGATGTCACAGTCACCGCACATGCGCACACAGACACACAGAGATGTCACAGTCATCGCACATGCGCACACAGACACACAGAGATGTCACAGTCATCGCACATGTGCACACAGAGATGTCACAGTCATCGCACATGCGCACACAGACAGATGTCACAGTCATCCCACATGCGCACACAGACACACAGAGATGTCACAGTCACCGCACATGCACACACAGACATACAGAGACGTCACAGTCATCGCACATGCACACACAGACATACAGAGATGTCACAGTCACCACACAAGCACACACAGAGATGTCACAGTCATCGCACATGCACACACAGACAGAGATGTCACAGTCATCGCACATGCACACACAGACAGAGATGTCACAGTCATCGCACATGCGCACACAGAGATGTCACAGTCATCGCACATGCACACACAGACACACAGAGATGTCACAGTCATCGCACATGCACAGACACACAGAGATGTCACAGTCATCGCACATGCGCACACAGACACACAGAGGTGTCACAGTCATCCCACATGCGCACACAGACAGAGATATCACAGTCATCGCACATGCACACACAGAGATGTCACAGTCATCGCACATGCGCACACAGACACACAGAGATGTCACAGTCACCGCACATGCACACACACATACAGAGATGTCACAGTCATTCCACATGCGCACACAGACATACAGAGATGTCACAGTCATCGCACATGCGCACACAGACATACAGAGATGTCACAGTCATTGCACATGCGCACACAGACACACAGAGATGTCACAGTCATCGCACATGCACACACAGAGATGTCACAGTCACCGCACATGCGCACACAGACATACAGAGATGTCACAGTCATCCCACATGCGCACACAGACACACAGAGATGTCACAGTCATCGCACATGCGCACACAGAGATGTCACAGTCATCGCACATGCGCACACAGACAGATGTCACAGTCATCCCACATGCGCACACAGACAGAGATGTCACAGTCATCCCACATGCACACACATACAGAGACGTCACAGTCATCCCACATGCACACACACAGATGTCACAGTCATCGCACATGCGCACACAGACATACAGAGATGTCACAGTCATTCCACATGGGCACACAGACATACAGAAATGGCACAGTCATCGCATATGTGCACACAGACACACAGAGATGTCACAGTCACCGCACATGCGCACACAGACACACAGAGATGTCACAGTCATCGCACATGCACACAGACATACAGAGATGTCACAGTCATCGCACATGCGCACACAGACACACAGAGATGTCACAGTCACCGCACATGCGCACACAGACACACAGAGACGTCACAGTCATCGCACATGCGCACACAGACATACAGAGATGTCACAGTCATCCCACATGCGCACACAGACATACAGAGATGGCACAGTCATCGCATATGTGCACACAGACACACAGAGATGTCACAGTCACCGCACATGCGCACACAGACACACAGAGATGTCACAATCATCGCACATGCACAGACACACAGAGATGTCACAGTCATCGCACATGCGCACACAGACACACAGAGGTGTCACAGTCATCCCACATGCGCACACAGACAGAGATATCACAGTCATCCCACATGCACACACAGAGATGTCACAGTCATCGCACATGCGCACACAGACACACAGAGATGTCACAGTCATCCCACATGCACACATATACAGAGACGTCACAGTCATCCCACATGCACACACACAGATGTCACAGTCATCGCACATGCGCACACAGACATACAGAGATGTCACAGTCATCCCACATGCGCACACAGACATACAGAGATGGCACAGTCATCGCATATGTGCACACAGACACACAGAGATGTCACAGTCACCGCACATGCGCACACAGACACACAGAGATGTCACAGTCATCGCACATGCACACAGACATACAGAGATGTCACAGTCATTCCACATGCGCACACAGACACACAGAGATGTCACAGTCACCGCACATGCGCACACAGACACACAGAGACGTCACAGTCATCGCACATGCGCACACAGACATACAGAGATGTCACAGTCATTGCACATGCGCACACAGACACACAGAGATGTCACAGTCATCGCACATGCGCACACAGACACACAGAGATGTCACAGTCATCGCACATGCGCACACATACAGAGATGTCACAGTCATCGCACATGTACACACAGACACAGAGAGATGCGACTGTGTGTACGGGAGGAATTTCATTTAAGAATGTCTTTGATGAGTGTTTAGCATACTTTAACCTATTTGTTACTTGCAAATGCAAACCTTTTTAATTATCTGTGTAACAAATGGACCAGCCACAGAGAATAATTTGCTACATTTGTTGCCAATCATCAAATGTGAGATTTAAAGCAAAATTTAGAGTTTGGGGGAATTAACCCTAACCCTAACCCTAACCGTAACCCGTAAGGGTCACATTAATAAGAATATTTTTGACATTAGCCATTTAAATATGTCGACATTTGGAAGATCTCTAAGAATTCGCAAGCAGTCCATGGACTACGTTATACAGGGGGAGTGCTCTACTCGAATAATGCTGTACACACATGCTACTACAAAATGTTGCCCGGAGGAAAGCCACATTCAAAATGAAAGACCAATAGACTTTAATGTAACAGTGTAAAAACATTAATCACTATGGCTTCTGACTTTGAATACTGTAGACAGTTTTAGACAAACTACCACTAGCCATGTTTTAATGCAGTATCAGAGAGGATACCCCACAATTATCTGAAAGCGGGCCCTGAAATACTCATATCTTTTACAACCACCCAGTAGATTAAGTAAGGCTGGGCCCAGATACCGCAACCAAAGCAAACGTGGGACACCAGCTGAATGCAGAGTACGGAAGGGAATCTAGCAGAGTCCTCAATTATGCTAAGCGTAAAGAAAAGATACACAAAACTATAAAACAGCGCCACCTTCAAAAGTTACTTTGGGTTTGGAATATCCATTAATTGGTCATAAAAATTTTTAGCTATAATGGATTGAGTTATTTTAAAGAGTAAATACATTCAAAATTTCATACATTTTAAAAATATGGCTCGTATGCAAACAAAAGGCTTGAGACCAGTAAGTTTGTGGAAGATTGATTATTCTGCACATGAGGCCAAAGAGGGAACGGCCCAAGGCAGTTCTCAAAGAACATGGCCACAAAGAAAAGGAAGTTCTTGAAAATCTCTTTTATTTTTTTTTTTGGAGAGAGGAAATTGATTTGCTGGGGGACAGAGTAGGGAGTGCATATCAACTTACAGGTACATTAATGACTTTCTAAGTAGGGTGCTGCTGGGTCAAGAAACGAGTCTACAAGGCCAACAACTGACAGCAGGAAGTCACGAAATGGAAAAAGCATCTGTACAGCAAAGGACACGGTCACCCGAGTGAAGAGGTGGCCCACAGCATGGAGGAAATCATTACCAGCTCTACACCTGACAGGCGTAGCATTGAGAGCACACAAACAGCTAAAAAAAAAAATCTCAGTGCCAGGCGGGCACTGTCTTCTTATGGTTATTGATCATAAATGCCCCAGAAGTGCCCCCAAACAATCTAGAATATTGCCATTGCTCCCAGGGTCCCACTATAACTAGGTGGGGAGACCCTATTGTTATTGGGAGTGTAAGCTAGAACAGCTATTCTGGGAATCGGTCTGGAGGTTTCTTTACAAACAAACAGCCCTAGAAGCAGACCTGCCCCATGAACTAGCTGCACCACTCTCGGTGAGGCCTCATGTCCAGAGGAGGGGCTATTGGCAACTGATAACTAGTGGGAGGGGAAGTGGCTGCTTTCCTTTAGAAGTATGGTCACTGGAAGACTGTCCACACCCTAGTGGATACCGCCACACCTATGTGTGTGTGAGCAGCAATAATTTGACTCTGCGTTAAAAACACAATAAAATATAGAAATTTTAAAGGGCGGCATAAAGAGGGAGGCATGATGAGGCGTAGGTCCCTGGGGGAAAAGTGAATTAAAGAAAGAAAAAAAAATGAAAATGAAAAATCTTTCATGCAGAGGCCAAAAATGCTTTCCCTAAGTGCAGAGCATACAATTCCGGAACAACAAAAAAAAAAGAAGATGGTCCAGGCTTTGTCCGAGGACAGTAAGTTCTCTTTTCTCAGGTAAGACACACTTCTTTCTCTTTTTCTATCCTGTAAAAATTGTTTCTTCTAGTCCTTTCGTCGTACAGTACCTTGAGAAAGAACACTTCGTTTCACATGAACACCTAGGCAACACTGATGGTTTATGATTTGAGGGCCTCCAGCACCAAATGCAATGTATGGAGACCAGAAGCAAAGCTAACGGGAAGTGAACGGATGACCCCAGCTTTGAAAGGAGGCTTATTCCTATGAAACACCAAATGGGAACAGTAGAACTCTTTTGCTGACTTGGCTTGTATGACTTGAATGCTAGTCACCCAAATTCCAATATGCCTAACACATAGCTATTGATAGACTAAAAGCACCGAGCTTCTGGCAGGCAGATTGGAATCTTTGGCCAGTGTTCCACTCCCAGAGCATCAGATTAAGACCCAGCTCATACAAGCATCAGAGAAATGTTGAGAGGCAATATGTCTTGTACCAATGTGAGGCAACGAGTCAGACTTCCCATAAAATATTATTCCATAAACAGAACATTTATCATCCAGGCAAAACGAGTCAGACAGGGAACTCTGCTCGGGCGCATGCCTCGCGGAACAAACCTAACAGTAGCTGCTCATTAGCATGGACTGTTCCGCAGCCCACCACCCCACTGGGAGGAAGGACCTGGACAACTGTACCTCCATCTTATCTCCCCATCACAGAGATAGGAAATAAAATAAAAACAATGATTAAAATCCAGCCCGGACCTCTTCTATTTTGAAATTAATGGCAGCCTCAGGAAAAGGTCCATCGGGGTGAAAGGTCAGATGGCTTTCTCAAGAAATTGCCCTCTGCGCTTCACCCTTTTCCAAGCAGAAAAACTAGCTTCTTCTCGACTTGTTCTTCACTGTTTTTTATTTAGAAGCAGCGATGGTGACTTTATGATGACTTTGACAGAGAACATATTTTTGTAGGATACAAATCAATTTTATTGTACAAAATTAAGGCTTGCTTTACTTTCCTAAATTTATTAAGGCTAAAAATAACATCGGTAGCAAATATCTCTGATGAACCTCGTTTTGCATACTTCAAAGAAAAATGTTCAATGTTCAGTTTCGCTTTCTCTACCACTGCAAAAACTCAGCAAAATATTATAAGGAGACATACTATACTATTTTGAATCTCAGTGATGCAATTGCTTGGTATGCTTTGGTCCTGGGTTCAACCTCTGGCATGTCAATCTCCGTGGAACGTAATAAAATAAAATAATAAACATATTAATTGAGGAATACTAGAAATTATATCAAACAAGGATATATCAATATTGTATTTTGGTCAATCCTCAGAGTTTGATGTGGTGTAACTCTAAGACCCGGATGGGTCTTGGCCATTTGATTTGGTACTTCTAACCAATTCACCATATTTGCGTGTGCTCTAGATGTGTGCACGCGTGCACATGGCTGCACATGTGTTTGAAGGCCAGAGGTGGATATCAGGTACCCTTATTGTTCTCCATCTTCTGCTTTAAGAATCTCTTATTGAACCTGGAGGTCACAGATTCAGCTAGACTTGCTGGCCAGGGAGCTCTGGGCATCTCCTCTGTTCACCACCCTAGTGCTGGGATTCCGTGGCTCTTGCTACCGTATCTGGCTTTTTACTTGGGTTCTGGGAATCTTAACTCAGGTCTTTCAGGACAGACACTTTACCGGCTTCATTTTGGCAGCCCCCCCCCCCCCACCGCCACCACCATTTTAAAGTTCAACACAGGCCGCATCATGTATTAGATACTAAATGGACTTTCTCAAAACCAGAGAGCACCACACTGCCAGCATCGGTTCGCTAGTGTTCCCGGGTAAACTGTCAAGGAAGAAAGTGCGCTGTGGAGTGTGGTGGAGACCATCTGGGCTGTTCCCTTGCTTGAGCCAATGCTGGCGGGGCATGTATTTATAGGAACAGGCTGTCCTGGTGTCTTGGCTTTCTCATTTCATTTGTCAGGAAGGGACCATACGTTCTAGGTGCCGTATTGGAATCTGTTTTCCAGGCTACATTTGCATCGGCTTATAAGAACACAGAGATGTTTTGTTTTGTTTTACCTGTTGAGAAGTATGGGTGGATATTATCAGTTCTTCAAACAAAACATATCTCTGTCCCCGTTTTCATGCCCACAATGGGGAATCAAGGGGGATCACATACAAGGCTATTACAAGTTTACCATTAATTTGTTGATGTGGACATTATGACTTAGTCTAATATGTTGTATAATGATAGTCTCATGATGTTGGATGTCAAAACGCTTACTATCAGTTAAGTGGCCCACAATTTTGTTTTGACAATTAAACTTAAATGACCGTAGTATGTTTGCCAATTCTTAGTTTCTTCTCACCAACAGATTAATTTTTTTCTAAAACTTTAATGTTGCAAAGATGAAACATTTTAAAAACACATTTTTCCCACTTATTCAGCAGTTAGACAATGGGCTCCTCAGAGACTTCAATAAGACCCAAAAAGGAAAAAAAAATGTTTAATTTATATTTCTTAATATTTCTTCTTAATTTTATTCATCTTCACAGTGCCCTAATCTTGTAAAATTATTATTCACTGAAGACAGAAATCCCTCCTGGGCCCTCTCCTCTCCTTCCTTCTCACTTTAGATTTAAAATACGCGAGGAAGTTTATTAGCAGGAAGAAAACGCAATTGCAATTGCGCCTCTCAGCTCGTCGGAGGGACCGCGGTCAGGTGCCCACCACAGGGCGATTGCCGCACAGTCTCAATTTGCACTGAATGCTTTTTTAATAAAGCCGAGTGGATGTGTTTGGAAGAAAGGTGACCCTCACAGAGAAGAAGGCTGCTGTTCTCACGCACTTGGGTTGGTGCAAAGCTTAGCAGCGAGCCCCTAATGCTGATCTTTGCCTGGCAGCTACCTATTCTTGTACTTACAATCTGTTTTTCTTACTGTGGCTGAGTATGTGCTACGCTCACAGTTCAAACTGCACAAGTCAGGGCGTGGCTCACATTCCCAATCCTGCACTTTCTTTCTCACTGTATGGTCCCAGGACTTGCTATCACTTCCCGAAGAAACGCCACAGCTTGGACCTACACTGCTGGCCTGCGTATCTCTGGTACCTGGCCACAGCTGACAAGGTAAGCCCTGGGGATCTAACAACTTCATTTAAATCTTGCTTTTGACCTATCTTGGGTCACTGCTGCATCTCTGAGATCCACTGCCCTAATCAATGGAATGGGAAGAATCATAAAACCTCTTACAGAATTCTGAGGAACAGAATCCTGGAACCTAGTCAGCTCAGTGCCTGGTGAACATCAAGTGCTCAGTGTATGTTTCCTACGGCTACTAATACATAATCCTTGTGACAGCTCCCGTGCAATAGGAAGCATTCTAAATGGGCGATACGAACTGTATTCTGTCTTAACAACCCACAAGGTTGCCACTGTCACTAACTCCATCTTATGAATGAGAAGCTCAGGTGCAGAGAGGAGGCCGAGTGAGCTGGACAGGGTGACACAGCTCATACACACAAGAGCCACCCTCTGAAAGGCAGAAACCAAGCTCGGCACCGTGAGGCTGTGCTGTCTAAGATGACTACACGAAACAAGCACGTGTGAGTCGTCTCTCTTAATTACAAGGCTTTGTCTACAGTAGCAATCTAAATCGATACAACAGAGGCTGTCCCTACTCCTGACTGCCCCCTGCAGCGTCTGAAACCATGTCTGTGCCCCCGTGCTTGTTTCATCGAGTGCAACATTTTACACAGTAGTCGTTAGACTCGACGTGCAGTCTGATCTGACCTTTACGCCATGACGCTATAGCGCAATTATGAAAGCATCTTTATCTGTCCAAATGCATTGGATCACAGCGGTAGAACTGCTGGACCTTTTAATTCCATTTGTTTATGGAGGCATGCTATACTGCCTGCATGCTGTCAGGTGCGGCTAGTTAGCTCCCATCACTCAAGAACCTGCATTTAATTTGGAGTACACTGCCACCGTAGTCCAAGCCCAAAAGAAAGGCTAGGACTAGATTATCATTAAAAAAAAAAAAAAGGAGCCTTTTCTTTTTTTTTTTAAACCTTGTCCTGTTCTCTTTGGGTACATACGCTGGGGACAGGATGGAAGAGAAAGGAGATTGTAGAAAAGTCAGAGCATTGGCCACCGATGTCCCAAATGTACGGACAGAGAGGAAGCAGCTCTGACGGCTCGATGCCATGGGGAGGAGGTGGGAGTCTAGCTCTATCACTTGTAATTCCACAATTATTAGAGATCTACACACTGAAATAAATCAGAGTCGCTGGAAACCCAGGGCAAACCCAGGGCACAGTGCTTCATTGTATGATAAAAAGTAAAAAAAAAAAGAGCAGACATTCTGATCAAAGAAATTTCCCTTGAGGCACCGCTGTTGTTCTTCACACCTGCAGACGGATGAGAGAGCGTGCTTGTGTGTTATTTGGTGGACTGCTAAATTTAACTTTCTCCCTTAATTACAATGTATGTTTATTACATAGAGTTCAACTCGCACAGATATGCACAGGAGGAATAGAATTCCGTTCTTTCCATCTCTCCCTTATAACTTCAGTCCCCTGGGGAAACACGGCCAGTGCGTTAGCAGAAAAGATTCGGACTCCTTTCCTATTTAAGACAACTATTTCTGCACATACCCAAGTGCAAACAGATATGCAGATGCTTGGGCATGCACAAAGATATATAAAAGCTTAGCTTTCATTTTAACAAGTCATTAAAAAAAAAAAAACAGCATACCGGGGGTAAACTGAAGCAGAAGCATGGCGCTCCCGTTAGAAGCCGTGAACAAAGCCAAATAACACCGAGTCGAGAGGAGTCGGAAGGTGAAAACGAGCACATCGTTTATCATGTTGAATGCGAACGCCCCGTGATAAACGGCCTTTGCGTGTGTTGCTCCTACTGTGCCCATTTTAGCGTGGGTAATTACGTGACCCATGCCTCCTCACAAGGATCAGGTCAGTAGGACCTGGCTTGAGAATTTCATTCACACGGTACATAGAAACTGAACACATTCACGGCGTCGTTCATCGCTGTCCAGAGCGTGCTTGTTTCGCTTGGTCTTCTTCCCACCATTCTGCATCTCTGTTACTCCCTCATCTCAAACATCTTCTCTGTCTATGTCCCCTCGTCTGCCTGATACCTAGTTGCTCTTCAAACAGTCTTCCATTTGCTACTACCCTTCTGAAGTGTGCTACTAAGTCCAGGTTTTAGGAGCAGGACTGGAGAAAACGAAATGGGGCTCATGCACACAAAGCTTCGGTTAGGACACCCCCCCAAAGTGAGATGCAGCTATGACCGAGGTCGGGCCCATGGCTCTCCAGCAAAGCAAAAGCGATGGCTAATACAGGGAACGCTCCGTCGTGAGGAAGTGGGAGAAATTTCACGTTCAGACGTTTAAGATTGGACTATCATCAGACAGTCATCAGCGCATTCATGATTTAAAATTTCCAGTAAGAAATTAAGAAGGACCTCCTGATGGCCCACAAGTTCTAAAGGAAGAGGAAGTCGGTGGTGAGAAGACTCGCTAACTTGGGGCTCCCGATGGACTCCAGAGGTCATTAAACCCCCTGAAATGTCAAGCAAAATCGAACAAAAGTCCACATGTACATATGGTGGTTGGGGAACAGGGCCGTGATGGTCGTCAGGTTGGTACCTCTGAAGGATCAAGAACCGTGGCGTGGATTACAGGGGCACAGAGAAAGGAGAGTGTTCCGGAAGGTGCGGGGACACGTGTGTGACATGTCGGGGTGTGGTCTTCCCATAGACAGAAGGGTTTGTACCAGCATGAGTTTCTACCCCATTTCAGCAGCTGCTCAGATGCTTGACACTAACAAACTACCTTTTGATACTTTCCAATGAGCATACATCCCTTTACTGTGGCATGGGTTTGGAGCACAGAGGGGTGTAATGAGAAAAGTACCTCAGGCCAGGAGGGTTTACATACAAATGAGGCTTGCACATCACTATGCTCTCAAACCTCCGCGCACTATCCCACACTCAGTTAAACACGCACTGTGGATTCCTCTTTCTGTTGGTATGTGCTTATAATAAAACGCATGCCTCTGAGAGGCCATGCATAAGCCTTCAGCTCAGCAGATATTAGAAAGAATGACTCCTGAGTATGATATCCAACCCCGAAAGAAGCCCAGTGTGTGGAGCTCATTATTTCTGATACTTGACAGGTCCTAAAATCATTCATTCATGCTGACTTAAGTTAGAAGTGGTTTCCCATCAAGTATGGGGTTGAGTAACAGACAGTGCTTTCAACAATTACACGCCCATTTTGGGATGAGGCTGAACCCTGCACAGTTTAGGCAGAGGTCGATTCAAATGATGGGAGCAATTACCACTTTGTAAGCTAAGAAGCAAACCTACGATTTCCTGGGAATCACAACTGGGATTTAGTCCTGAGTCTGTCACTTATAGGTAGGTAACCCTGGACAAATCAGCTGATCTGATTTTCCTCGTTTGCAAAATAAGTGGGTTTGATCCTGTCACTGGTGACTCCCTTCTAGGTACAGCGTTTGACAACTCAAGTAGCGCTTGCAAGACCCTGAAAGGATAAAGAGGTTTCCGATGGGCAGGAAAATCAGTAAGGGAAGCAGTGTACCTACACCTGGAGAAACAAGTCCCTGAAAACTCATGCTGGGTGGTTATTCTATAAGGTGGCTCTTACTGTCTTATTAGAGACCTGTAGGTACGTGATCGTAGACAACCTAAAGCTGACATCGAAGCTCTGGTTTTCCTTTGCTTAAGAATACACAGGGCTACACCAACAAATAACTAAGTAGGGTGGGATCGATATTTAAATGTCATCTGTGGCTTTCTGCGTTTCCCAGAACCAGAAATCTCTTCAACAGTTTCTCTTTGTACTGTGTGCAGTGGCACAGGCCTTTAATCTCAGCACTCAGGAGGCAAAGGCAGGTAGATCTAGTGAGTTTTAGAAATGGCCTGGTGTGTATATATATATATATATGTATATATTTAGGAATAGGCTGGTATATGTATGTGTGTGTGTGTGTGTGTGTGTGTATATATATATATATATATACATAGTGAGTTTTAAGCTAACAAGTTTGCATAGGGCACACTTGTTTAAAAAAATAATAAAATTTCTCTTAGTATATAACAACTCTTACGGTCCCCTATTATATGACAATCTAGGATTAAGACCGAGAATAAATTCGGTAAATTTGGTCTTGAAGCTTGATGTGTCTAGATTTAGATTCTAATGTGTCTAGTAACCAATGTCTGAAATACAGAAAGAACTATCACTGGTCTCCTGTAGCGCTAGTATTTCCAAGAAAACCAAAGGCATCAGAAATGCCTTTGCTTTGAGAAATACCACATTTTAAACCTCACTCAGGGAACGCCCGTTTCTCCCCAATGGAACAGCTGTAATGGGATCTTCTGGAGATTGGTTTCTTTGCAAGGATTCGGGGTCTGCACGCATCAGTCACCGGGAAGGAAAAATAGGTCAGAACTTAAGCCAAAGGTTTTCTGTACCAACAACTCAGTCCCGTCCAGAGCCCTTCGAGTGTGATGAGCTTCCTCTCCTAGAAAGATGGCCATGTTTCTGTGGACAAGCCTAGGCAGCACCCGATGATCTTTCTGCACCCTTCAGTTACTACGCACCGCCTGGGAACCGCAGTTTCCACTGGGAAGCATTTGGTCGGTGACCCCATGACGGCGGCACGGGCCTCGAGTAAAGGGAAGCGGATGGGTGCCGAGCCGCATTGTTCCACAGTGACCTTTCCTCAGCGCTCTGCATCTTCCTTTCAGACAAGTCCGAGGGTGTGCTCGCGCTGGCTGGCTTCACGGCTGACGACGGTACATAGAAGGTAAAACGTTACATCCAACTTCCCACGGTCACCGTTTCAGTTACGGTACCAGCATATGAGTAAGAGAAGCAATTGAATCTATCCTAGACCCCCACTGTGGGTTCCGGCATATTAGTTACCCTTGAGAGAGCATCCGCCATGTCCACTGGGCCTGTTTTTGTGTTGCATTATAGCAATAGGAATTAAGAATTCTTTCCCTACAAACTCAAGGAAAGTTAGGTAGTTAAAAAAAAGGGGGTGGGGATGGTAGTGGGGGGGGATGATGAAGACGTGTCTCTGGAGTTCAGAGCACCTACTGCTCTTACAGAGGACCTGGGTTTTGATTCCTAGCACCTATATGGTGCTTCACAACCATCCATAAGTCCAATTCCAGAATGTATGATGTCCGTGGGCACCGGGAACTCATGTGGTACACACACATGCACGCAGACACACACACTCATACGTGTAAAATTAAACTTAAGAATTTTAAAATCACAAGTAGGTAACTACAATGTCCTTTTCAGAGGACCTTGCCCCTCCCCACCATTTGCTTGAAGACACTGCCTCCTTAATGTAAAGCTTTGGTCTGGGTGGACTGGAGTCCTACTAACGCACAGACCTCCCTCTCTGGTGTTGGTCACAGTTACACAGTACCCGAGGGTTCAGCCCTACGGCTTCATCTGCAGTTCAGTAACTCGTGTGCCTGGGAACTGCACTGCTGCTGGCTGCAACGTCAACAGCTGTTCTACTTCATAAAGCAGGGTCCGATCTCCACGCTGGAGCTGCTACGGCACGTCTCCGTGCTTTAATGAACAGGCTCGGCAAGCAGCGCGGTTTCCAAAATGAACTTCCAAAATATCCGCTGTGATCGTTCTCTTGGCATAAGGAGAAGAGCTGTCATTTTAGGAAATTGTAGCCGTTTGGTGGGACCCTTGTCGAGGGGTTTCCATTGTCATTTTCTTTATGGGGAATCTCAGGAGGGATGAGTTTGAAGGGGTGGGAGCCGTTTTAACATTCTTAGGTGATGCGAAGATATTCCACTTGTTGCAAAGAGCTAATCTGCAAAGCAAGTATTCCATAAAATCTCCACTGTATATGCTACCTCACCTTCTTAAAAATAAATGTCTGCAGAGAACTTGGGTGGATTTATCTGCAGACCAACAACACTCAAGACAGATAATGTAGCCATGTATTTAATCTGGCGTTGTATGAATAAAGACACGTGAGGCATGCTTACATTTAGGCTGAAACACCTGAACAGAGAGCACGGAAGCCCTCCTCCCGCCCCAGCTACAGCTTACTCTTATCTTAAAAGCCTTTCCCCTTGCTCTGTTTTAGAAGACTATTTGCATGACCAGAGATACAATAGTTTTACATTTCCCAAGCCTTCAGCAGTTGGCGCATGTCCATGTTTAAGGGGCGTATGAGCTATGTTCATGTTTATAGTGGGGTAGCTACCAAGCCACACCTCATGTCACCTCCAGCCTGGTGGAGGACTCAAGTGACCTCTTTATCAGCAGCTCTGTTTCCATTGAGCTAAGAGAGAGCAGCTTTTATTTACATTAGAAAGCAGGCCTTTTCAGCTATAGAAATAACATATCCTGCCAAACTCTCAATTTTACATCTCCACGTATAATGTCCAAGTGTTCTTTACATCTCCAATTGCTGTCGACTGCATGTGATGAGCATAGTAAAAAATGCATTTTAAACATGTTAAAATAGCTTAGTCAGGAGCCCCACTACACCCAACGCTGCACATGATAACCAGAAGCCAGCAACATCACTTACTCAAGATAATCAGACACGAGCCCTCCATGGCTGACTGTACACATGCAGAGACCGAGAGCGATGCATTACTCCTCACTTCCTCAAGAATTCTAGAGAGATGCCACCTTGATCTTTCCTGTGGCTGGAGAGTTTCCACCAGGATCTGCACCCTCAAACTGGAAACTCTGGTGAGAGACTTGACCCAACCTTCAGCCGAGACATGTTGCACAGCTGAACAGCCTTGGGGAGACAGGCTTGGGACTGTAGAAAGGAACCGGTGTGAACCTTGTGTGATGACCCTCAACATTATAAAATGCAACTTTCTAAAATACCAACTACATGTACCTACCTCTTTACTAGTGACACTGCAACATACTTCTCTTTCTGGGGTTGGTTCAATACCAACCCTTAGCAAGAATGCTACAACTCTGACATCTCCAACATCTTGGACTCTCCAACACCATCCAGGATTCCCCTTTATAGCTTCACACAGTGGACTTTCTGAGCCTCCATTCAGGGACACCCTTGATACAACCTGGCCTCAGAAACTGAGAGAGACAAAGAGTGAGACCAAGAGACAGAGAAACAGAGAGAAATTCTGGGCCAGTGATGGGCTTTTGAAACCTCAAATAGCCTACCCTCGGAGACACACTTCCTCCAACAAGGCCATACCTACTCCAACAAGATCATACCACCTATTTCCTCTCAAGTTGAGCTGACAATGAAGGGTTGATTTCCTCAGTCAAAGTCAATGATTTAGACCAAAGGTCTTTACAGAAGAAGGAAAACTTTAAATTGTCTACTGTAGCTCTCACTATGACTCGGGGACATTGTACTTATTAAGACTAATAAAGAACCAACAGTTATTTGAAGACGTGTTCTATGTTCAGAGAACTGACCGAGAACTTCTGGGAATGCTGTCGTTTCTTCTAGCCACATTCACGAGAGCTTCTGGAGGCTGTCTCCATCAGGGAGCCCACTGAGAGCAACCGCAGCCGTGGGTACAGTGGAGCTGGCAACTAAGGGCACGGTGAAGCAGCAAAGCAGAGTACCAGGAGTCAGAGTAGCTCCAGGAAGGAGGTGTTCCATGTCTAAACATGCATCCAGACCAAGTTGGAAGCTATCAATAGACCCCAAGAAGGTTTTCCTAAGGAAATGGTTTTAAAACCAGAAGTAAAATTCTACTAGGAACTACCATCCTGGTGCTTGCCAGCATTGACTTGGGAATTAGAGTTAATTCCAGGCCTGGTTCTGACAACTAGGACTGTATGGCCTTCAGTAAACTATACAACTTATGTGAACCCCATTCATTTCATTTGTGAATGAATTCTGCATGAGCACAGATAGTGTATAGTGATTAAGAATATGGGTTCTTGGGTTGAGCTCCTAATTTTGTCTTTTACTATATTCATGCTGTTGAGTTAGTTGAATCTCTCTCTCTATCCATATCCATATCCATATCTATATCTATATATCTATATCTATATATAGCATCCTTAAAAGCACGTGACTCAAACGCCTAGACCACAAGGGAGAGGTCCTGGGAAGGCAGCAGTAACACTACCATTTCCCAAAGCATCCTCCCAATGTAAGACATGGTCCTTGACACACAGATGAAATAGCTTCTGAGACAGATCCTCCGAGTGATTTTCTGAGAGCAAAGCCACAGGGTGAGGTGCAGCTAAACACTATATATATACTAAGACCTTGGAAATGAAAGCCTTCAGAAGCTCTTGACAGCAGAGGATTCTAAGAAACTCCTTGCATCTCCGGCTGCATGAAGAGTGAGCAGAGGCCAGTGAGCAGTACGGAAATTCTGTTACTGGAAAGTAGGGGACACAGAGAGATGGAGAACTCACCTCCATCACTCAGACATTACTTGTCATTGCATTCCAGCAACTCACACACTTCAAAGAACTCCAGCTTTTAGATGCCGGCGTTCTGTGTAACTCAGAAAGCTTCATCAGAATACCTTGTAGCTCCCAAAGCCAGACGTTTCTCTGTCCCTACATATAACTGTCCCTAGAATATAACTCATGCACATTTCAAGTCTTTGAGAGAGAGCTTCTTCTGGTATCCAGCTTCCGTTGTTAATAAAGCCACAGAACCTAACACTTACGACAATCTGCTTATCTGCTGATGGGCAGGGGCAGCTTGTTACTTCAGGACCAAAGTGCTTGTGTGTTAGCCATTGCGTTAGGGGGCTGCGGATGGAACAGTAAGAAACAAAGGTGCCACTTCTACCCCCACTGAAACTGAAATTGTTTGGGATTTCACAGGCAGTGTGAGATGCTGTGGAAACAGAAATGGTCATAAGCCACTCTTGGGAGCTCAGAGAGCTTTTCCACATGGAGCAGAAGGGCTTTGCTGGGGCTAATCAGCTACACCCTGTGAAGCCCCAGGCAAAGGAGAGTACCCCGGAAATCCAATGCTGGGAAGACCGGATGCTTTCAAGGTCCTGGAAAACCTCAGATAGGGAATCAGACAGGAAGTAGAATTCAAGGATTCCTGGAAGTATTTGGAGGGTAATTTTAGCGACTTCTATAGAAAGCAAGAGGTGAACAAGTTATACAGCGCCTAAGCTGTACCAACCCTGAGTGCCAGCTACACTCTGGGGACAGGATGGACTTCATCAGAGTCATGTGTGTGGGCACCTACTTCTCCAGCCTGTGCCCCATGCTAGGGTCCCCTGCTTCTGTCCTCCATGGTACCACAGAACAGAGACGTTGTACTTGTTGAAATATCATGGTAAGAGACGTGAAGAGAAATATTTTCGAACCAGAACCCAGCGCGGTCACAGACTAGCCAGCCTCCCAGGGTGTGTAGTTGGTGATAGTGGAAGACGGGAAGATCGCCGCAGCGGGACCTTGGTCTCCATTAGTAACGCAGTAGGCAGGCCCAAGAGAGACTTGGCAAACGGCGATTTCCTGGGTGATCCGGAGGCAGTAATCAAAATCGGTACCAAAATGAGTAGTTTATTTATTTATTTTCTCCTTTAGAAATAAGGCCACCTAACACCAGGTTCTGTGTAGCCTGATTACAGCACAATTTAGAGTTATTCCAAAACACTCTTAAAATATAATTAACCTAATATGGCATATTGAAAAGTCAGTTGAAATCTCTATTGGGCTAATGAAATAATGTACTCGCCAGCATGTGTGTGTTACTGATAACTTAGTTTATCAAGGGCCAGGGGAAGTCAAACTATAGGCGAATCTTCTATGTTAACCTAGGGGCTGGTAAATTATCTCCTACCAACCTTCCACCTGTAGTAACTTAACTTGTGATGTGGCCCAGTTCTTAAAGTGGTAGCAGCTTGTTTCTAGGGTCCCCTACCTGAAGATTTAATCCTCATACATAAGAAAGCTCAGAGCAGGGAGAGATTCCACCTTAACCATGACTGTCATGAAGATATAATTAAAATTAAGACTTCTTTTAAGGCTTCATTGTTTAAGCTTTGTCCCCTGAAAAGGCCATTTAGTCTTCTCATTGCCGTTTCAGACATTCCAAAACTAATTCCACATTAAAAAATAAGTCATTGGGGGCCATCTAGATGCAAAAATTGTAATTACAGGATTCCCTTAATTAATTTTGACAGAAGGTTTCATAACAAAGATCCCAAGCCAGCGTTGTATTTCCCAAGAAAAGCACTAGGCATGTAATCCTTACACACAAAGTCCTCTGCTGAGAATGGGGCTTTCCCAGCCAGCCTTGGCAGCTGTCTTAATTACTAATAACAAGAGAAATACGTACATTCCCGGGGACTAATGGAGTCCCACTCGATAGACCCTGACTTGGTCAGGCGGAGCCTGAGATCTTACCGCTGCAGTCCTGATGATCTTATCAAAGCTGTCCCTGTTGTAGGGGAAGTACAGAAGCTACTTCTGCTTCTGAGTGTCTTCCCACCCCAGACTCTCATCTGCGCGGACACCGAGCCTTTTATTTTTGCTGTAAGAAGTGCTGGTGTACCTGAACTCTGCTTACTGTTACTGAGCCTCATTTGTGTAACAGCTGCTGACAGACATCCCGCCTCCTAGGCACGGCTCCTCTGTCTCCCAAATTGTAGTATATATATAGGTTTTATGAGGATCTGATACTCAGTGGTTATATCAGGACTGGGGGTGGAGGGCGGAGCGGGGAGATGTGCATTTCTAGAAAGCTCCAGGGTGTCTCTGACTGCAATGGGGCTGGTACCCATTGGTAGGTGGATTCCAAAGCTCCTAGTTCTTGTTCAAACAAGCACAATACCTTGTTTCCTCTGTGGCCCCAGTGGGGTTCTTAAATTCTAATTTACAGTTTCTCCTCAGTATCACACTCTGATTCTGACAGTGCTCCCCAGTACCCATAAAAGCCAGCACCTCGACCTTAATTAGTCCCGTCTGGAAACTCAGCAGTAAAGGGAGACTCTGCCTCCTTGTCATTTCAATCACCGAATACACACAACTAAGCGGGAAGGGAGGAAGAGACACTCAAGTACCCAGTGTCCCGTGTTCCTGTTTATCTGAAGGTGTTGATTACTGCAGGTATTTTTTTTTCTCTTGTAAAGTAATTTATTTTAAATAAAAAAGGTCAGGTAGCTATTTCATTTATCACGGTTACAAAGGAGTCTAAGCCAGTGGTGGAGAAAGGGAAGGGGAAATTAATTACAAGTCAGAAGCTGCAATAACACTCCTGGTAATTGTGACAAAAATTTTAAATTAACATTTCTGTCACTGAGGAAGTTTGATTAATTTTACAATTGGTGATGCTATCGCCAGGATATTGGGGTGTGGGGGACGGAACGGGACTGGAGGACAGAGCAGCTTCCAACTTAAAATGGAGATCCACTTCTTTGACACGCAGAAGGCACCCACAAGACACCCTCACACTTTACTAACAGTTCAATCAGCGCCCTCCTGGAGAGAATTAGCCGGGAAGGTCCCGGTACATCCACCCTGCCTGGCAAACCTAGTGAGGGAAGACACATTAAAGCGCCTTCTGTGACTGCAGCAAAGCCTTACGGTTTTCTGTGCTACACGAAACACCCCGGAAGGCTTCCCACTGTGGCTACCGTAGTTTTTCTTAGGTGGGGGTGGGAGAGATGATAGCTTAACAGGCTATAGCTAGATGTTTTTGTTTTTTACAGGTTTCTGAATGATGACCCAACACCTGGGCAGCGGTAATTAAAGAAAAGAGGAGTCGCATCAATAGCACACTTGGAACTAGCTTAAAACGGTCTTCCAGAGATGGATTTATCAATGATCTATGCAGTACACTGGCTTCAAATAAACACAATTAACATTTAGCTTGGTGCTTATTTATGTTGAGGGCTTTGGGTCTGAATGAGTTCATCCAATCCTTACAATGGCTTTTCAAAGGCAGATTCTATAATTATCCTCATTTTATAGATGAATGCCCAATTGAGGCACGGGAAAGATAACAAACTTCAAGATTTTATGCCTACGTATACAATGAGAAATAGAGACATATAGCCAGGCAACTTAGGGATCAGAGAACTGCATTCTACCCCACAGCCATAGTGCAATGAGCTACTTACTTTGGTAGAGAACCTATCCGAATATAGCAAGGCTTCTTCATATGCATACCTTTCTAGTTTGCTTCTGTTGCTGTGATAAACATTATCTCCAAAAGCAATTTGTGGAAGAGAGGGTTTATTTCAGCTTACACTTCCAGGATCATCTTCAAGAGAAATGAGGCAGGAACTCAAGGCAGGAACCTGGAGGCAGAAACCATTGAGGGACATGTTGTAACTTCTTACTGGATTGCTCCCAGGTTCACCATTCTTATACACCCCAGTCCCTCCTGCTTAGGTATGGTACTGCGCACAGTAGCCTGGGCTCTCCTAGATGTCAATGGGCAATCAAGAAAATGCCCCCCAAACATGCCCACAGATCAACCTGAGAAGGGTAATTCTAACTAAAGCTAACTACAGTTAGCTCTGCTCTAGTGTGCCAGGTTGATAACCCAGATTAGTCATCACACATACTATGGCTATCCCTTTATACTGATTTTGGAGCTGGATATCACACTAAAACTATGGCTCATTAAGCCAAAATCAGTTACTAAATACCTTGTATAGAGCAAGTTTAACCACATCAGCTCATAACATGATGCTGCACCACACTGAAGATCTCTATGCTAACTCTCAGCATCCAGCAAAGACGGAACAGATTAGATGCTTCGGAACACTAGCCCATCCATCAACAAAGAAAAACTGTCAGATCATGGAAAACTCACTAGTAAGATGTAAATATTAACATATATGAATAATTTACTAAGGTTTCCCACAGTGTTACCAGTGTCACATTAGATTTTGATGTAAAAACTATCATTCAACTTGCAGAGGAACAGAAGTAAGCTCCTCGGTACATAGACCTGTGGTCAAAGAAATGCTGGCTTCTGACACATCACACTGGGCTGCTGGCGGGGAGGACAGTGTATGTGTCTCTCCACCAGCAATAAACGGGATTGCGCGGAAAACTGCAGTTTGAGGCCACTGTCTATCAAGATGTCCTTTATGCAGACAACGTTTCAGAACGAGTTAAGCAGTTTCCAAATAAGCTTGAATGAAGAAAGACCAGCCGTCGCAGCTTGGGAAAGCTTGGCCAAGGAACACGACCACACCCATCCATCTGCGTGGTAAGGAGGCAAAGTATGTGTTAAAGAGCAGAAATAAGAGTTGAAAAAAGTAATTTTAAAATTAAATCCTAAAACTGAGAGAATTTGAAATGCATTAAAATCATCTGAAATGTACATAGTCTAAGTGACATTTTAAAAATTCCTCGCCCTCTAGATACAAAATCAAACCACTGATAATTTCAGGTGTGTAACTGCACTATTTCTCCTTTATGCTATTTGTCAAATCTTTTCCTGAATTCTGACCCTCGACTGCTTGAGAAGCATGTGAGCAGGCCCTAATGAATATGCAAGACATTAATAGGTTAACTAGGCAGTTTCCAGTATATTTATGCCTTCCAAAAACAAATGCCACAAGCCTGTTCTTCGAAGCCAGACATTTACATTTCATCCCAAAAGTTCTCCTGCTGGCTTCGTTTTCTCCTTCTGAGAAGGAGCTGGAGAGTCTGGGAGACCCGAGGGCAATAACGCGGAATAACAGGGACTGATACGAGCCCATTGCCTTTGTCAGCTAGGCTATGGGGAAGAGCCAAAGCTGAGAGAAAGATGAGACACTCATGTCCAGAAAAAAAGCTCCGCATTGATACACCTGGTGAAGTGGCTTTGATGTTACGTGTCTCCCCAAGTCTCATGCTTTGAAGGCTTAGTCCCCACCTTGTGACACTATTGAGGGGTGACTGGATCATGAAGACACTAACTTTATCAGGGGTTAGTCAGTGATTTGACTCCTTATTTGCACGGTATTGGGAAGTTCCATGTTGGACACTGGGGAGTGGAGAACCTGCTTCAGAGGAGTCGGTCACAACAGCGTGGCTTTTAAGGATACATCCTGACCCTTTCCTCTCCCTCTACTCCCAACCCCCTGCTTCCCGGCTTCCGTCTGCTCAGTATTTCCCTTCCACATGTTTTCTGCCTTGCTGTATATAATCCTCAAAGCAATGGCACCAGATGACTGAAACCATAAGATGAAATACATCATTATTCCTTTAGGTTGTTTACATCTGCAGTTTCGTCAAATCAATGCAAAATAACTACCATATCCAGAATGCGCTGCTTCCAGCAAGGAGCGGTCAGAAGGAGATGTAGCCTCGTTTCAGATTTGAGGAGGACTGTGAGGTACAATGGCTAGGACTCCTCCCAGGTAATTCTCTGCAGTAGGGTAGCTGCAGGGACCATTGCTGTGGTCTGTGGTTGTCTGTGAGTTAGGTGTGTGTCTGGGTTTTTTTTTTAATGTCATAGTGAAGGACTAGAGAGTTTTGGCCCCCACAAAGAAGAACAGACCCGATGTGGGTACAACACACGTTGTTTTAAAGGGATTCAATAAAAGACGAACCATGTTCAGGGAGATTCTTCAAGGTAGAAATTGTTTGCCAGCCACAATTTTTACTGGGTTTAAAGAAAGGCATTCACTGTGAAGCCATCGGAGTTGCTAAGATTCTATCCCAGGAGCTGCAAGTCCCTCCAAGTTAAAATGGTAAATAATTTGATTGAGATAAAGATTAATAGCCGAAAATCCCATGAGTCAGTCAGAAGCAGCACAGAACATCAAGCTCCAAAGATTAATAACGGTAAAAGACAACA
The DNA here is from genome assembly GCA_026225945.1 of Cricetomys ansorgei. Taxonomy (NCBI): domain Eukaryota; kingdom Metazoa; phylum Chordata; class Mammalia; order Rodentia; family Nesomyidae; genus Cricetomys; species Cricetomys ansorgei. The sequence goes on from JAMJFZ010001203.1 coordinate 7,688,873, forward strand.
CTGTGATAATCAGCTTCACAGTGATGGATCATGGGAGGGTTTAATGAGAGAGTTTCAGAAGAGGAATTTCAATAGAGTTGAGGAGACTCAGGGAAAAAAAAACAAACCACACAGCTAAACCTGAAAGTAGGCTGCCCGCCCAGAGGGCACAGGCAGGAATGCCATTTTCCTGTCTGCACACTAAATGCTAAAATATCACACAAATTGGTGTCAAGAGGTTGAATGAAATCTGCTGCAGCAAAACGTGACCGGAGCAAAGAAACTGTGCTCACCGCTTTCTTCTGGAGGCAGGAGGGCTGAGCTGGCAGGGCAGAAGCATGTCTTGGCATGTGCCTGAGTATCAACACCCATTACTAGGCTCCACTGAGTGGATGCACACGCTTGATGCCATTGGTTTGCAAACTAATGTTACCATATTTCAGAAAGTGACAGGCCCCTTTCCTCAGTGCCTGGGCTAGCCTGTGTGGGCACGAATTCAGTCCTTCTAGCAGGGATGCTCCATACTCTCAAGGAGATACACACTATTCAGAGCCTGGAGGCTGGAAGGCCAAGTGAGCCTTGGTCCACAGTTTCAAAATAGAGACCAGGTGTGGAGCAGAAATTATGATTTAATGGAGCTCATGGGTGCACAGGGTGGGGAGCACGGACTGTGTTTTAGAACATGGATGTTAGAGGCACACTGTCTCATGTTTAAGACTCCGTTCTATCACGGTTTCATGGTCAGGGCAAGGGCTTGAAGCTCGGTTTCATCATTTGCCAATGAGAAAAAAATCACTGTTCTCTGTTTTAAGTTACTAGAACGCTTAGAAAGCAAGCACGTTCTTTATGCAGCGGCATTGCATACGGTATCACCCTGCAGACTGTGCGGCATTTCCTCTCGCAAGTTAATACCTATCTGAACGATAATGATGTCATCACATACAATTTTTTTTAAATAATAAAGTATACAAAGAATAACTATTTCTTCACAGGAGGGTGGGCTCACAATTTGGGTTAAGATTAGGAGAAAACTTTAACAATGAAAGAGATAAATATTCAGATGGGATTACCTGGAAAAAAAAATCTAGACTCACAAAACAAAGGAAAAGGGGGATTCTGAAACCAAAGGGTGCATTTATGCAAAAGCAC